>OY754985.1:10863764-11378587 GCA_963576475.1 Molanna angustata | reverse complement strand
ATAAGGATGGTAAGGCTCACTATGGTCCAGTCGCAGTGTAGAGTTCGGATTCAAAGCGACACTTCTGAACCGTTTTATGCATTACATGGCCTTCGTCAAGGAGATGCCCTGGCTTGTCTGCTCTTTAACATTGCTTTGGAGAAATGCGTGAGAGAGTCTGGAATAGAAACAACTGGGACGATATTCTATAAAGCAACCCAAGTACTGGGGTACGCAGATGATATTGACGTAATTGGTAGATCACAGCGGGCAATGACGGAGACATTTGTTGAGCTAGAGAGGGCTGCTAATGGAATGGGCCTTCACATCAACGCTAGTAAGACTAAATATATGCCAGTCACCAAAACTGTTCACAATAACCAGACCCCCACTACAATCAATATAGGCTCTCACACAATAGAATCCGTTAGAAGTTTCACCTATCTGGGATCAATGGTGACTGATGTGAACGACATATCCACTGAAATCAAGCGCCGAATATTCATGGCTAATAGATGCTTCTATGGTTTAAGAAGACATCTTGCATCTCGGGTGTTGTCGAGGAAAACAAAGGTCACCATTTACAAAACATTACTACGTCCTGTACTGACATACGGCTCTGAATGCTGGGTACTGAGTAAAAAAGATGAGACATCTCTACTGGTGTTTGAGAGAAAAATACTCAGAAAAGTATTCGGCCCAATCCAGGAAAACGGAGTTTGGAGAATACGACACAACACAGAGGTCTACAATGTTTACAAAGAACCAAACATCGTAAAAATCATCAAAACAGGGAGGCTGAGATGGGCAGGGCACGTCCAAAGAATGAGTGATGAAAGAGTGCCAAAAAGGATCATTTATTTAAAGCCCCAAGGTAGACGTAGTGTCGGTAGACCCAAACTCCGATGGCTGGATGGTGTGCAGCGGGACGTAGAAGCAGTTGGAATAAGGGATTGGAGGAGTGCCTGTCAGGATAGAGGAAGATGGCGACGAATGCTGGAGGAGGCCAAGGTCCACAACGGGCTGTAGAGCCAGTGATGATGATGATGATGATGATGTGGGTGAATATTGGATATTTCCATTAAGTATTATTATGATAGAGAAAATCTTATTAATTAAGATGATGGATACCTATTAATAAGGGATAGGACCAAATCCTCATTCCTATAGACCCTTCATTCTATCTCTCTATCCCTCTCATCGAATATTATTCAAACCGAACCAAACAATTCAAGCTAATATTTTCATTTTATTTTATTTTATTTTATTTGTGCATTTATTTGTATCTACGGACAGAAGCCTTTTACAATTATACATAAAATATAAAGTAGTGACATAATAAAACAAAAACAATTATAATAAAAAAAACAAATTGTATGCAAATTACAAAAATAAGAGTTGACCACACAAAGGCGTTGAATAAGAAAAGAGAACACATCAGTTTATTAAAAATATAATGTAAAATTATGAAATTTTTTTATTACAAATAAGGAACGAAACATTATGTATGCATGACGATGGTAGCAAAGTATCATATTTTCAACCGTCAAAGAAAAGTCCCCAACTTCTCAAGAAGTGTGAATTTATGTCCTCCCTATGAACACCACTTCTACTTTAATCGCGGTTTCATTGTAAACGGACCTATTTTTTTTTTTCGCAGAGCCAACAAATAAGCAAAAGCGCCCTTGGAATGGTATTTTACCATTAAACGGGGCTATAAAAATTTAAATAAAAGTTTCAAATCCACTCCAACACAACTCTTGTCTAGTATTATTTTACAATTATCAACTACATAAGAAGAATATATTTCAATAAAAGGTAATTGTTTACAAGTGGCCTACAACGCCAATTTTGTTGATTTTTTGTCTATAGATACATAGATACAATTATACAGATTACGGGTAAATATTCATTTTCCCGGAAAACGCTTAGAAAAATGAGTTCTCAAGAAATGAGTTCTGGTTGTGGAGAGAAGAGGTCCATAATAATAATTGAGAAAAATGGGTTAGTTTCAGCTTTTTTATAAGACGTCGCGAGAATGTAAAATATAAATAATTTATCAGAATTTAATTTATTTAAGACAAAAAAAGGATAACAAACTAAGACAGTTTATTTTCAAATTTTTTTTAATAAAGTTAGACACGATTTTCCAAATTTTACAAAATTAAGTGCGATCCACGAACGAAAGGTAATAACCGATTTATATTTTTCATGCCAACTTTTCCACGTAGCCAAATTAAAAAAAATAAAAAATATCGACCCACCCTAGTGTACATGCCAATATTACACGGCATGATATTTTGTGAATAAGTGCAAAATAAAATATGTTAATATTTCGAATTTATAGTGTTTTGGTTCGAGTCTCCGGTTAAGCTTCCTTGGAAAATCACCAGATGGCGATGAAAAGCTTTTTCATGGAAAAGTACCGACGGGACAAATCCTCGATAATAGCTGGCGGTGGTTTAGCACAAAATATTATTATCTTTTCACTCTTCTTCTTCTTCTCTGCTATATTATCTAAATATTTCCTTACTAAATTTATCTCTACCTCCCCCTCCTACCCCTCCAATCTCTCGCTAAAACAACATTCTGTTTTTCCTACCCAACATTTTATATTCACGCGAGTATCTCCTTATTATATTATGGCCGCCATAAGAAAATTATAACTACAAGTCGTGAGAGATGGAAGGAATTGCCTTTTTGGTTATAAAATGAACAATTTGGTATAACTATCACCATCCGCTTTGTATATTGTATATTTTTTTTACATTTGTATATTTTTTTCCCGGTAAATATTAATTTTAAATATTATAATGTTACCCTATTTCTAACAAAGTACTCGTTGGTACTATAAATGAATTGGTATTGCCATAAATAAATCTACACCGAAACTGGTAAGAATGAAGAAATTATGTTCCAAATGACAATAAGAGCATCAGAGTTCTATATGTTTATATATTATAAACTAGCATTTATGCTTATTTTAGGGAACGTAGGAAGATGTATCTAGGTATATGTACTTGTTTAACAAGGACATACCTATTCATTAAAAAAAAAATAATAAAAATAAAAGGCCTTAGTGGCTCAGTTGCTCAGGTATCTGATTGCTGATCCAAAGGTCCCGGGTTCAAGTCCCGTTGGAGACTCATTTTTTTGTTTTTTTTTTATATATTTTTTTAATAAAAATGAATAAGTCCTTGTTAAACAAGTACATGTACATCTTTCTACGTTCCCTAAAATAAGCATAAATGCTTGTGCTACATGTGAACGAAATCGGTCGAGGCAGGATTCGAACTCGCGACCATTGGATTACTAGCCCAGCGCGCCAACCGCTTTGACATCGACCCATCTATTTATTTTTTTTCCTTTGTGTACATTATTATGTGTACAATGGCGGGTTTATTACCATAAGGCAATTTCTTCCAACCAATGAAAGCAACGTGAGGCATAAATAGTGTAGTGGTAGGTATATTCAATTTAAAACAAAAAACAAACAGAAATATAAACACATAACATTATTTATTTATTTATAATCACAGTAACAAAGAAAGGAGGGAGATATATTCAGTCTGGATTTCTAAGACGATTAATATCGAAAGTCTCCAGAATGTGCCAACTTGTTGCTTGGTCACCCAAATGGGTGAGTATTAAATTAATATTTGACATAGTATCTGTTAGTTGCCCGTGAAGTAATATAATATAAAATAAAATAAAAAAGCATGTTAGGAAATAAAATACTTTTTTTTTATTTATTGTTCTTTAAAGATAATGTTTTTCCTGACATTCAAATTTTTTTTTTAAATTAAAAAATGAATATGTCCTTGTTGAACAAGTACATATACATCTTCCTACGTTCCCTAAAATAAACATAAATGCTTGTGCTATAGGTGAACGAAATCGGTCGAGGCAGGATTCGAACTCGCGACCACTGGATTACTAACCCAATGCGCTAAATTTTGAGTAAAAATTTTTATGATATATAATAATTACTTAAAATCAAAATAACTGGTTACATAACAAGACAATTCCATTTTGAACATTGTCCCAGATATATATATATATATATATATATATATATATATATATATATATATATATATATATATATATATATATATATATATATATATATATATATATATACTTAAATAAATTTATACTCATTTTAATGTATTTTGTAAGTATAAATAATAATTATATATATATATATATATATATATATATATATATATATATATATATATATATATATATATATATATATATATATATATATATATATATATATATATATATATATATATATATATATATATATATATATGTATATATATATATATATATATATATATATATATATATATATATATATATATATATATATATATATATATATATATATATATATATATATATATATATATATATATATATATATATATATATATATATATATATATATATATATATATATATATATATATATATATATATATATATATATATATATATATATATATATATATATATATATATATATATATATATATATATATATATATATATATATATATATATATATATATATATATATATATATATATATACTTAAATAAATTTATACTCATTTTAATGTATTTTGTAAGTATAAATAATAATTATCATCTATAAACATTGTTTGGACAACGAGGGACATTGTCTATGGAGATTGTTGTCAAACAACAGTCCGCGGTCCGTATAAGGTCCTTCACACATCAATAATTATTTTTTTTAAAATATAAAATAATAAATTAAAATAATATATCAATATTTTTACCCTCCACTACTATGGAATAGTGGAGAGTCATGATTTCATAATTTTTAAGAGTATTTTTTTACATCAATTTCTCAATGGGTATCATGTAGAGAGTGCATACTTTGAGTTTCGTTGTGATGTTTTTGTATATATGCCGTATCCTGTATGCCATACACAAATATGAAAATTTGTTTCTTCTGTACAGATCAATCTAAAAGGCTGATGAACTAAATATTGATACCATATGTGTGAAGTACATAAACTTAGAGCTGATTAGCTTTCTATAGACAACGGTTAATTTTTTCTCAATGTTTCTCTATGATTTCATCTGTAAAAACTTAAAACTGAAAAAATGCTCTCACGATCTGGAAATTTGAGATATTTTAATTTTGTTTAAACTATTTAAACAATACCAATAATCTTCAAAAAACTGCATTCAAAGTGTGTCAACGTTAAAACATACAACCTTTTGAAAAATTATATTCATAATAATAGACTTTTGTATGAAAAATATATATAACAAGAGAATTTTTTTATGTGTGGAAATGTTATTTGATTTCATGTTGATATTAGAGTGTAATATTAGTGTAGTGGAGGGTTTAGCGTTGGCCACAACCCACTCGTTTTGATTATTGAATCAAAAGCTTAATTATCCAATTATTCATTAGTTTCTGGTTTGATGACCAGCAGGTATGGATTTTCTTTAAATTACCTCTCTCGCATTAACTGCTTCTCACTGCTGGCAACTCTACTGCTGGAAATCCTGCTTCTGGAAATCCTGTTCTGGAAAATTTATTGCTGGAAACCCTGGTCATTTGGAAGATTTTGACATTTCGGCTATCAACTTTTAAACTATCAAAAATATTTCTCAATTCAAATTCACATAAACTAATTATTCAATGGAAATGATATTGTATTCGTTTGTGTAAAGAGGATTAACTGAGACGAGAAAAATGTGGGGGATTGACGCATGTGTATCATTCTTCCTTTTTTTATTTAATTAACATAAGAGTATATATAATTTTTACACTAAACTGTAAAAAACAGTTTTTCAGTGCAAGCTTCTCTCCTACACTTAAATAGTTACTCTACAGTCAAATTATAAAATTATACCATTTTACAACGAAAATAAAGTAAATCGAATACAAAACGATTTAAAATAAAATAAATCAAAAACAAAGGAAAATTGAAAAAAAAGCAATTCAATAATAAAATAAATTGTTTTTTTTTATTTTTTCTCAAACTATATAAGACTGCTGTATGATTTCTTACAGTGTTATTTATAAAAATAAATTTGGTTCAATTGAACCCGGTTCAAAGTCTTATTCTGAAATTCAAATATTCTCATATAAGAATAAATAATTCTTGTATGAGGATATTTGAATTTTAGAATAAGACTTTGAACCGGGTTCAATTAAACCAAATTTATTTTTATAAATAACACTGTTAGGGTTTTAGTAATTTTACTATGTTATAAGTTATATATAAATATTTATAGATATGGATCTTTATGTGATGATATATGGTACTTGATTTGTAGGATCCCGTCCAAAACCCGAGTGTAAACTCTTATTGGGGGGTAATGTTAATAAATATTAAGTATCTGTATTATATAGGTACATATTGTATCTTTTGCATTATGTATCATATTTTTCTATTTATCAAATAAATAAATAAATATATAAATAAAATATAAAGTAAATAAAAAATAACAATGGGTAAAAAGGTAATAAAAACCAAAAAAACAATGCATAATAAAGAAAATTAAAATCAAAATTAGAGTAAACCAAATCGAAAACAAAGCATGCACACCCGCACATCTGTCGCTGATTATCTTGCATTGTGGGACATGTCGTGATGGTATGGATGAACGAATGAAAGAAAATCTCAGAGCTGATCAGTTTTTGAACGTCTTCAATTTTTTGTCATCAATGTTTGTGTGAATAAATAAATAAATCTGACGCCCTTTTAAATCGAGTTGTATTTCAAGACTGGTTTTGATTAGATTGTAGAAAAAAAACATTAATATTATCGGCCCTTGATTCATACATATTTTTCAGACCTGCTCAATAGCAATAGCACTTTTGGTGTTTATATAATATCTTGTCTGTGGTCGGGGATTACCCATCATTACTTTAGCAAAGTAAATGGAATTCCGACTTTAATGTCTATGGATATACATTATGACATTCACTATGGTATTGTGGATTGTATTATATTATTATACGACTATAGTGGTGTATTATTATTTGAATATAGTAATGTATTATTACATAACAATACTAACCATAATATTTGCCAATATACAATTCATTCATTCATTTATACCATCACGGCATATACCACAATGGGGGGTAACCAGCGACAGATGTTCGGGTGTGTATTACCTTATATAAGGGATCATAATACATGCGTATGTACTCCCACACCAGCATCGTCTCACCTAATAAGGCAATACATTCAGAATGGGTGGTGAACTTCATTGCTAAACTATGTGAGATGTTATTGTTGCCTGTTGTATTTTCGATTACCCGCCTCTTAAAGGACACTCGATAACCATAATACTATTACACTATTCTAAGCCGGTGCCTCATAGCTAATAATAATAGTATAGTTTATTTAAATATAATTTGCCAGGAGACACTGGCTTATAATAGTACTTCCACTATTTTATACTATAGGGTGTCCCGTAGAAGCCGGGTAATCTAAAATACAACAGGCAACAATAACATCTCACATAGTTCAGCAATGAGGTTCACCATCACACATTCTGAATGTAGTGTTTCGGGTGTCCCGTAAGAGCCGGGTAATAGAAAATACAACAGGCAACAATAACATCTCACATAGTTCAGCAATGAGGTTCACCATCACACATTCTGAATGTAGTGTTTCGGGTGTCCCGTAAGAGCCGGGTACCTAATAGAAAATACAACAGGCAACAATAACATCTCACATAGTTCAGCAATGAGGTTCACCATCACACATTCTGAATGTAGTGTTTCGGGTGTCCCGTAAGAGCCGGGTACCTAATAGAAAATACAACAGGCAACAATAACATCTCACATAGTTCAGCAATGAGGTTCACCATCACACATTCTGAATGTAGTGTTTCGGGTGTCCCGTAAGAGCCGGGTACCTAATAGAAAATACAACAGGCAACAATAACATCTCACATAGTTCAGCAATGAGGTTCACCATCACACATTCTGAATGTAGTGTTTCGGGTGTCCCGTAAGAGCCGGGTACCTAATAGAAAATACAACAGGCAACAATAACATCTCACATAGTTCAGCAATGAGGTTCACCATCACACATTCTGAATGTAGTGTTTCGGGTGTCCCGTAAGAGCCGGGTACCTAATAGAAAATACAACAGGCAACAATAACATCTCACATAGTTCAGCAATGAGGTTCACCATCACACATTCTGAATGTAGTGTTTCGGGTGTCCTGTAAGAGCCGGGTACCTAATAGAAAATACAACAGGCAACAATAACATCTCACATAGTTCAGCAATGAGGTTCACCATCACACATTCTGAATGTTGTGTTTCGGGTGTCCCGTAAGAGCCGGGTACCTAATAGAAAATACAACAGGCAACAATAACATCTCACATAGTTCAGCAATGAGGTTCACCATCACACATTCTGAATGTAGTGTTTCGGGTGTCCCGTAAGAGCCGGGTACCTAATAGAAAATACAACAGGCAACAATAACATCTCACATAGTTCAGCAATGAGGTTCACCATCACACATTCTGAATGTAGTGTTTCGGGTGTCCCGTAAGAGCCGGGTACCTAATAGAAAATACAACAGGCAACAATAACATCTCACATAGTTCAGCAATGAGGTTCACCATCACACATTCTGAATGTAGTGTTTCGGGTGTCCCGTAAGAGCCGGGTACCTAATAGAAAATACAACAGGCAACAATAACATCTCACATAGTTCAGCAATGAGGTTCACCATCACACATTCTGAATGTAGTGTTTCGGGTGTCCCGTAAGAGCCGGGTACCTAATAGAAAATACAACAGGCAACAATAACATCTCACATAGTTCAGCAATGAGGTTCACCATCACACATTCTGAATGTAGTGTTTCGGGTGTCCTGTAAGAGCCGGGTACCTAATAGAAAATACAACAGGCAACAATAACATCTCACATAGTTCAGCAATGAGGTTCACCATCACACATTCTGAATGTAGTGTTTCGGGTGTCCTGTAAGAGCCGGGTACCTAATAGAAAATACAACAGGCAACAATAACATCTCACATAGTTCAGCAATGAGGTTCACCATCACACATTCTGAATGTAGTGTTTCGGGTGTCCTGTAAGAGCCGGGTACCTAATAGAAAATACAACAGGCAACAATAACATCTCACATAGTTCAGCAATGAGGTTCACCATCACACATTCTGAATGTAGTGTTTCGGGTGTCCCGTAAGAGCCGGGTACCTAATAGAAAATACAACAGGCAACAATAACATCTCACATAGTTCAGCAATGAGGTTCACCATCACACATTCTGAATGTAGTGTTTCGGGTGTCCTGTAAGAGCCGGGTACCTAATAGAAAATACAACAGGCAACAATAACACCTCACATAGTTCAGCAATGAGGTTCACCATCACACATTCTGAATGTAGTGTTTCGGGTGTCCTGTAAGAGCCGGGTACCTAATAGAAAATACAACAGGCAACAATAACATCTCACATAGTTCAGCAATGAGGTTCACCATCACACATTCTGAATGTAGTGTTTCGGGTGTCCCGTAAGAGCCGGGTACCTAATAGAAAATACAACAGGCAACAATAACATCTCACATAGTTCAGCAATGAGGTTCACCATCACACATTCTGAATGTAGTGTTTCGGGTGTCCCGTAAGAGCCGGGTACCTAATAGAAAATACAACAGGCAACAATAACATCTCACATAGTTCAGCAATGAGGTTCACCATCACACATTCTGAATGTAGTGTTTCGGGTGTCCCGTAAGAGCCGGGTACCTAATAGAAAATACAACAGGCAACAATAACATCTCACATAATTCAGCAATGAGCTTCACCACCTGATTTCGCCAATGTATTGATGAGGAGATAAAATATATGATATCAATTGGCTTTATTTACTAAATGGTTTGGTAATGTTTCATCACTGGTAAATAAATACATCACTAATGTGTAAGTATTAGCTGTGTATGACTTAGGTATGTAGCTATAATATTTCGTCAATAAATTTCATTTACTCGGCCCTGTCCGAATGTCGATAGTACAGGTCCGGCTCTGCGTTGATTTATTACCCCCGGGCGCACATTGTTGTAGATCGCCAGCGGACAATGGTGCGATTTGGCAAAACAAGGAACCTGGATTTACTGTATTGGTCTACCAGAGTCAGACAATATCGTATTTCTAAACAATAATATTATTATTGTTTTATTAATTACCGTCGATTAAATTCAACATTGAGTAAGCAGAGTATGAAATTAAGGAGGCACCTTTTCATAGATTGTATTGTATTATATTTTATACATGGAAGCCAACAGTTCATTTACATTTTGATATTTCAATTATGACATGATATAATTACAGAGCCATAAAATAAGAATTCCATTAATATAGCATAAGTACAAAATTATAACAATAACAACTAACAGTCAACAACTCATTTACACACACAAGCACGCACGCACACACGCATGTACATATTTATATTCTTCTTTTTATGAATTTTCTCCTTATGTTCACTTTTTTATTCTCTCATAAGTAAATTGTTTTGTTACGGACTCCTCTTAATGATCTCATTACTATGGTATTTATTCTAGGTACTTTCACACGCTTATTGCCACGTCCAAGTTTATCTGGCATACATATGTATGTATGCCTTGTGTAAACAATCTTTACAACAATTTATTAATGTCGTATGTAGAAGATTGAAACATAGAAAGTTTTGGGTAAACTTTGGAATGTTCCAAGGGTCAGTCTTCCAATATAAATTAAATTTATTCTCATGTAAACAAGATACAATTTATATACGTAGAGATAATTTAGACTGTCCCTTGAAACTTTTTGATGAAAGCTAACGTTAAATATCAAGTTAAAGGTACCAATGTGTATGTTACGGTTATTTTATGACTTGAGAATTATTTATTTTTGAGTACAAGCTATAACTAACAGATACTATGTCAAATATTAATTTAAAATACACTCAATAAAAAGCACCCATTAGGTATATAAAGTAACCGAACACACAAACATACAAACGAACAAGTATTAAATTAAAATGAATATTTTCTGTGATCAAACGTAATTGGTAAAACGTATTTTTTTGTTTATTCATAGTGTTTATATATTGTCCTTTTTATATATAAAAAAAAATAAATGAATAAATAAATAAATAATAAAATAAATAAATAAATAAATAAATAAATAAATAAATAAATAAATAAATAAATAAATAAATAAATAAATAAATAAATAAATAAATGAATAAATAAATAAATAAATAAATAAATAAATAAATAAATAAATAAATAAAAAAAAAATAAATAAATAAAAAAATAAATATATAAATAAAGAAATAAAAAATAAATAAATAAGTGTATGAATGAATGAATAAATAAATAAATAAATAAATAGATAAATAAATAAATAAGTGTATGAATGAGTGAATAAATAAATAAATAAATAAATAAATAAATATATAAATAGATAAATAAATACTTAAATAAAGAAAATAATAATTTATAAATAAATTAAATAATTAATAAATTTATGTACCCCAAAAATTAAGGTGATAAGATCATAATCATTGGCCGGTTGTTATAAATACCTAATGTTTACGAGTATATTTTCGCTTTAATTCTCTTGTTGATGTATTACATAATTTTGTCATACTTTGTTATCTGGTTGGTTGAAAGAAATTGCCTAATAACAATAAGCCTGCCAATGTCCGTTATATTTGTTTATATCATGTGCAAAAAGGTAAATGAATAAATATTATCTTCAACAAATTTAAAACGGAATAATATTTTTTTCACATATGTAGTAAACAACCCACTCATGCGAGTCACAATAATTATCTAAATACTTACCAAAAATAACAGTTGTGTGAATTTTCTACAATTAATTATCAATAAAGTAAAGCACACGTTTTTTTTTCTTTATGGCAACTAAACTTACAAAGAGTGCTCTGTGAAAGCATACATTTGATTTGGCAATCATTGCACTATTGCACACCAACACAACCTAATCGATAGTTTTTGGAGAATAAAGATATATTTTGTTACTTTCACTGAAATCGTTTAATAGTTATTAATAATTACCGGTAAAACTGATAATTCCATCGGTATTCATCAATATCTCGATTAATATCTCGATAGAGACGAAACGAGAATATATATTTTCTGAGAAATCAGGCAACTATAGGTAATAATTAAAAATAGCCTAATTTATGACATTGCCCGTAACATATTTCGTATGTAGGTACCGGCACCAACACAATTTCAAAAGGAGTTATTTGAGAGTTCAAGGGAGTTTTCAAGAACTCTCCAATGTGAATATAAGTTGGCATATTTACATTTATATGTATTTAAATGTGTTGAATATATTTGAATTACTAAGCATCGGATCTGCATATTATTGAATAAAGTAATGTGTAGTCAACAGCATCGTTTACTGAATCCCATCTTTAATGCTGTATACTAAGATATGAAGGTTTAGTTTCTAGTAACATTTTCAAGTAGGTATGTATCACAACCTCCTTTTTCGAGTACTGGTATCAATTTGTTGATAGTTTATAAAAAGGTTTTTTTCATTTTACTAAATATATTTGTAATTACTTTGTATTCACCACATTATTTGTTGAAACTATGCGACGGGTTTCGATACTAACCGTTTCCTCGTCAGGCTAATTTTCAACCAACAAAGAATGTGACGGTGTGAAAAAATTAAAAAATTCATTGTTTGCGTATATGCAATTAAAAAAAATATTCGATTTACACACACATTGGTACAAGTAGGTAAGTAAACAAGCCAAAAATGAAATAATATTTCTGGCGCAGGTCAGGGGTGACATCTGTGCGAGACACCGTCATCTCATTCGACAGGAAAGAAATCCAATGTTTGCATATATGCAACTTTTAAAAATAAACGATTCATTAGAAATTCTATTGAAAAAAACGTACTGCAAAGATTTTTACACATTACCATTAGATGATTACATTTTTGCTGTTTAGCACCGGCTAAGAATAGTGATTCCACTCTTTTCTGTTATCATTGTTTTTGCTTGTCCCGTAAGAGCCGGATAATAGAAAATACAACAGGCAACAATAACATCTCATGTCGGCCTTCGTGGCTCAGTTGGTTGGATATCTGACTGCTGATCCAAGGGTCCCGGGTCCGATTCCCGTTGGAGACACAGTTTTTAAAATTGTGTTTTCAGTCTGGATCTGTGAGACGATAAATATCGTAAGTCTCCAGAGTGTGGCAACTTGTTATTGGGTTCGTGTTAAATAATTATTTGACATAGTACCTGTTAGTTAAAATAAAAATAAAATAAAATAAAAAATATAGTTCAGAAATGAGGTTCACCACACATTCTGAATGTACTGTCTTTTTAAGTGAGACGAGACCGATGTGAGTCATTTTTCCTTTTATAAGGTAATGCGTACCCGCACAACTGTCGCTGATTACCCCACAATGTGGGATTCGCCGTGGCGGTATGTATGAATGAAAAATTTTTTTTATGCGGCAAGATCGACTTTTACACTTACAATGAAAATACAAATATTTTTTTTTTTTTTTTTAACAAAAATGAATATGTCCTTGTTAAACAAGTACATATACATCTTCCTACGTTCCCTAAAATAAGCAAATAAATGCTTGTGCTATAGGTGAACGAAATCGGTCGAGGCAGGATTCGAACTCACGATCACTGGATTACTAGCCCAGCGCGCTAACCGCTCTGCCATCGACCCATCTAGGCAAGCGTTCAAGGCAATATTGCGTTCAATGTAAATTATATTTTTTATATAATGGTAGTGTTGGACATTTTACATGAATACCATCATACCATGTTCCTATTATTTAGGTAGGTAGAGAGAACCGAGCGCTTTATTATTTTTTAAGTATTAATCGCTTAAGTCACATTTATCCATCGTCTGAAAACGTTAAATATTGTACGTTTCCTTCTTTAAGAGGCTATATGTATATATATTATATTTTGAATAAAATCTTTTCTCCAGTACCCTCAAAAGATACGCCTGTGAAATAAAGAACAGGTTATATTTATATTCTAATACATGAATTTTTAAAATTTGAATTAATACTTTTCTTGTAAAATTAGTTTTGGTAAAACCCTTTTAGAATTTTTTAATATAAGTTAATAAAAACCACAAGGCCTATGAAGTAAATTTTTACTTCAATCGAAAGAGAATATGAAAATCTATCAGCTGAGTTTTTTATTATTATGATATTATAAATACTGTATCTTGCTGTTTAAAAAAAATTAAATTTTACCTGTTCTTCACGAATAAATATTGGTGATATACAATATATTTTCGTGTTTCATACATTGGAAGGTAATTTAGTGTGCATTTTTGTGTATATCTGTATACCCAGGGTATACAAGGGCCTTAAGAATATTGTTTTTATTATTGTGGTATTTTTTTTAAATCTTTTTAGTTATTTTTATTGTGTGGAAATCATCAGATTCCACACACACATAAATGTGTGCTGAGAGCAGATCATGACAACAATACAATACTGAAGAACATTCAAGGCATTCAAAAGAATAAAATTAAAGAATATTAAATTAATACACAATAAAGATTTTGATGGCTTTGGTGTGTTACAAAAGCGCCATGTCAATTCACAAATTCAGTCGTAAAAAGCTCCTTCAATATTGGTAGGTATGCAATAAAAAAATTTGCAATAAGGGTTAATGGTTATATGGTGACATCTGCCTTCAATATTACTGACAGTAAAATAAATACTGAAGTAATGTAATTAAGCGACACATATTATATGTCGGATCGCTAGAGGTTTTTACTTTTTTATTATCAATATATTTTATTTTTTTGCCATCGTAAATGGCAGAGGTTCACCGGGTATTTCTATTTCTGTCCAATACCTCGTCGTTTCGGGAAATTAATTTTGTAGGAAATCCTTTTTGTATGAGGGAATTTCCATATTATATGAGGTCTATTTAGACAAATGTTTGGTTGAACAATATAAGGATAAGAAACAAGAAGGCTTGACAAGAAGAGATTTAGTAAAAAACACTTTAACTTCTGAGAAAATGTTAGGAATACACGGAAAAAAAATTAAAAACCTGTGTCAACCGGAAATCGAAACGAAGACATCAAGAGGCAGAAGTACCTACATAAAAAAACAACTGAACCACGAAAACCGATTTTTTATTTATTTATTTAATATTGCTTCTCGGGCAACTAACAGGTACTATGTCAAATATTAATTTAACACGCACCCAGTAATAAGTTGCCACATTCTGGACACTTACGATATTAATCGTCTCACAGATCCAAACTGAAAACACAATTAAAAACTGCGTCTCCACCGGGAATCGAACCCGAGATCTTTGGCTCAGCAGTCAGATATCTAACTAACTGAGCCACGAAGGCCGACAATATCACGATTTTATTAATATCACGAAAGAAAAAAAAAATGTAATGTAATTTCTAAAACAATACTATTATGTAATATCTAGTTTTTAGTATTCACTGTCTTATTATTCAAATTATTTTGTATCTAGATGTATAAAACTGCATTCAAAGTTATTTTATAATTATAAAAAAATGTATATATGTAAGGGTCTATTGACATAGAAATATTATATATAATACCATACCAGGTTTTTATACAAAGTAAGTGTAGCCGTGCTCCTGTTTGCGAGCTGCAATCTGTATATTCTCAACAATTCCCGAGGATTCCCGACAGTTTCCGAGGATTGACGAACCACAAGCCCAACGCTGTCGATGTAGGTCAATGCGCAAATATTCATGCGTTAACCGTTTAACTGAATAGAAACGCGCTAATCTTAATTTACTAGTTCCGACCAACGACATCACAAACGATTTTATTTTAAATTTTTTTGTATCTATATTAATTCCGAATATACCAGTGTTGATCATGTAAGCAGATCTTTTATTTGAGACCCTTTATCACCATAAATTATATATAATATTGTTTCCGAAGATTTACGAAGATTGACGAATCACAGCGCACCCCTGTTGATTGAAGCCAATGTACCTACATATTATTCGTGTGTTGATCGTTGAATAGATTAGAGTCGCGTTTAATTTTTATCCATTAGTTCCAACCCACGACATCACAAATTTATCAAGTTTTTTTTATATACTGTATTTTTAATTGTTACGAATAAACCAGTGTTGATCATGTAAGTAGTTATTTGATTAAAACCCTCCACCACAATAAAATTATATATTATAAATTATTTAATTAACTGACATAAACAATAACATACTTGGAGGTAATATGTTTTAAATAAAATATAATCCCTTTGAACCTAATAATCCCAAATTATCAAATATTTATTTAACTGACATTTTGCAATATTATATTTGGAGTTAGATGTTTAAAATTATACATTTTTTTGCACACGCTCATAATATAATCCTTCTGATAAAATAATCGATAAATATATACCCTCAAATTAGAATATAAAACAAACATAATAAAAAGTATATTGTAAAAAATGGAAACATCAAATACATAAAAGTGTGAGACTCTTTTGCTGCTTAAACAATGCTCTTCTAAAGCAACTCTTTATTGACAAACTTTTTTAACATCTCAATAGAGACGAAGTTGGGATATTGTAGAGTAACCAGGAACTCGAGGCACCAACAGGGTTTACGACCTGTCATCGGCTGGTTTACGTGATCACTTTATGCGCTAGCGCAACGTTCACCAATTATGCCTTCTTATTGAGTTCCCTTATCAATGTAATTTTTGAAAGTTCTATATATTTGAATAGTGTGTAACAATTCACCTGAAAATAAGGAATTATACTATTGCCATCTATGATGTAACGGAAAAGTTTTTTTTTCTAACGCCATCTATTGAGAAATTAGTTTCTTTAAAAAGGAAAAAAATCCAATGTTTGCGTATGTGCAATTGAAAAAATATTCAACTCTTTTTTGACACTTCCAATTAAATTCAAAACTTATTATAAAAATGAGTTTTTGTGACATTTCTACTCGGTGGCCATGTTATCTCCATTAAGGGTGTTGTTGTTGGTCGGTAAAGGAAGATGTTTGCATTAAATAGAAGCTGAGTATTACGGTCGTAAATTATTAGCACAGATGGAAACTATGCACTCTGAGCTCTGTAGGTACACACTGTACACCGTGTACACTCATCTCGGAGTTCAAAATAGACTGTGGAAGCTTAGATCAGCGCTGCACTTTACATATATGAGGATTTAACTGACATTGTGTTTCTCAAAATAAAATGTTTCATTTGATTTACTTTGAAGAATGTTTTATTCAGATCCTGGTGAAAAAAAAAATCATGTCAGTACGCTGTAATAAGGTTTTTCAAATTTATTTTGAAACGGCTTAGCTGATTATGTAATACACACTTCCTTAATAATAATAAGAACGATCTGTATTAATATCATCTTAAAAATGCTTATCCAATTAAATATAAGTTATGTTTTAATCTGGCTTCTAATAAAAATAATGTATCTATCTAACAATCTCAGTGTATGTATTTTATATAATACCTACTAGTGTAACACATGCGATCCAACTGTCGATGACGGTTATGTGTATAATTGAAGAATACGTACCAAACTATAAAAACTTAAACAAAAATGAATAAATATTGTAAAATATTTTGTTTTCTATATAAAATAGAATAGTTTGGAGGTCAGCCTTTTTTTCTACCCAGAATATGAAAACAGCATGATGGTATGTATGTATATATGTTGGAGATTAAGTATCAAACTATTGAGTCACCGTAGATATTATGTAGTGTATACTGTCTTACAAATTGTTTGAAAAAATGTCGTCACTAAATTCAATTTTTATAAATATTGTTAGGAAAATTTTGAGATGTACTTCTACAATGTTCACGTTCCAACTCTTATGGTTCTTAAGATATATGTAAAAATAAAGTAAAAATACAAAAGTTGATAACCCCTGACTGAAACAAAAATTCAAAATCACACAGACACATATTGAATAAATATACCACAGCAGGTAACAACGATTGGATACTATGAATCCTGAGTAGTGATAACATGCTTCAAAGTATGGAAAATTGCTATTTTTACATTACAGTACGAAGCGTTATAGTAGGCGTAGCATGATTTTTTTTTAATTTCCTACAGAAGGCTATAAGAAATCGCGTCATCCCATATACAGACACTTAACAGAAATCTTCTCTACGCCTTTCAGATTGAGATAAAGGAACCTCCAGTATACGCCGAAGATTCACAATGCCGGTAGATTCAGGGCTGAAGGGCCTTTTAATCCTTCAGCTTGGTTGTGTGGTTGAAGCGTTAATTTCTTGATGCGCAGAAACTAAAATATTAACTAAAATGATGTTATGGAATTTAAGATGAGGCGTAAAGAATAGCGGTGGAAAATAGCGATTTTTAATTAAGCGGCGACGTCACAATGACAGTCAGAAAATATTAACGACATCGTGTATATATTGTACTGAAGAATGGCGGAGCTCACGGAAGTACCTCGAACTCCAGTAGAAGCCTCGCTCGCCATTCACCATTGGATCAGCGCATTGCTTATTCCTGCGGCGTATTTACCATTCCGTGTTGATCAGGAGGCAAGAACTGCCTCGAATTAGGCAGTAGTTTGTTGCCCAATGCACTTAAAAACTCGTGTTGAATTCAAGGCACGTGTCCTTCAAATGCACATGTCATGGTCTAGCAACGCACACTGTTCCTGCTAATACGTGTTCAATTCAAGGCACGCGTCTTTCAATCGTACACAGATTTATGATTGTTTTTGTTTTAATAGATTAATATACACAAATATACATTATCTATAATATAATTACTGTACGCCATGTTTTTGAGATCCCATGTCTATTTTATATTATGTTGTGGGTGGAAATTACAAATTGAGTTTAGTGCTGTAGATTTAATAATAAATATAAGAGTTGAACACAAGAATTAAAAGGTTATGATCAAAGACATGTGGTTATTATGTCGTTTTTAATTTAGAATTTGAGAAGATTCTTTAGATGAACCTAGTCGTACGTGCTGATTTACCGAAGAGTTGGATAGAAATAACCGATATTAATTTGTATTTAATAAGTTTTAGAAAAAAATATCTAATTAGAACTGATCTATATATATTTTATGATTCTACGTGACAGATTTTATAAGTTTTATTCTTTTTTTCCTGAAATAACACAACTTATCCCCTTTCGACTTCCTGAAATTACGCAACGTGTATTGCTCCAGTAAAAATAAAAATCGTACTCCTGAAATTACGCAATTTGTATAGTTCTAGCGATCTGTCGGCTCATTCGAGCACAAGGTTTGGATGATCGTGAAAATCAAGTGGCTGTAAGTGCCTTAAGGATAAAAAAAGTGACGATTGACAAAAGCACAACTTTCCATAATTTAAGTTAATACTTGTTTGTCCTATGGGTGAAAGGTATCGGTCGTAGCAGGATCCAAATACTAGACCAAATTTTTCCTAATCCAGCATGCTGATCGCCCTGTCGCAGTCTTTTGCAATTTACACTAAGCATATTATTTTTTATTAATGAATACTTTTATAAAGAGCATCTTGTGCATTAAGATTCTTCGAGCTTTGCGAGCATCACAATTAATTGATATGAAACATAGTTTTGATCGACAAACTGACTCAAAACTTTAACCTGTTAGTTGGAAGAAATTGCCATGTGGAATTAAACTCGTCACTTGCGCAGGATGCAAGAGACGAGTTTATTAAATTTTAATTATTAATTTATTGTTTATTATTTTTTTCAATTCCTACCGTGAAAGTTTTGACACCCTCGTTGAATACTGCAAAGCAAAGGATGAAACTGAATTCTTTACTCTTCTGGTTTGAATCTTTGTTCGTAACGTAATGCGGAGATTTTAGTTTCATTCACCAGGTGTTGTTTTTAATTTCAGCTGGATGATAAAATTTAATTTGAATGTGCTCATTAGCGACGCCCAACTTTAAATTATACGTCATTTTGAGACAAACTTGTTTTGACGACACCTTTATGAAACCCGCAGCTGACACCAAAACTAAATAAATATAGTGATGCTAAAAATTAACAGAGCATTCACGTAGTTTTTGGTTTTAACGAATAACATTTATTTGTGTGATTCATTAAAATTTTTAATCGCAGGTATTTCTTCAACAATGATAAATATGAAAGCAGTCGTTCTCAAAATATAACTTATAATTACACAAAATGGAATCCAGACACAGACACCTGGGAGCTCTCATAAAAAAGACCCGAAGATTTGGGAAGCATCTCAATCTGGAAAATATGGGACTTTATTCAAGAAACCGAACTGCTATTGAAATGACAACCCTAAAGGAGAGGTGCACAATAGATCAAAACATAATGAATTATAATAGTTTCATGATTTAGAGTTTACTAAAACTATTTATGTATATTTTTTGTACGTAGTTTGTAGCATTATTTAATAATTTGCTGATACCATTCATGTTTTTTTTATTATCGTAAGTTTATTGACACGAGTGAGTAAAACAATAAGAATTTATAAATAAAAAGCAGGTTTCATTGAAAAATAATAATATTTTACAATTCGGCACATGATCTGCAATTTAGAGGTAGAACAAGCCTTTTTATGTGATTTTTAATACGAACTCTATTTTCGGGCAACACTGAAAACTCTTGGCTTCTTGATATCTACTTGGTTCGAATGTTTGTTGATAGAATAGATTAATTATTGTTTTTCTGCATTTATTTTCAGCATTTTCTTACTCTCCTGAAATCACATAGCTATGTTGTTTCTGGAGAATAAAGACAAACACGCTAGAATGTAATGTAGAGTTATGCTTCAAATAAAATCTGTCATATGAAGATATGTAATAATGTACTTATCTTAAAACAAGAAGAGTAATTCCATTGTCATACAACCTGTATGTATGGAAGGTGAAATTCCATCAATATTTATGATTTCTTTTTCCATTATTTTTTTGCATTCACTCTTAATACGACAATTTATTTTCATAAGACATTATTATTTACACTTCAAGTAAAACAAAAACGATCCTACACAACAAGCTGTTTATACATAAAACTTCCTTTTTCTGTCTCCAAAGAATACGTACGTGATCTGTCATAATCCCATCTTATTCCTTCCTCAACACTTTGTTTGAAAAACGTGCTCAGTGAGGGATTATCATCTTATTTCACCCATTTTCCCTTTCCCACCCATCCTCTCTTCCCCCCTATTATTATATCTTCCCCAACTTCTATCCTATTCTATCCCACGGTAAGCTTACTTAACAAATCTTATAACTTTAACAAACTTTCTTCATTTTAAGTAATTGCCTAATGCGTAATTGTTTAGGTATAAATACATTTTAAACTCGCTTTAATATATTATTCGCAGCATTATATTAGACAATTTATTACTCCTTCTTCTTTTTCTTTAAGTGTCGTCTCCTCTGCGGAGGTTTACAACTATCAAGGCTATTTCCACTTTATTTACGGCGGCCTGAAACAGCGATGTAGTGCTTTCAGGCCTTAGGTAACGGAGCCAAGAAATTCTTCTAAATCTTAGTCTTCTCCTCACTTGCATTCTTTTCTGGATCACAATTTCTAGGAGCTGATATTTTATTCTGCCACCAACACTGATCTCTTTAAGAACAATAAATAATATAATAATAAGACCTTCCACGCTACTTTTTCCCTGACTCGGTTGCGACTCCAAGACCAGTTCCATTTCAGAGTGGTGACTCTCTAGGCGACATCGGTTACTTTGGTTTGGTCTGTAGACCGATTTTCTTGATTACGGTTCATTAATGATCGGTACCATCACCCATTTGGGGTAGGCAGAGAACTCCTTTGCTTGCTCCACAACAAGAGAACGAAATTCAGGTACTCATCATTTGATAGTGAATAGAAATTTTGCCATGATTATAAATTCAAACTGCTTCAATTATCATTGTAGATTGCCTTTAAGGAGGCACTTTGTATGCAGAATTAATTATTATGTACCAATTGGCACAATGTTACCATACGTCAAGCTTATAGAATCAATCTTCAATTATGTAGGTCCGTATATATTATATAATACGCCTAACATCTCAAGATGAATTGATATATGTACTTATAAGTACGTGGTATTCGGTAATTAAACAGCCAGAGGCCGTATAATTTGATTAATTTCAAAATTAATACATAATATAAGGCCATATTTTTCAAGGGGTAGGTAGAAAGAGGCACCTAGTATCTCAAACCATATGAGGCTCTCATATGGGTTGAGATGGGCTGGACACGTACAAAGAATGCCAAACTCACGGGTACCCAAGAATGTGATGATGGGGCATTCGGGGGGAAAGAGGAGGATAGGAAGACGAAGAATGAGATGGGAAAACGAAGTAACCAAAGATGCGAACCAGCTTCTCCAAGTGACCGGATGGAGAACAGGGAGGGTTGGAGGCGAAAGCTAGAGGAGGCCAAAGCCTGATTTGGGCTGTAGTGCCATTGAAGAAGAAGAAGGTAGGATGATTCAGGTTGGGGATTTTTACTTCGATCACATTTACGTCGTCCCTTACACGAACATGTGCTACCTACTTTTCATATAGTTTTATATCAGATTTCATTGTCTCCGTTCCAGCGCTGAGAGCCAGTCCATCTTATCCGGCTTCACCTGGTGAATGTCTTGGAGGCTTTGACTAAATTTCATAAGATGGCAGTCTTGCACCGACTGCTCAGCTCCACACTCATAGTCAGGATTATCCCATTTTCTCCACCTCCAAAGTAAGTTGTTACAGCAGCCCTGCCTTGTTCTCACTATATTTTGCTCTACCCAGACCCTCCATGGCAGGTGAAAACATGTGTTCTTTATGATTCTTATTTTTTTCTCAGAATATCAATTGTACCGACGTGGTAGCGCCAATATTTCTAAGTCATCCTAATTCTTTCTCTATCAGATCCAATAATATATTCAATTCATTATTTTTAGTTACAAAATGTCCTTCTCAATTCCCAGTTCTTATTGTAAGTACATTTTTGGCTATTTTTGTACCATCGTTTGGATCTGAAAATCAAAAAATGGTCAACTGATCTAGAGTACTAAAGCATAATTCATCCACAAAGTTTCATTCCTAAAGCACGGAAAATTTTGTCAAAATTATTTATCTTTTAATTAATATTTTTTTTTCGTAAAATTTATAAAACATTGCCGTTTTTACAATGAAAACCACCTTACTTTACTTACAGAATGAGAAAAAGTCGTTCAAAGTTACAAAAAAAAATACTAAAAAAATTGTTTGTCAAATTTTACATTATTCATTCTTTCAGGAACATGTTTAAAATCAATATTTGTTATCGAACTCCTAAGAATTATTTGAAGAAAAATGGTTAACTATTAAAAAAATATAAAGGAATAAGGAAGTATAATGTCAGGCAGGATGCAAGACAACTGCTCCAGGTGTTAGGCTGGAAGACGATGGCCGAGGATAAAGGATGGTGGAGGCTGAAATTGAAGGAGGCCAAGGCTCAATATGAGCTCTAGCGCCATTGGAAGAAGAATAATAAAAACAAATATATTACGTGAGTATGGAGAGTGCCTGTGCATGTACGTTAGGAAGTGTATGATCAATTGTGCTGAATCAACTTTAAAATAATGTTGTTTAACTTACAAAACCAAAGACTGCATCCAATATAACACAGGGATTATCCCTAGCATATTGGAGAGCAAAATCGCTAATTGACAGCAAAGCGCAAGAGAGTGTCAATGGTTTGGATGTGTATGTGTACCTTTCCATTGTCTCTGTCTGAAATATGTATAACATTTAATCTTTTTTATATATGTACCTTTATTATTGTTGTTAAACCTCTGTATGTAAAATGCCATGTTTATTATAAATAAAATAAATAAAAATAAATCTTTTAAAACTTTAATCTGTTTATTCAGTGACAATATCGAGACAAGTCAGTGGATGAAGCAAATTAGCGCTTAATAATAAAAAATACGAATTCTTCTAGTAGGTATCGCCTCTGAATCGACAATGTCTCAACATCTGAGTATAGCGTAATAACCCACATTTATACCCGCATATCAATCAATTTTTAATTAATCAAGATGAAAACATATGTATGATAGAAAACTGTTGGCAATCAATATGCATACTATCTTAGTAATAAGCAATATGACATTCCTTACACATAAATTCACTAAACAGAAATATCTATTGTTTTAATTGATACTTGAAATATTTCGTCAAATGATTGTAAATTGAGATTTAGTTCACATTCAAACACGAAATTGTCTAAATGGTAAAGTAATATTTATATAATCGCATATGTCAGGAACATGTTTTAAATCAATATTTGGCTAACGAGCTCCAAAGAATTTGAAGAGAAATGGTCAAATATTAAAAAGATATAAAGAAAAAAGAAAGGATGATGTCAGGAAGAACGCAAGACAACTGCTCCAGATGTTAGACTGGAAGACGACGGCCGAGGATAAAGGGCGATGGTGGCTGAAGTTAAAAGAGGCCAAGGCTCAAAATAGATTATTGGATTGGAAAAACATTGGATTATATCCCTATCGGGAATCAATGGGTGTCAGAAGATGACAGGTTGTAAGCCTTGTAGGTACCCAGACCAAACTTCGGGACATATCCTGTAGGATTGTTGCCACTCAATAGTGTCGTCTTATAGATCGGAGCTCCTCGTTGCTGTCCGTGGGCCTCTTCAAGGTGCCAATGGTCATGCGGATTTTGTGAACTCGAAGAACAATTTAAAAGCCTTTTAGAAGTTTTGTCTTAGTTATGACGCCTTACTATTGTTAGATTCCCAGTAGTAGTAGTATTTTACAGAAATATTGGTTATACCCCTGATGTTTCTTATTTAAAAAGATCTGAAATCAACGAGTGTGAATCTTCCATTCACATTTGTCGATTGTTCTTTTGCACTATGGTGCTGAGATTGCTAATCTAGAGGGCTCCATGATTTACTTTTCGTGCTATGCATTTATTTTCTCGTCGTTCACTTATGCAGAACGGGTGGTGGTGGTAGTAGCGAAGCGTTGTAGGTGCATTGATTTACCAGTTCTCCTATAAATGTTTATTCCAACTTTTTATCTATTGAGATAATATTTAGTTTGTATTTTTTATGTGCTCAATCTGTTTTTTTTACAGCACGGATGGGGTCTATCAAGACAGTTTACAAGAAAGATGACAATGAAATCAGTAGGTAATAGAACCAAATTAAATGAATATTTTGAATACATATATTGCTTGAACGGTCTCCGATAACAACAAAAGGCTCTTTATAACGAGAGGGTAAAAGATTCAGAGGTCGCTATCGATCCGATGGATTGACCTTTTCAAGTCACAGAAACCCTTCGATCTGCCCGAGAGTGTCCTACACGGACACACCATTCTTTGAGCGATTGAGTCGCCGTTCTCAGTCTAAAGAGGAGTAAAATTCTACCTCTGACTACCGAATCAAACAAGTTCGTGGAAAATAAAGAGTTGATGTTGAAATTCCTTCCGCTTGGAGATAAAAGTTTGTGTTGTAATTGGAGTGATTAAAGCGTCCATGTCAACCTTATAATATCACTACCTACATAGTATTAGAGTTGTAGGTAGATTAGTTATCAAAGAGTTATCCCGCATTTGTAACAGTCTGACGTGAAAACTTCTTAATTGCTAAAATTTCCTCTGACAGAAGTCGCAAAGAAATATAATATATTTACCCCCGCCATTTTGTGTCTTCATCAAATTGTCGGAACAGATGAACTCGAGATCTCACACCAAAGATATCACAAACTAAAGGATATTATCTACTTTTGAGCCTTTGTGACTGCAACATGCTTTGAATGTATTTTTAATATAATGTAGTTTTTTCTGACATGGCAATTCCTGTTTTTCGATTAATTGATTCCAATTTTTGGTAGTGTAAGTTAGTTCTTTCAACAAGTTCAAGTTAAAAAAAAAACGAGGGGGTTGTGGCTAACACTAAACTCTCCTGACAATCCCTAAATGCATTTTTATTAAGTAGGTACATTTTTATTAGATTCCTAAACAAGTATTAGTTTCCCTGAGAATTTTTTTTCATAACACATAAGCTGTTAGTATGCATTTTCTACATGATACCTGTAAAAAAATTATGTAAAACGATGTTTTAACAATAGTCGATCATGTATAAGACGATGCATAATTGTTTGTTAAATGATGGATATGTGTCAAGATAGAAGAATGCGGAAGAATGGCCTAATGAAGAGAATATTTCTTTTGTATCAAAAATTCAAACATTTTTCAGACCGTGAGAGCACTTTTAAAGTTTAAACAGATGAAATCATAGAAAAAAAATGAACCGATGTCTATGGTAAACTAATCAGCTCTAAGTTGATGTACTTTACACATAATATGGTATGAATATGAAGTTCTTCGGCCTTTATTTTGGGCTGTACAGAGGAGAGAAATTTTCAGATTTATGTACTGCATACGGAAACTCAAAGTTTGCATTCTCTACATGATACCCATTGAGAAATTGATTCCCAATTGAACCGTTTGTTTTTAATATCGGCGTCCCAGGTTTCGATGTGACAGATCATTTTGTCACATTTTAATGGTAATAGGGCAGGCATTCAATTAAAATTCAATTAATAGTAAGACTAGCGAATAAAGTAATCTTTATATTGCAAGAGGCGGCAGGTCTCAATCGAATTTTGTTTTAAATTAGCTTTGAATATATATTGCGGTGATTAAAGAAAATAATGAGTTGATCGTAATCGGGAAAGAAAAATAACAAATCACCACCGAGTCCCATTGCTCCACGCCAACGGCACAAAATATTCATAAATAACATCCGGGAGTTAAGTAAAACGCAATAAATTTGTCGGGAAAATAATTTTGGAAATAAATAATGTCAGAAACAGAAGATGCCCCCAGCAAAGCAGAGCATAGGTTTGTAAGCCCCTAGGACATGGCTCTTGCAATGCTCAAATATCCGAGCATTGTTCGTGTTTTATACGACAAATCATGGTTGCATATCTAACTTTAAGCGACAAGACAAAATTAAAGTTTGTTTGTTTTAAGCTCTGAGAATTCAAACGGTATCATTGAATAATGTAAATTTTCAGCATTTTATTTTACTTTTAATATATAGTATGTCCTATTCTGATTCGTTTCAGAGTACGAAAACGTCTATGGCCAATGGGGGACCGTGGATAAAAGGATTTTATCTGCGCGGTGTGACGTAACGAGTCCCGTATAAATGCAGTCAACTTTTTGACATTTATCATATATACTAAAATTCAGACGGATAAATTTAGACGAATCAGAATAGGACATAGTAAACAAATATATATTTTATCATAAAATATAGAAAAGCGTGTTTAATTTTTTTTGACACTGTATATTTGTTGATTAAAATATGACAAAGAATTACTATCGCTGATATGAAAATTGAAGAGTTTGACAATTTTTACATGGAACTCATGACCAGATCGGTTTAAAAATGAAAAGGAGAAGAAATAAGGAGGAGGTGTATATAGATTAATATTTATTTATTTTAAAAAAAATCTTACAAGTTATTGAGTAGGTACAATTAATATGAAATAATGTATTCAACCTCACTAAGATAAACCTGTATCGAGGTTAAATATATTCCCATTTTAGTTTTATACAAGATATAACAAAACCAAAAATCCACTTGCTCGTTCACAATTCACACAGCCCGCCAATTGTGGGTCGTCAATCATCGATAATGTGGTACATTATGGTATTTACTATGGTAAAATTGTTGCATTACCTCATCAAAAAGATTGAAACCTTGTGCTTGATGAGGTAATCATTAGATAATATAATAAAATGTTGAGTAAAACAATGATGGAAAAAAAAGAAATAGGTAAACAAACAAAAACAAATATACATAAAAAAACAATAGAAAACGAGCAATTCGAAAGAATTTTGATCGATACATATTTATATCATTACATACACCACGTTTAGATTGTGAAATGTTTTTTCAGTCTTTGTTCGAATTTTTTAAAATCATTTATCTGTTTAATTTCATCTGGGAGGCAATTGAAATTCTTTATTCCCATATAAATGTAATTTTTTTGCATTTGTATAATATTAAATTTATGAATATTAAAATTACTTCGTAATCGTAGTGACATTTCTTTTCAAATTTTTGCAATACATCATCTTTATAATTGTCGTTTTTTTATAAATATCCTCTATTTTAGGAACTTTGAATGTATCAAAAAGTATTTATGTGGGAAATGTACGTTTTTTCTTTATTATAACCTTAATTATTAATAGAGGTTATAAGCAAAAATAATTTTTTGTGTTACACACTTAACTCCGTCGATAACTCGGTAACAAGTAACAACGAGAAATGGCGGCGTATGTTGTATATCAATGATTTGACAGATTCCGTTACGTCCCTTTTACCAACAAATATCAAACCGGCTTATTACACCAATAATAGTATCAGAAGACATTTTTCTAATTCTAAAGATATAACTCCACCATTAGAAAAAGCAGGAGTGTATAAATTAACATGTGAGGTTTGTGATGCATTCTATATTGGTAAGACCGATAGAAGTATTAATACTAGTTGCATGTAACACATGAGATCCAACTGTCGACAGCGATAGTATGTATAGTTGAAGAATAAGTACCAAACCCATAAATACAAATTATTTATTATTTTATGATATTTAGTTTTCTATACAACACATGTACCTAGGAAGTCAAGATAGGATAGTATGGAGGTCAGTCTTTTTTTCCTACCCGGAATATGAAAACAGCATGATGGTATATGTATATTGTATGTTTAGAGATGAAGTATCAAACTATTAAGTCTTCTTTGAAGCGATGTCGTCACTAAATTCAATTTTTATAAAAATTGTTAAAAAAAATTTGAGATGTACTGCTACAATGTTAATATTTTTTATATAAAATTAAATTATCTAGTTTGGGTGTTTCGGCTTTTTTCGATATTTAAAAAAAAATGGAAATATAGGCAGTTAAACTCATAAATTTATCATAAAAAAATACTTTTCTTAATAAAAAATGTTTGAGAAACCCTGGAATTTTTTTGAAAAAACTAATTTGAGATTTTGTATTTGTCTATGTTTGTACCAATTTTCAGCGTTCTAGCGTTTATGGTTTCTGAGATATATGGAAAAATAAAATAAAAATTCAAAAGTTGATAACCCCTGACTGAAACAAAAATTCAAAATTCCGAGTATAAAAGTTTTGTAGGCCTGTAACTGTTTATATATTCTGAAATTTTAGTGGCGGTTAAATTGAGCGGATCAAAAGTTATAAGGGGGGGACGGACACACAGACACACACACACACAGACACACACACACACAGACACACACACAGACACACACACACACAGACACACGAAATGTTCTACTCCGAATTCTGAGTAAATCCGTGTATGGAACATATATGTTGCGAAGCCTCTAAGTTGGTGTTTTTTGACTTCAAAGTTGGAAAAGCCGTGAAAAAAGTAGACCTCTCCATACAATTCTCGCGTATTCTGGCTTGATACATTGTCGATATGTTAAGAGAACAAAGTTCTCCTGAACAAATCCACAGTTGGATTAGAGTTAAGGAACATCTGCGATGTTTGAAAAATACAAATTTTAGTGAATTTGCAAACCATATTATTGAAAAAGGACATAGTTTTGACAATAGAACAGGTATTCAAATCTTGCATTCCTATAAGTCAGGGTTAATTCTAAACCATTTTGAAAACTTAGAGATAAGGAAAGCAATAAACCAAAAAGGTAATCTGATCAACAATAACACAAATCGCAGGTAACCCAATTTTAAATATGTTTCCACTATTAGTTGACCATAATAATATACCGCCACCCCCTCTAGTTACCCCCTTCATCTCTCCAGTCACTTCCTCCCCCCCTTCAGTTATCCACCCCCACCCTATCCACAATGTACAGCCTACCTATTCTACATAACTTTAATTTTAACACAGTTAGTTTGTTAGTGAACTCCAGACGAAGGAGAGGTACTCTCCGAAACCGGTCGAGTTATCGACGGAGTTAAGTGTGTAACACAAGTAATAGAGGTTACACTAAATTATTATTTTATATCATTATGATTTCCTTTATTACTATTTTTATTTCATTTATATTTTCCCTTTTACTTCTCTGATGATGAAATTATTTACAGAAACAAATTTGTAAGTGTTTGTTTATTTTTATAATTTATAGTAGCACTTAATTTAAGCTAGCAGTAATTTTTATTTAAAAAAAAAAAACACGTAACTCAAAGATTAAGATGAAATCTACCGGGTGTTTCGCATCTAATTGTTTGTCTTGCAAAAACGTTTTAATTTGTTTCGCAAAGGGGATGGAATTGGGGGTGTGTTTCTGACAGGCTAAGCTTCGGTACGCCGCCGCCAGATGTCCGTTGAGGTGCTTCACCGCCGGAAACGGAAACTAAACAAAGACATTATTGCGGGAAATATGTTCAATACGGAAAATAACGGATATCCGGAATGAAATGTACATAGATATATATTTTATAGAGATTGGCACGGATATTATTTTACTTGTTTTGTTTTTGCAAAATAAAACAGAGGTTCACAAAGTTTATTTTATAATCAAATATTTCAATACGTTTAAAACGACTGTGAATAGATTCATGAAGACTATGGATACACTGTAAACTTTATGTGTAGTAGATTTTAATCTCATAAGTCCTCGTAGGATTAAATTATGATATGATGTTATTCTATGGACGTGAATATTTAAAATACATGTGTGTAGAAACTTAATACAAAGTATTTTTAATCGATATGTAATTTTTTTAGCTTAGCACCTATTTTTCAAAATTTGATTGTATAATGCTATGTTATGCTGAAAAAAAAATTGTAAATTATATTGCATTCTATTACGATACATGTTTTTTGAAATTTTCATTTAAGGGAATATCCGTATAAATATTTAAGAAAAATGCTTAAAAATATACGAATCAAATAAAAAGTGGCTCAGTTGGTAGGGTATCTGACTCCTAAGCGAAAGGTCCCGGTCTTAAGTACCGTTGGAAACACAGTTTTTTAATTGTGTTTACAGTCTGGATCTGAGACAATAAATATAGTAAGTCATTTTTTATAAACATTACTAGACAGCACTAGAATTTTTATTTCAATTTAACGCCTGAATTAACGCTAACAGTATAGCGTTTATTTAGTTTTTTCAAACCCTCATACCATTTCCCTGTTATTGGAGTAGGCAGAGAGGACCGAGAACCAGACGCTTCTATAATTGCATACATTCATCGCTTTACTCACATCCATTCACTGTTTCATACATGCTCGACAGTTATTTATGTTTGCTTCTTTCAGAATATGATTTACAAATATTGTTTGTTTTCCAAAATCATTTTTTTTCACAAAACAAATTTACTATTTTGTTTTATAATACGAATATAAAAATATTTGGTATAATACCTATAATATTTTAAAAATAAAACTTCTATGAACGCATTACAAAAAACAGAATCACATAAATAACATAATATGCGAATATATTTATTTTAATTGTCGGCCTTCGTGGCTCAGTTGGTTAGGTATCTGACTGATGATCCAAAGGTCCCGGGTTCGATTCGTGGAGACACAGTTTTTAATTGTGTTTTCAGTCTGGATCTGTGAGACGAGTAATATCGCAAGTCTGCAGTGGCAACTTGTTATTGGGCGCATGTTATTAATATTTGACAAATAATCTGTTAGTTGCCCGAGAAGCATTAGGTACAAAATGAAATAATACAAAATAAATAGATAAAATCTTAAACAATATTTCTTCTTCTTTGTATTTCAATTCCTTAATTTAGTGTCCCCTGCTGTTGTTCAAGAAAAAAAAAATCATTCACGATTAAATCTATTTTATAATTAATTTATATAAAATTTATCGGTTTGGTTATAGAGATGGCTGAACGGTAATTAATCCTTTTATGTACTTTAACACTTGTTTGTATAATATACAAACAAGTGTTTTTCTTCTTCTTCCGGTGCCATGTCAGAAACCCCCGACGTCGGCTATCACTCTGGCAAATCCCTCTCTGTCCTGTGCTGCTCGGAATATCTGTTCCACGGTCCTGAAGCCGGTCCATTCCATAATGTTGCGCAGCCAGGACATCTGTCTCCTTCCAGTCCCTCGGCGACCTTCTATCTTGCCCTTCAGTATTAGTTGGAGCAAGTGATACTTCTCTCTCCTCATTATGTGACCCAGATATGTGATCTTGCGGACCTTTATTGTGGACAAGAGTTTCCTGGTTGTTCTGGCTCGGCTTAAGACTTCTGAGTTCGTAACCAGATCTGTCCAAGGGATTTTGAGCATTCTGTGATGCAACCACATCTCAAAAGCTTCCAGCCTGTTCATGGTGTTAACCTTCAAGGTCCAAGTCTCACAGCCATATAGCAACACAGACCACACATAACATCTCATCATCCGCTGTCTCAGGTCCATATTTAGCTTTTTGTTGCAGAAGAAAGATTTCATTTTATTAAAGGTTGCTCTTGCTACCTCAATTCTGCACTTGATCTCCATATCCGGGTCAAGGGACTCCGAAAGAATACTGCCAAGGTACTTAAATTTATCCACCTTATCTATAACCTTGCCCATTAATTGCAAGGAAGAACCAGGATATTCACATCGACCAAATGTCATCCACTTTGTTTTGGCTACATTTATAGATAAGCCCAAATGTTCACCAAATACATTGACATTGTTTAACAGTTCCTGGAGATCAGAAATAGAATCCGCCAGTAATACAGTATCATCGGCGTACCTGATATTATTAATTACTACGCCGTTGACTTTTATACCCCTCTCGGTGTTGTTGAGAGCTCTTTTAAATACATAATCAGAGTATAAGTTGAAAAGTAGAGGAGACAAGATACAACCCTGCCGTACTCCTCGCTGTATGGGTATTTCATCTGATGTCACATTTCCACGTCTGATCTCAGCTGTTTGGTGCCAATATAGGTTTTGGATGAAGTTCAGATCTTTTGTATCCAGATTGCACTCCTTCAGCATTTCAATTAAGTCACAATGTCTCACCCTATCAAATGCCTTTTCATAATCTATGAAACATGCAAATACCTCTGTTCTCTGGTCACGGCATTTTTGTTATAATAAGTGTTTTTACATAACATATTTAATAAATAAACAAACAAATAAAATTAATGGAGATATAAATGGTTTATACTTTAAGAATATTATTTCGTTTCTTAAACAGAAAGTTTCATAATAATTATGAAAGGGATTAAAACTGGAGTTAAAAACAAAAAGTTTACGATATTTCATTTGAAAAGTGTAGGAGTTGAGAGAGTAGGTACTCTAATTTGAAATCAGATTATTATAGAGGGAGAGAGAGAGAGAGAGAGAGTAAGTGAGAAATTGTAGATAGATAAATCTTATTTAAATTAACCACTTAAAATTCAGATTTGCAGAGTTAACTTGTGGGCAGACTATACATATTGTGCTTAGCTGTCCTTTCAGAAATATTACGTTCACCAAGTTGTGTCAGTTATATGATGTTAATATGAAAATTTACATACATAGATGCTTACATACGGAATATCCAACAATGTGGGATAAATACCGACAGGTGTTCGGGAGTGCACCATTTTGTATAGGATTATTCAGAATTCGTGGTGAACCTCATTGCAGAACCATGTGAGTTGTTATTGTTGCCTGTTGTATTTTCGATTACCCGGCTCTTACGGGACACCGTCGAATAGAAAATAGTAGAAGCACTATTCTAAGCCGGTGCATCACAGCAGTAAATTGCATACTTTAAAAACATCGATCAAAACAATGCGCAAATTTCTTCCAATCAATCGGATTTGTTTATTTATTTATTCATTCTTTTGTACATAATATAATCAAATAATGCACACAGGCGGGTTTATTGCCACGAGACTATTTTTTACAACCGACCTGATCTCAAAGTATGACAACATTATATATGTACATCAACAAAGGAATGAAAGTGAAAAAAAAGAAGAAAGACACTACACTAAGGGACGTATTACGGTAGTTATTTAAGGAAAATATAAGAAAAAGTTGAGATCCCGTAAGTCGTATTCTTACAGTACGGGGCCTTACATACGTTTTTCTTATATTTTACTCAAATAACTCCCGTAATATGACCCTATGATAATTATTAAAAAAAAACACTAAATACCAAAAACAGGATTGGGAAAAGACAAGGAAAGGAAATCGGGATCAGGTGTTAAGGGATATATATTTGTCACGCATCAATCTAAAGTAATAAAGCAATCAAAATGTTAGTGTTTGTGTGTGTGTATGTGTGTGTGTGTGTGTTTGTCTCACGCCTTCTGAAAAACCAAGAGCATCTAAAAATCTATTTTATGTGCGAACGTGTACCTGTATACCTGATGCAGTGTCACGCTAAAAATAATGCGATAAAAATGCTGAATTTTAAAAATATTTCAATAATTATTTTTTTCATACAAAATTTTCCAAGTCGTATCTGTCAAAAAAGTGTACATTTTGCACGCAAATATCTGTTAGTTTAAAAGTTAGAAGTAGGTATTTACACAAAAAAAATATATTTTGAAGTATAACTTAGCGTTTAAGTGAAAAACATGGTGAATATTTGGTATAATTATAATGTTTAACTTATTTTTAAAGTAAGCCTTTTGTACAAAAACGCCGCCATTTTAATATCTTTTCATACGATATTTCATTTTCCCACCGAATGAATATGTTCTTGAAAATAATAAACCTTTGAAATAAATATAATTATGAAATAATAAAATGAAACACAAGACATTACAGCAAGTTTTAAGACGTATATTGTAAAAGTCTGTTAATTATTAGTAAAGATATAGGCATAATAAAATTGCATAATTTGTAAATAATATTTGATTTTTCTGACAATTTTCATTTTTATGGCATCGAACAAACCAATGTAGGTACCTACATATTCAAAAAATGTATCCGAACCATTCGATATTACTTACGTGTTCGAATCGTTTCCATGGCTACAGAAAGAATGTGATATTCAAATAAAATTTGTTAGGAATCGAATTTATTTAGAAGGTTGTTGTAGGTAGGTACCTACCTAATACTATTTACTTACAAATCAACAATAATATACCTATACTGATTTCCTATAGGAAAATTATTTTATTTATTTATTTATCAACCGTTTGTCCGATTATAATGAAACTTTGGTGAATTGTCGAGCGTATGCCCAGGATGGTTTTTGGATTTAAACTTTTTTCTTATTCTTCTTCTTCTTCGTGTATTTGGTCGTTTTACCTATGAAGGGGGAGTATCCTGGGAAAAGAAGGTCCGAATGTCCCTCCATCTCTTCACAGGTCTTCCAGGACGGGTTCTGCATATAAACTTTTTTCTTCTTTTTCTTCAACGTGTACTTGGTCATCTTACCTATGAAGATGAACTATCCTGGGAGATGAAGGTCCAATTTTCCTTCCATCTCTTCGCAGGTTTCTGGATTTAAACTTTTTTCTTCTTCTTCTTCATCGTCTATTTGGTCATTTTACCTTTGAAGGTGGACTAACCTGGGAGAAGAATGTCCAATTTTCCTTCCATCTCTTCGCAGGTATCTGGATTTAAACTTATTTCTTCTTCTTCTTCTTCATCGTGTATTTTTGGTCATTTTACCTTTGAAGTTGGAGAATCCTGGGAGAAGAAGGTCCAACTGTCCTTCCATCTCTTCGCAGGTATCTGGGTTTAAACTTTTTTCTTCTTCTTCGTGTATTTAGTCATTTTACCTATTAAGTAGAGCATCCTGGGAAAAGAAGGTTCTTTCATCTCTTCGCGGTTCTTCCAGGATGGTTTCTGGATTTAAACTTTTCTTAACCGACTGATGGGACGGGATGTAATGAAGGGAAGGGAGGCACTAAAGGGCCTGAAGGGACGGGAGGTATAAAACTGCCTGAAGGGACGGAAGGTACTGAAGGGCCTGATGGGAAGGGATGTAATGAGGGATTAAAGGGACGGGAGGTACTGAAGGGCCTGAAGCGGCGGGTCCTGGAGTCTAATTCTTTTTCTTCTTAATTTTATGTAGACCTTTAGGGCAGTTTTTATACAAACTATTTCCTATTGTCTAATTCATCTTCTTCTTCTTTTATGTATACATTTGGGTCATTTTTTTATAAAAATTATTTCCTTTAGTCTAATTATTATTCTTCTTCATTTAAGTACGTAGACTTTTGGGAGAGTTTTAATACAAACTATTTCCAATAGTCTTATTCATTTTCTTTTATGTAGACCTTTTGGTCAGTATTTATACAAACTATTTCCAATAGTCTAAATATTCTTCTTCTTCTTTTTTGTAGACCTTTGGGTGAGCTTTTATACAATCTATTTCCAATAGTCTAATTCTTCTATTAGGTATATGTATTTTTACTTATTTTATGTAGACCATTGGAATAGTTTTTTATACAAACTATTTCTTATAGTCTTATACTTATTTTTCTCTTTTTTATTTAGTCTTTTGGGTTAGTTTTAAGTCTAATAGTCTATTGTGCAGAAATATTATTAACGATATGCACACTTGATGAAAATACATATGAAATGAATGGGATATGGGATGTGACGATATAACCTGCACTAGAATCTTTTCAATACTTTTGTTTAATTAAATTTAAACCATTTATATCATCCTATTTTGAATAATTTTCAACACCTAATATTTAAAGAATGGGGGTTGTGGCCATTACTGAACTCTTCACAACATTTATATTCAAATTAAAAACTATTTACTATAGTTCAAGTCTTCTTCTTCTTCGTTAATGAAGACTTTCAGTCAAATTGAGCAAAAATATAATGCACACTTGATGAAAAAATATAAAAACGAATGGGATGTGACCAATACTAGATCTTTTCAGTACCTACGTTTGTTTAATCAAATTTTAACCACATCCTAACATCCAAAATTACTAAATTTTCAATAGGTACACATTAAAATTTGTTTTCGATGATAATATTTAAAAATGGGGGTTGTGGCCAAACCAATCTCTTTACAACGTTGATAAACAGTCATATTTAAAACCATTACGCATAGTCCATGCAAGCAGAAATTGTATAAATATTATACTTCATTCACACTTTATAGCAATATTAAAAAAAGAATGGGTTGTGGCCATCACTTGAACATTTTACAATACTTAAACTCAATCAAATTTCAAACCACTTTTCATAGTCTGATATTGCAAAATAATTGGGTGACAATATTATAAAAACGATTGCTTTTTCTTTCACAATTTTACATTCTTGGCCAACGGCGGGACATAAAAGCTAGTACTAAATGAAATTAAATCAATAATAAACAAATTAATATTAAATTTATTTGGAAAAGTATTGCCCCCAAAAAAACACAGATTTTATTAAAATTCTAAAATTCTCTATGTAAGTACAAATAGATTTTAGTTCCATAATTTTAAATTTGACATTTAACTTTTATCAATTGATGAATGACCACTTTCAAAGTATATCAAGAGAGAAGCTAACTGAAGCTTGAAAGTTATCAATAATAATAACCTGTAATAATGCACCCTGCGCATTTCATTGTATTGCCATTTGACAATTTTTTCCAACTAACCAGTGTTTTCAGCCCAGAGAAGCAATATTTGTGTGAGAAATGTTTAAATAAATTTCTCCCCTGCTGGGGATCGAACCCAGCACAGAAGCCAAACTGCTTACCAACTGTTCCACGACGGTCGGCAGGAAGGCGCGGTGGTCGGAGACGAATATTAAAAGAAAATTTAAATTATTATTAGAATAAAAAAATATTTAAACATTCAAATAAATACATTACGAATTTAACTCCACTTGTCTGTACTTGAATTTTGCAACCAACTTTAATAATAATAAAAAAAACAACTTCGCGACCTTTGAAAAAGTTTTTTTTCTTTATTTAAAAAAAAAATGATTATAGTTGTCGCCAAATAACTTGAACTTTTAGCCGAGAAGGAGGGCGATTTGCACGTAAACCAACGAAGCAAAAAGACACAAATTTACGCTCTGTGCTACCGGAAGCTCGTTCAAGATGTTTGGCGAAAATTATATGTCCTTGGGACAAGTACATATCCTCATACATTCAATAAATAAAGCATATGATTGTGCTATAGGTGAACAAAATCGGTCGTGGCAGAATTCGAACTCGCGACCACTGGATTACAAACCCAGCGCGCTTCGCTCTGTCACCACCCGTCTATTTTTTTTATTTCTGAACTTTTAGACACAAAAAAAACACTAATGCCGCTCAGAATTCGCCATTGTACCGATGCCTTACCACGTATAATAATTTGGAAAAGATCAGGTCCGTGGAGATATTCTGTATGTCCAGGACTCTTTTTAGGAGCCACGTTAGACAGGAATAATTATTTTTTTTTGTTACCAGCAGTGAGTACAATGCACCATGAAATCAAAGGTGGGCTGATTAAGTTACAATTACTTATGTTGCTATTCTTATTTATTATATTTGTTTAAAAATATATTATTGTACGTTGCCCATTCTTTTAAAAAAAAAAACTTGAATTGTGAATGACAACCTTCGAGTTCATTTCACGATTCCCAGTTACCTAGCCATATCTTAAATCTTATTCCTTGAACCCGTTCATTACATCGATAAATTAATTAATTTATTTAACTATGCATCTCAACAATCAATTGAAAATTCAACAATTATTTTATATGCTGACGACGCAAAGATTTTCAAGCAGATAAAAACGAGTAATGATTGTGAACTACTACAAAGTGACATTTCACGTCTAAGTAATTACTGCATTCAAAATCAATTGTATCTTAATGTAGATAAATGTTTAGTTATCACTTTCACCCGTAAAAATCAAACAATTCAATTTAATTACTTACTTAATCAATCGATAATTCGTCGAACAAACATAGTTAAAGATTTAGGTTTGATGTTAGATTCTAAATTATTATACCGTGAGCATGTTGAATGCATCACCAACAAAGCACTCAAAATGCTAGGGTTCTTAATCAGAGTGTGTAAACCATTTAAATCAATTATCACCCTCAAAGTCACATATCTGTCATATGTAAGAAGCCTGGTTGAATACGCTAGTACAGTTTGGAATCCACAATACTTAGTGTATAATGATCAAATTGAAAGAGTACAAAAAAGGTTTCTTAGGGCCGGTCTTATAAACGAAAGACCAAATATTCGTAAGTATGTTAACGATTTACTAACGGATGGATGTTCCTAAGTAGATATTACTATCGGCGGTATTATAAAACTATTTTAACTGTCCGTTTATTTGACAGTTACAGTCTAATTAGACTACAATGGAATTTCAATAGATTTGTAATGGACTATAATGGATTGTAATGGATAAAGCGGTGCTGTCATTGCAATATATAAACAGAGTGTTTAATTTTTTTGCGTACTTCAAACAATATCAAAAATTACAAAAATGGTGATAATCCTTTATTATTTAGCTAGCGCACTGGATTAGCAATTCAGTGCACGCGGGTTTAAATCTCGCCTCAACTGATTTTGTTCACTTATATCACAAGTATTTATGCCTAATTTATGGCATTAAAATGAAATTTAAAAAACTTAATGCATATATTATGTAGGTACTAGATACAATTAATTATTCATTCATTTTTTATAATTTTTTTTTTATTTGAAGTTTAAAAAAACAATTAAAATAAAATAAAACTAAGTTCAGTGTCATCAATGTCATGTTGAAATAATAAAATATTTGGTCAAACACAATCTTGTAATCAAATTCGTTTTGGTTATTCAAAATCACTGTCGGCCGACATTTTTTATCGAAAAAAAGCAATTCAAAATAAAAATCCAAAAAATATAAAACAGTATTTTTCAAAATATTCGTAATATTAAAAATGTACCGCAACATAAAAAAAAAACAAGTGTGAAAAAACTCAATCCTTCCATAACTTATCGTTAACGAACGCTTAATCGGTGGTCCGACCGTCAGTAAAGGCTATCGGTAAAATTTTACTAAAATTTAACTAACGGATTGTTATAAGACGAAATATAGAGCATTTGTATCAAATTTCGGTTTGTTTGGTCTGAAATTTAACTAACGGACGTTTATAAGACCGGCCCTAAATCGGTGGTCCGACCGTCAGTAAAGGCTATCGGTAAAATTTTACTAAAATTTAACTAACGGATTGTTATAAGACGAAATATAGATCATTTGTATCAAATTTCGGTTTGTTTGGTCTGAAATCTAACTAACGGACGTTTATAAGACCGGCCCTTAGACATTTAGATTATAAAACAAATATACATTGTCCCAACTATTCTGCTCGCTGTAAACATTATATGCTCTATCCACTACAAGAACGTCGATCAATAAGAGACATTATGTATCTGCACAATATCCTAAATTATCGCGTTGACTCCCCATATTTACTGGGAAAAATAAATCTAAGAGTTCCTACGCGATTTACCAGAAATAATGATCTCTTCAGTATTCCGGCAGTACGTAATAATTACACAAAAAATTTGTTTATCACAAGAGCTTGCTCCAATTTTAATTCACACTATGAAAATATCGACATTTTTTTTTAATCTTCAAGGGCAATTAAGCGATGTCTACAAAGCAATTTAACGATGTAATAAACTTACTTCTAATGTATGTGTGTGTGTTTGCGTTTGTATGTCAATAATGTAATTATTATGATAAATCGTTACGGGGAAATCGAGTTCTCATCATGGTGGCATGTCACATATAGTAATATTGAAATATTGTTAATCTCCCCTTTTAATCCTCTCCTAGATCCTTTTGATTCAGATGCACCATCACTCACATGTTTTTATCAACTATGTATTATTGGTGTTACATATTCTGGTCCTTATATGGGTAATTGTCTTATTTAATATATTTTTGTAATTGTGACTGTTTGTAACCATAATAAATAAATAAATAAATCTTGGGTAACTAATAGGTAATAATGTCAAATATTTATTTAACATGCACCTAATAACAATTTTCCATGTGGCTGAAGTTTCGAACGTTCTAACGGAATGAACTAACGGATCAATGGTCAGGATACAATAGTGATAACCCAAGGAAAAAATATTTTTTATTTATTTATTTATTTATTATATATATTTTATTTGTAGTTTTAATTGCTTGTTTATTTATTTATTTATGCATTGACTAGTTTTTTTAATTATTTACTTATTTATGCATTAATGAACGATAAAATAAACGGAAAAAAATTGAAAATAATCTGAATATAAATAAAGTAAACGTCGTTATACCCCACCATATAGGGTAACCAGCGACAGGTTTGCGGAAACGCATAACCTAATAATATAAAGCATTACACATCGTGTATACCCACACACATTTTTTTATAATCTACGTATTTACTGAATATAAATACACCACCATGTAGGGTAATCAGCGACAGGTTTGCGGAAACACATAACCGAATAAAATTAAGCACTACACATGCGTGTATGCCCACGCACATTTTTTTATAATTTACGTCTTACTGAATATAAATACACCACCATGTTGGGTAATCAGCGACAGGTTTGCGCAAACGCATAACCTAATAAAATAAAGCACTACACATGCGTGTATGCCCACGCACATTTTATTATAATTTAAGTACTTACTGAATATAAATTCACCACCATATATGGGAACCAGCGACAGGTGTGCGGAAACACATTACCTAATAAAATAAAGCACTACACATGCGTGTATGCCCACGCACATTTTTTATAATTTACGTACTAACTGAATATAAATACACCACCATGTAGGGTAATCAGCGACAGGTTTGCGGAAATGCATAACTTAATAAAATTAAGCACTACACATGCGTGAATGCCCACGCACATTTTTTTTTAATTTACGTACTAACTGAATATAAATACACCACCATGTAGGGTAATCAGCGACAGGTTTGCGGAAACACATAACCGAATAAAATTAAGCACTACACATGCGTGTATGCCCACGCACATTTTTTTATAATTTACGTCTTACTGAATATAAATACACCACCATGTTGGGTAATCAGCGACAGGTTTGCGCAAACGCATAACCTAATAAAATAAAGCACTACACATGCGTGTATGCCCACGCACATTTTATTATAATTTAAGTACTTACTGAATATAAATTCACCACCATATATGGGAACCAGCGACAGGTGTGCGGAAACACATAACCTAATAAAATAAAGCACTACACATGCGTGTATGCCCACGCACATTTTTTATAATTTAAGTACTTACTGAATATAAATTCACCACCATATATGGGAACCAGCGACAGGTGTGCGGAAACACATTACCTAATAAAATAAAGCACTACACATGCGTGTATGCCCACGCACATTTTTTTATAATTTACGTACTTACTGAATATAAATACACCACCATGTAGGGTAATCAGCGATAGGTTTGTGGAAACGCATAAGCGAATAAAATTAAGCACAACACATGCGTGTATGCCCACGCACATTTTTTTTAGAATTTACGTACTTAGTAAATATAAAAACACCACCATGTAGGGTAATCAGCGACAGGTTTGCGGAAACGCATAACCTAATAAAATAAAGCACTACGCATGCGTGTATGCCCACGCACATTTTATTATAATTTACGTACTAACTGGATATAAATAAAGTAAACCTCGTTATACCCCACCATGTAGGGTAACCAGCGACAGGCTTGCGGATACGCATAAACTAATTAAATAAAGCATTACACATGCGGGTATGCCCACACACATTATTTTAATAATTTACGTACATACTGAAAATAAATAAAGTAAACCTCGATATACCTCACCATGTAGGGTAAACAGCGGCAGGTTTGCGGATACACATAACCTAATTAAATAAAACATTACACATGCGTGTATGCCCACTCAAGTATATTTTTATATTTTACGTACTTACTGAATATAAAGTAAACCTCGATATTTTATTTGGCCAAAGATACCCTCGGAACGGAAAATTTTGAAGTCAAATATAATATTAAAAAAAATCTAGCACTTTTATTTGGTCAAAGATACCCTCAATTTTTCTGAGGTGTATGTAGCACTACAATTTGCATCTGACGCAAAAATAATTTTTCAAATAAAATAAACCGCAACATTGTTTTCAAGCCGATTAACGGAAAATTTTGAAGTCAAATATAATATTAAAAAAAAATCTAGCACTTTTATTTGGTCAAAGATACCCTCAATTTTTCTGAGGTGTATGTAGCACTACAATGTGCATCTGACTCAAAAAGAAAATTCAAATAAAATAAACCGCAACATTGTTTTCAAGCCGATTAACGGAAAATTTTGATGTCAAATATAATATTAAAAAAAATCTTGCACTTTTATTTGGTCAAAGATACCGTCAATTTTTCTGAGGTATATGTAGCACTACAATGTGCATCTGACGCAAAAATAAAATTTATAAAAAATAAACCGCAACATTGTTTTCAAGCCGATTAACGGAATATTTTGAAGTCAAATATAATATTAAAAAAAAATCTAGCACTTTTATTTGGTCAAAGATACCCTCAATTTTTCTGAAGTGTATGTAGCACTACAATGTGCATCTGAAGCAAAAATAAAATTCAAATAAAAAATAAACCGCAACATTGTTTTCAAGCCGATTAACGTAAAAATTTGAAGTCAAATATAATATTAAAAAAAAATCTAGCACTTTTATTTGGTCAAAGATACCCTCAATTTTTCTGAGGTGTATGTAGCACTACAATGTGCATCTGATGCAAAAATAAAATTTATAAAAAATAAACCGCAACATTGTGTTCAAGCGGATTAACGGAAAATTTTGATGTCAAATATAATATTAAAAAAAAATCTAGCTCTTTTATTTGGTCAAAGATACCCTCAATTTTTCTGAGGTGTATGTAGCACTACAATGTGCATCTGACGCAAAAATAAAATTTATAAAAAATAAACCGCAACATTGTGTTCAAGCGGATTAACGGAAAATTTTGATTTCAAATATAATATTAAAAAAAAATCTAGCACTTTTATTTGGTCAAAGATACCCTCAATTTTTCTGAGGTGTATGTAGCACTACAATGTGCAACTGAGGCAAAAATAAAATTCAAATAAAATAAACCGCAACATTGTTTTCAAGCCGATTAACGGAAAATTTTGAAGTCATATATAATATTAAAAAAAAATCTAGCACTTTTATTTGGTCAAAGATACCCTCAATTTTTCTGAGGTGTATGAAGCACTACAATGTGCATCTTACGCAAAAATAAAATTCAAATAAAATAAACCGCAACATTGTTTTCAAGCCGATTAACGGAAAATTTTGAAGTCAAATTAATATTAAAAAAAATCTAGCACTTTTATTTGGTCAAAGATACCCTCAATTTTTCTGAGGTGTATGAAGCACTACAATGTGCATCTGACGCAAAAATAAAATTTATAAAAAATAAACCGCAACATTGTGTTCAAGCGGATTAACGGAAAATTTTGATGTCAAATATAATATTAAAAAAATCTTGCACTTTTATTTGGTCAAAGATACCCTCAATTTTTCTGAGGTATATGTAGCACTACAATGTGCATCTGACGCAAAAATAAAATTTATAAAAAATATACCGCAACATTGTGTTCTAGCGGATTAACGGAAAATTTTGAAGTCAAATATAACATTAATAAAAAATCTAGCACTTTTATTTGGTCAAAGATACCCTCAATTTTTCTGAGGTGTATGTAGCACTACAATGTGCATCTGACGCAAAAATAAAATTCAAATAAAATAAACCGCAACATTGTTTTCAAGCCGATTAACGGAAAATTTTGAAGTTAAATATAATATTAAAAAAAAATCTAGCACTTTTATTTGGTCAAAGATACCCTCAATTTTTCTGAGGTATATGTAGCACTATAATGTGCATCTGACCCAAAAATAAAACTTATAAAAAATAAACCGCAACATTGTGTTCAAGCGGATTAACGGAAAATTTTGATGTCAAATATAATATTAAAAAAAAATCTAGCACTTTTATTTGGTCAAAGATACCCTCAATTTTTCTGAGGTGTATGTAGCACTACAATGTGCATCTAAAGCAAAAATAAAATTCAAATAAAATAAACCGCAACATTGTTTTCAAGCCGATTAACGGAAAATTTTGAAGTCAAATATAATATTAAAAAAAAATCTAGCACTTTTATTTGATCAAAGATACCCTCAATTTTTCTGAGGTGTATGTAGCACTACAATGTGCATCTGACGCAAAAATAAAATTTATAAAAAATAAACCGCAACATTGTGTTCAAGCGGATTAACGGAAAATTTTGATGTCAAATATAATATTAAAAAAAAAATCCTGCACTTTTATTTGGCCAAAGATACCCTCAATTTTTCTGACGTGTATGTAGCACTACAATGTGCATCTGACGCAAAAATAAAAATTATAAAAAATAAACCGCAACATTGTGTTAAAGCGGATTAACGGAAAATTTTGATGTCAAATATAATATTAAAAAAAATCTATCACTTTTATTTGGTCAAAGATACCCTCAATTTTTCTGAAGTGTATGTAGCACTACAATGTGCATCTGAAGCAAAAATAAAATTCAAATAAAATAAACCGCAACATTGTTATCAAGCCGATTAACGGAAAATATTGAAGTCAAATATAATATTAAAAAAAAATGTAGCACTTTTATTTGGTCAAAGATACCCTCAATTTTTCTGAGGTGTATGAAGCACTACAATGTGCATCTGAGGCAAAAATAAAATTTATAAAAAATAAACCGCAACATTGTGTTCAAGCGGATTAACGGAAAATTTTGATGTCAAATATAATATTAAAAAAATCTTGCACTTTTATTTGGTCAAAGATACCCTCAATTTTTCTGAGGTATATGTAGCACTACAATGTGCATCTGACGCAAAAATAAAATTTATAAAAAATATACCGCAACATTGTGTTCTAGCGGATTAACGGAAAATTTTGAAGTCAAATATAACATTAATAAAAAATCTAGCACTTTTATTTGGTCAAAGATACCCTCAATTTTTCTGAGGTGTATGTAGCACTACAATGTGCATCTGACGCAAAAATAAAATTCAAATAAAATAAACCGCAACATTGTTTTCAAGCCGATTAACGGAAAATTTTGAAGTTAAATATAATATTAAAAAAAAATCTAGCACTTTTATTTGGTCAAAGATACCCTCAATTTTTCTGAGGTATATGTAGCACTATAATGTGCATCTGACCCAAAAATAAAACTTATAAAAAATAAACCGCAACATTGTGTTCAAGCGGATTAACGGAAAATTTTGATGTCAAATATAATATTAAAAAAAAATCTAGCACTTTTATTTGGTCAAAGATACCCTCAATTTTTCTGAGGTGTATGTAGCACTACAATGTGCATCTAAAGCAAAAATAAAATTCAAATAAAATAAACCGCAACATTGTTTTCAAGCCGATTAACGGAAAATTTTGAAGTCAAATATAATATTAAAAAAAAATCTAGCACTTTTATTTGATCAAAGATACCCTCAATTTTTCTGAGGTGTATGTAGCACTACAATGTGCATCTGACGCAAAAATAAAATTTATAAAAAATAAACCGCAACATTGTGTTCAAGCGGATTAACGGAAAATTTTGATGTCAAATATAATATTAAAAAAAATCTAGCACTTTTATTTGGTCAAAGATACCCTCAATTTTTCTGGAGTGTATGTAGCACTATAATCTGCATCTGACGCAAAAATAAAACTTATAAAAAATAAACCGCAACATTGTGTGCAAGCCGATTAACCGCATATTTTGTAGAATAATGTAATATTAAAAAAAAAATCCTGCACTTTTATTTGGCCAAAGATACCCTCAATTTTTCTGACGTGTATGTAGCACTACAATGTGCATCTGACGCAAAAATAAAAATTATAGAAAATAAACCGCAACATTGTGTTAAAGCGGATTAACGGAAAATTTTGATGTCAAATATAATATTAATAAAAAATCTAGCACTTTTATTTGGTCAAAGATACCCTCAATTTTTCTAAGGTGTATGTAGCACTACAATGTGCATCTGACGCAAAAAGAAAATTCAAATAAAATAAACCGCAACATTGTTTTCAAGCCGATTAACGGAAAATTTTGAAGTCAAATATAATATTAAAAAAAATCTTGCACTTTTATTTGGTCAAAGATACCGTCAATTTTTCTGAGGTATATGTAGCACTACAATGTGCATCTGACGCAAAAATAAAATTTATAAAAAATAAACCGCAACATTGTGTTCAAGCGGATTAACGGAAAATTTTGATGTCAAATATAATATTAAAAAAAATCTATCACTTTTATTTGGTCAAAGATACCCTCAATTTTTCTGAAGTGTATGTAGCACTACAATGTGCATCTGAAGCAAAAATAAAATTCAAATAAAATAAACCGCAACATTGTTATCAAGCCGATTAACGGAAAATATTGAAGTCAAATATAATATAAAAAAAAAATGTAGCACTTTTATTTGGTCAAAGATACCCTCAATTTTTCTGAGGTGTATGAAGCACTACAATGTGCATCTGAGGCAAAAATAAAATTTATAAAAAATAAACCGCAACATTGTGTTCAAGCGGATTAACGGAAAATTTTGATGTCAAATATAATATTAAAAAAAATCTAGCACTTTTATTTGGTCAAAGATACCCTCAATTTTTCTGGAGTGTATGTAGCACTACAATCTGCATCTGACGCAAAAATAAAACTTATAAAAAATAAACCGCAACATTGTGTGCAAGCCGATTAACCGCATATTTTGTAGAATAATGTAATATTAAAAAAAAAATCCTGCACTTTTATTTGGCCAAAGATACCCTCAATTTTTCTGACGTGTATGAAGCACTACAATGTGCATCTGACGCAAAAATAAAAATTATAAAAAATAAACCGCAACATTGTGTTAAAGCGGATTAACGGAAAATTTTGATGTCAAATATAATATTAAAAAAAATCTATCACTTTTATTTGGTCAAAGATACCCTCAATTTTTCTGAAGTGTATGTAGCACTACAATGTGCATCTGAAGCAAAAATAAAATTCAAATAAAATAAACCGCAACATTGTTATCAAGCCGATTAACGGAAAATATTGAAGTCAAATATAATATTAAAAAAAAATGTAGCACTTTTATTTGGTCAAAGATACCCTCAATTTTTCTGAGGTGTATGAAGCACTACAATGTGCATCTGAGGCAAAAATAAAATTTATAAAAAATAAACCGCAACATTGTGTTCAAGCGGATTAACGGAAAATTTTGATGTCAAATATAATATTAAAAAAAATCTAGCACTTTTATTTGGTCAAAGATACCCTCAATTTTTCTGAGGTGTATGTAGCACTACAATGTGCATCTGACGCAAAAATAAAATTTATAAAAAATAAACCGCAACATTGTGTTCAAGCGGATTAACGGAAAATTTTGATGTCAAATATAATATTAATAAAAAATCTAGCACTTTTATTTGGTCAAAGATACCCTCAATTTTTCTAAGGTGTATGTAGCACTACAATGTGCATCTGACTCAAAAAGAAAATTCAAATAAAATAAACCGCAACATTGTTTTCAAGCCGATTAACGGAAAATTTTGATGTCAAATATAATATTAAAAAAAATCTTGCACTTTAATTTGGTCAAAGATACCGTCAATTTTTCTGAGGTATATGTAGCACTACAATGTGCATCTGACGCAAAAATAAAATTTATAAAAAATAAACCGCAACATTGTGTTCAAGCGGATTAACGGAAAATTTTGATGTCAAATATAATATTAAAAAAAATCTATCACTTTTATTTGGTCAAAGATACCCTCAATTTTTCTGAAGTGTATGTAGCACTACAATGTGCATCTGAAGCAAAAATAAAATTCAAATAAAATAAACCGCAACATTGTTATCAAGCCGATTAACGGAAAATATTGAAGTCAAATATAATATTAAAAAAAAATGTAGCACTTTTATTTGGTCAAAGATACCCTCAATTTTTCTGAGGTGTATGAAGCACTACAATGTGCATCTGAGGCAAAAATAAAATTTATAAAAAATAAACCGCAACATTGTGTTCAAGCGGATTAACGGAAAATTTTGATGTCAAATATAATATTAAAATAAATCTAGCACTTTTATTTGGTCAAAGATACCCTCAATTTTTCTGAGGTGTATGTAGCACTTTAATGTGCATCTGACACAAAAATTAAATTCAAATAAAATAAACCGCAACATTGTTTTCAAGCCGATTAACGGAAAATTTTGAAGTAAAATATAATATTAAAAAAAAATCTAGCACTTTTATTTGGTCAAAGAAACCCTCAATTTTTCTGAGGTGTATGTAGCACTACAATGTGCATCTGAGGCAAAAATAAAATTTATAAAAAATAAACCGCAACATTGTGTTCAAGCGGATTAACGGAAAATTTTGATGTCAAATATAATATTAAAATAAATCTAGCACTTTTATTTGGTCAAAGATACCTTCAATTTTTCTGAGGTGTATGTAGCACTTTAATGTGCATCTGACGCAAAAATAAAAATTCAAATAAAATAAACCGCAACATTGTTTTCAAGCCGATTAACGGAAAATTTTGAAGTAAAATATAATATTAAAAAAAAATCTAGCACTTTTATTTGGTCAAAGATACCCTCAATTTTTCTGAGGTGTATGTAGCACTACAATGTGCATCTGAAGCAAAAATAAAATTCAAATAAAATAAACCGCAACATTGTTTTCAAGCCGATTAACGGAAAATTTTGAAGTCAAATATAAAATTAAAAAAAAATCTAGCACTTTTATTTGATCAAAGATACCCTCAATTTTTCTGAGGTGTATGTAGCACTACAATGTGCATCTGACGCAAAAATAAAATTTATAAAAAATAAACCGCAACATTGTGTTCAAGCGGATTAACGGAAAATTTTGATGTCAAATATAATATTAATAAAAAATCTAGCACTTTTATTTGGTCAAAGATACCCTCAATTTTTCTAAGGTGTATGTAGCACTACAATGAGCATCTGAATCAAAAATAAAATTCAAATAAAATAAACCGCAACATTGTTTTCAAGCCGATTAACGGAAAATTTTGAAGTCAAATATAACATTAATAAAAAATCTAGCACTTTTATTTGGTCAAAGATACCCTCAATTTTTCTGAGGTGTATGTAGCACTACAATGTGCATCTGACGCAAAAATAAAATTCAAATAAAATAAACCGCAACATTGTTTTCAAGCCGATTAACGGAAAATTTTGAAGTTAAATATAATATTAAAAAAAAATCTAGCACTTTTATTTGGTCAAAGATACCCTCAATTTTTCTGAGGTATATGTAGCACTACAATGTGCATCTGACGCAAAAATAAAATTTATAAAAAATAAACCGCAACATTGTGTTCAAGCGGATTAACGGAAAATTTTGATGTCAAATATAATATTAAAAAAAAATCTAGCACTTTTATTTGGTCAAAGATACCCTCAATTTTTCTGAGGTGTATGAAGCACAACAATGTGCATCTAAAGCAAAAATAAAATTCAAATAAAATAAACCGCAACATTGTTTTCAAGCCGATTAACGGAAAATTTTGAAGTCAAATATAATATTAAAAAAAAATCTAGCACTTTTATTTGATCAAAGATACCCTCAATTTTTCTGAGGTGTATGTAGCACTACAATGTGCATCTGACGCAAAAATAAAATTTATAAAAAATAAACCGCAACATTGTGTTCAAGCGGATTAACGGAAAATTTTGATGTCAAATATAATATTAAAAAAAACCTAGCACTTTTATTTGGTCAAAGATACCCTCAATTTTTCTGGAGTGTATGTAGCACTACAATCTGCATCTGACGCAAAAATAAAACTTATAAAAAATAAACCGCAACATTGTGTGCAAGCCGATTAACCGCATATTTTGTAGAATAATGTAATATTAAAAAAAAAATCCTGCACTTTTATTTGGCCAAAGATACCCTCAATTTTTCTGACGTGTATGTAGCACTACAATGTGCATCTGACGCAAAAATAAAAATTATAAAAAATAAACCGCAACATTGTGTTAAAGCAGATTAACGGAAAATTTTGATGTCAAATATAATATTAATAAAAAATCTAGCACTTTTATTTGGTCAAAGATACACTCAATTTTTCTAAGGTGTATGTAGCACTACAATGTGCATCTGACGCAAAAAGAAAATTCAAATAAAATAAACCGCAACATTGTTTTCAAGCCGATTAACGGAAAATTTTGAAGTCAAATATAATATTAAAAAAAATCTTGCACTTTTATTTGGTCAAAGATACCGTCAATTTTTCTGAGGTATATGTAGCACTACAATGTGCATCTGACGCAAAAATAAAATTTATAAAAAATAAACCGCAACATTGTGTTCAAGCGGATTAACGGAAAATTTTGATGTCAAATATAATATTAAAATAAATCTAGCACTTTTATTTGGTCAAAGATACCCTCAATTTTTCTGAGGTGTATGTAGCACTTTAATGTGCATCTGACGCAAAAATAAAAATTCAAATAAAATAAACCGCAACATTGTTTTCAAGCCGATTAACGGAAAATTTTGAAGTAAAATATAATATTAAAAAAAAATCTAGCACTTTTATTTGGTCAAAGATACCCTCAATTTTTCTGAGGTGTATGTAGCACTACAATGTGCATCTGAGGCAAAAATAAAATTTATAAAAAATAAACCGCAACATTGTGTTCAAGCGGATTAACGGAAAATTTTGATGTCAAATATAATATTAAAATAAATCTAGCACTTTTATTTGGTCAAAGATACCTTCAATTTTTCTGAGGTGTATGTAGCACTTTAATGTGCATCTGACGCAAAAATAAAAATTCAAATAAAATAAACCGCAACATTGTTTTCAAGCCGATTAACGGAAAATTTTGAAGTAAAATATAATATTAAAAAAAAATCTAGCACTTTTATTTGGTCAAAGATACCCTCAATTTTTCTGAGGTGTATGTAGCACTACAATGTGCATCTGAAGCAAAAATAAAATTCAAATAAAATAAACCGCAACATTGTTTTCAAGCCGATTAACGGAAAATTTTGAAGTCAAATATAAAATTAAAAAAAAATCTAGCACTTTTATTTGATCAAAGATACCCTCAATTTTTCTGATGTGTATGTAGCACTACAATGTGCATCTGACGCAAAAATAAAATTTATAAAAAATAAACCGCAACATTGTGTTCAAGCGGATTAACGGAAAATTTTGATGTCAAATATAATATTAATAAAAAATCTAGCACTTTTATTTGGTCAAAGATACCCTCAATTTTTCTAAGGTGTATGTAGCACTACAATGTGCATCTGAATCAAAAATAAAATTCAAATAAAATAAACCGCAACATTGTTTTCAAGCCGATTAACGGAAAATTTTGAAGTCAAATATAATATTAAAAAAAATCTTGCACTTTTATTTGGTCAAAGATACCCTCAATTTTTCTGAGGTATATGTAGCACTACAATGTGCATCTGACGCAAAAATTAAATTTATAAAAAATAAACCGCAACATTGTGTTCAAGCGGATTAACGGAAAATTTTGATGTCAAATATAATATTAAAAAAAATCTAGCACTTTTATTTGGTCAAAGATACCCTCAATTTTTCTGAGGTGTATGTAGCACTACAATGTGCATCTGACGCAAAAATAAAATTTATAAAAAATAAACCGCAACATTGTGTTCAAGCGGATTAACGGTAAATTTTGATGTCAAATATAATATTAAAAAAAATCTATCACTTTTATTTGGTCAAAGATACCCTCAATTTTTCTGAAGTGTATGTAGCACTACAATGTGCATCTGAAGCAAAAATAAAATTCAAATAAAATAAACCGCAACATTGTTTTCAAGCCGATTAACGGAAAATTTTGAAGTAAAATATAATATTAAAAAAAAATCTAGCACTTTTATTTGGTCAAAGATACCCTCAATTTTTCTGAGGTATATGTAGCACTACAATGTGCATCTGACGCAAAAATAAAATTTATAAAAAATAAACCGCAACATTGTGTTAAAGCGGATTAACGGAAAATTTTGAAGTCAAATATAATATTAAAAAAAATCTTGCACTTTTATTTGGTCAAAGATACCCTCAATTTTTCTGAGGTATATGTAGCACTACAATGTGCATCTGACGCAAAAATAAAACTTATAAAAAATAAACCGCAACATTGTGTTCAAGCCGATTAACCGCATATTTTGTAGAATAATGTAATATTAAAAAAAAAATCCTGCACTTTTATTTGGCCAAAGATACCCTCAATTTTTCTGACGTGTATGTAGCACTACAATGTGCATCTGACGCAAAAATAAAATTTATAAAAAATAAACCGCAACATTGTGTTCAAGCGGATTAACGGAAAATTTTGATGTCAAATATAATATTAAAAAAAATCTAGCACTTTTATTTCGTCAACGATACCCTCAATTTTTCTGAGGTGTATGTAGCACTACAATGTGCATCTGACGCAAAAATAAAATTCAAATAAAATAAACCGCAACATTGTTATCAAGCCGATTAACGGAAAATTTTGAAGTCAAATATAATATTAAAAAAAATCTTGCACTTTTATTTGGTCAAAGATACCCTCAATTTTTCTGAGGTATATGTAGCACTACAAAGTGCATCTGACGCAAAAATAAAATTTATAAAAAATAAACCGCAACATTGTGTTCAAGCGGATTAACGGAAAATTTTGATGTCAAATATAATATTAAAAAAAAATCTAGCACTTTTATTTGATCAAAGATACCCTCAATTTTTCTGAGGTGTATGTAGCACTACAATGTGCATCTGACGCAAAAATAAAATTTATAAAAAATAAACCGCAACATTGTGTTCAAGCGGATTAACGGAAAATTTTGATGTCAAATATAATATTAATAAAAAATCTAGCACTTTTATTTGGTCAAAGATACCCTCAATTTTTCTAAGGTGTATGTAGCACTACAATGTGCATCTGAATCAAAAATAAAATTCAAATAAAATAAACCGCAACATTGTTTTCAAGCCGATTAACGGAAAATTTTGAAGTCAAATATAATATTAAAAAAAATCTTGCACTTTTATTTGGTCAAAGATACCCTCAATTTTTCTGAGGTATATGTAGCACTACAATGTGCATCTGACGCAAAAATAAAATTTATAAAAAATAAACCGCAACATTGTGTTCAAGCGGATTAACGGAAAATTTTGATGTCAAATATAATATTAAAAAAAATCTAGCACTTTTATTTGGTCAAAGATACCCTCAATTTTTCTGAGGTGTATGTAGCACTACAATGTGCATCTGACGCAAAAATAAAATTTATAAAAAATAAACCGCAACATTGTGTTCAAGCGGATTAACGGAAAATTTTGATGTCAAATATAATATTAAAAAAAATCTATCACTTTTATTTGGTCAAAGATACCCTCAATTTTTCTGAAGTGTATGTAGCACTACAATGTGCATCTGAAGCAAAAATAAAATTCAAATAAAATAAACCGCAACATTGTTTTCAAGCCGATTAACGGAAAATTTTGAAGTAAAATATAATATTAAAAAAAAATCTAGCACTTTTATTTGGTCAAAGATACCCTCAATTTTTCTGAGGTATATGTAGCACTACAATGTGCATCTGACGCAAAAATAAAATTTATAAAAAATAAACCGCAACATTGTGTTAAAGCGGATTAACGGAAAATTTTGAAGTCAAATATAATATTAAAAAAAATCTTGCACTTTTATTTGGTCAAAGATACCCTCAATTTTTCTGAGGTATATGTAGCACTACAATGTGCATCTGACGCAAAAATAAAACTTATAAAAAATAAACCGCAACATTGTGTTCAAGCCGATTAACCGCATATTTTGTAGAATAATGTAATATTAAAAAAAAAATCCTGCACTTTTATTTGGCCAAAGATACCCTCAATTTTCTGACGTGTATGTAGCACTACAATGTGCATCTGACGCAAAAATAAAATTTATAAAAAATAAACCGCAACATTGTGTTCAAGCGGATTAACGGAAAATTTTGATGTCAAATATAATATTAAAAAAAATCTAGCACTTTTATTTCGTCAACGATACCCTCAATTTTTCTGAGGTGTATGTAGCACTACAATGTGCATCTGACGCAAAAATAAAATTCAAATAAAATAAACCGCAACATTGTTATCAAGCCGATTAACGGAAAATTTTGAAGTCAAATATAATATTAAAAAAAATCTTGCACTTTTATTTGGTCAAAGATACCCTCAATTTTTCTGAGGTATATGTAGCACTACAAAGTGCATCTGACGCAAAAATAAAATTTATAAAAAATAAACCGCAACATTGTGTTCAAGCGGATTAACGGAAAATTTTGATGTCAAATATAATATTAAAAAAAATCTAGCACTTTTATTTCGTCAACGATACCCTCAATTTTTCTGAGGTGTATGTAGCACTACAATGTGCATCTGAAGCAAAAATAAAATTCAACTAAAATAAACCGCAACATTGTTTTCAAGCCGATTAACGGAAAATTTTGAAGTCAAATATAATATTAAAAAAAAATCTAGCACTTTTATTTGATCAAAGATACCCTCAATTTTTCTGAGGTGTATGTAGCACTACAATGTGCATCTGACGCAAAAATAAAATTCAAATAAAATAAACCGCAACATTGTTTTCAAGCCGATTAACGGAAAATTTTGAAGTCAAATATAATATTAAAAAAAATCTTGCACTTTTATTTGGTCAAAGATACCCTCATTTTTTCTGAGGTATATGTAGCACTACAATGTGCATCTGACGCAAAAATAAAATTTATAAAAAATAAACCGCAACATTGTGTTCAAGCGGATTAACGGAAAATTTTGAAGTCAAATATAATATTAAAAAAAATCTTGCACTTTTATTTGGTCAAAGATACCCTCAATTTTTCTGAGGTATATGTAGCACTACAATGTGCATCTGACGCAAAAATAAAATTCAAATAAAATAAACCGCAACATTGTTTTCAAGCCGATTAACGGAAAATTTTGAAGTCAAATATAATATTAAAAAAAATCTTGCACTTTTATTTGGTCAAAGATACCCTCAATTTTTCTGAGGTATATGTAGCACTACAATGTGCATCTGACGCAAAAATAAAATTTATAAAAAATAAACCGCAACATTGTGTTCAAGCGGATTAACGGAAAATTTTGAAGTCAAATATAATATTAAAAAAAATCTTGCACTTTTATTTGGTCAAAGATACCCTCAATTTTTCTGAGGTATATGTAGCACTACAATGTGCATCTGACGCAAAAATAAAATTCAAATAAAATAAACCGCAACATTGTTTTCAAGCCGATTAACGCAAAATTTTGAAGTCAAATATAATATTAAAAAAAATCTTGCACTTTTATTTGGTCAAAGATACCCTCAATTTTTCTGAGGTATATGTAGCACTACAATGTGCATCTGACGCAAAAATAAAATTCAAATAAAATAAACCGCAACATTGTTTTCAAGCCGATTAACGCAAAATTTTGAAGTCAAATATAATATTAAAAAAAATCTAGCACTTTTATTTGGTCAAAGATACCCTCAATTTTTCTGGAGTGTATGTAGCACTATAATGTGCATCTGACGCAAAAATAAAACTTATAAAAAATAAACCGCAACATTGTGTGCAAGCCGATTAACCGCATATTTTGTAGAATAATGTAATATTAAAAAAAAAATCCTGCACTTTTATTTGGCCAAAGATACCCTCAATTTTTCTGACGTGTATGTAGCACTACAATGTGCATCTGACGCAAAAATAAAAATCATAAAAAATAAACCGCAACATTGTGTTAAAGCGGATTAACGGAAAATTTTGATGTCAAATATAATATTAAAAAAAATCTAGCACTTTTATTTGGTCTAAGATACCCTCAATTTTTCTGACGTGTATGTAGCACTACAATGTGCATCTGACGCAAAAATAAAAATCATAAAAAATAAACCGCAACATTGTGTTCAAGCGGATTAACGGAAAATTTTGATGTCAAATATAATATTAAAAAAAAATCTAGCACTTTTATTTGGTCAAAGATACCCTCAATTTTTCTGACGTGTATGTAGCACTACAATCTACATCTGACGCTAAAATAAAAATCATAAAAAATAAACCGCAACATTGTGTTAAAGCGGATTAACGGAAAATTTTGATGTCAAATATAATATTAAAAAAAATCTAGCACTTTTATTTGGTCTAAGATACCCTCAATTTTTCTGACGTGTATGTAGCACTACAATCTGCATCTGACGCAAAAATAAAAATCATAAAAAATAAACAGCAACATTGTGTTCAATGCGCACTGGTAAAGGCAACCACTTCGAGGTGCAAACATTCTACCCTTTTAAACTATCTATTTGAAGTTTGTTTGTTTTTTAAAAAAAATGACATTATTGCTCTTGTCAATGTATTGAATCGTTATTACAAGTATTCTCAGCATAAGCATTTTTTCTTTTTGTAAAAGAAAAAAACAGTATATAATTATCGCCAAATATCTTCAAATATCTTCCTTTCTGTTAAAAAGTCAAGTTATTTGGCGATGCCTGTACTATTCAAACTATTTATATATCTTTTATTGAAAAAATATATAAAATATCTCATGTGATTCCCGGAAAGTTCGTCATTGCGGACTAAGTGTGGAGCAGACATTAAATCAACCCTTATGCCGGATTTATACGTTGGTATAGGCGCGGCGAACGTCTCGGCGAGCGTGTAAACGGCTTAAAAGTCGACAGCTCGGACACTATTTACATGCTCGCGAGCCCGTCAGTATCAAAACATGAACGATGCTGAGGTTATATCGGCCATTACTTTTGACCTTACGTATTTTTATTATAATATAGGATTTTTCAATTATCTCTACATGTACATGTTCTTAATCAAACAATAGACATTTTTCAATAATAAATATTATTTAAAAATTCTAAAAGAAATGCATATCAGAATATAAAAAAAATATTTTAATCATTATTTATTTTATTTATTTATTTACATACTTCGGAGTTTAAGTTGGATTCTGGTATTCAGAAATATGAGAGCTCGAGATCTCTCGCCGAGCCAAGGCGAGCGTGGAAACGGCCTATTACATTGGATAATTCCATATAATTGGGTAACCCCTTATTCTAGGAAAGGATTTTTTTTTCGTATAAATTGGTATTATTTGTTTATACTTTACGTGCATGTCGCGAGACAAGACCTATTTAAAACGTTCTGTGGATTAATTTGATCAATTAATTATTTTCTTTTAACTATTTGGTTTTTTATGTTTATAATGGCTCAACGAAAAGTTTTTAATACGTGCGAAACTCTCGCGAAATTTATTTTTGAGCATATCAAGTGTACATGTGATATTCAATTTAATTCATCTGGTCAAGGATCTCTTCTTTACAAGGTATGTTGTAATTTATTATATAATATATCTATTAAAAATACATATCACGTTGAATATTTTTATAGTTGCATATACGCAAACTATGGAATTATAAGGTACAAAATCATATATAATCTAAGACGCAATTATAATCATATATAATCTAAGACGCTATTATAATCATAATATATATATATATATATATAATTAAGACGCAATTTTTGAATTTTTTCCTGCCGGATTCATTAATATTTTAAGACAAATATCGCAATAGAAACGAAGTTCGAATAATATAGGAGAACCGGGAAATCGAGATATCTTCAGGGCTTACGACCTGTCATCGGCTGGTTTACGTAATCACTATGCGCTTGTGCAACTTTCACCTATTATTGAGTTCCCTATCAATCCACATTTTAAAAGTTCTATATATTCATCAAATCTAATTCATTTCGCTTGCATAAAGTGATTACGTAAACCAGTCGATGACAGGTCGTAAGACCTGTAGATGCCTTGATTTCGCGGTTCTCCTACAATATTCTAATTTCGTCTCTACTGAGACATTAAAAATTTGTTATAAAAATTTAAAATTTTTGGGAGTTCCATGTTATATTTGATTCAATTATTTAACATTTATATTATACAATTTGAACATAATATATATGAATTACAATTAAAAAAAATCTAAAATTTAATAATTGAGTAACTACTTATTACAAAAAAAATGTTGTCCAAATACACACAGAGTTTATTGCACCTATTTCCTAGAATCTATAGGTACAACAGAAGGATAAATTCATAAGAGAATTCTTGAATGTGAATGGTAAAAAAGTGAATGCACAGTACTTATATGTTTCTATAGTTTTAATTTACCTAACATTTTTTTTAGATTATTCGCCAATTCCGATTTAAAAATGATAGAAAAAGCAGACAAGTTATAGTTCGACAATGGAAAAAGATTGTGGAGAATAATGTACTATATGAAAACATTTTTAATGAAAAGAAATGTCGTGGTCAAAATTGCTGCATGAAAATTGTAAGTAAATTTATAATAATGAATAATAGCCCAATTGTCAATTTGTCCAAGATAATTTATTTCTCTTAACAGATCGACAAAGTTTCTAGCCAATATGTGAGATTTTTATGGCCAGGTCTATGTTTTGCATGTTTTTTTACAACTTTGGAGTAAAAAAAACCAACTTAGAAGCTTCGCATCTTATATATTCTATATATATGTAGGAATTCGTGGCTCAGTTGGTTAGATATCTGACTGCTGAGCTAAATGTCCCGGGTTCGATTCCCGGTGGAGACACCGTTTTTAATTGTGTTTTCAGTCTGGATCTGTGAGACGATAAATATCGAAAGTCTCCAGAATGTGGCAACTTGTTATTGGGTGCGTGTTAAATAATTATTTGACATAATACCTGTTAGTTGTCCAAGAAGCTACATAAATATACAATATAATATAAATATATATATGAAGTTTTTTTCATTTTTCAATATATCTCAAAAACGGTAAAAACGTTAACTTAAAAAAGTTCTTAAAGAAGTTCCGGAGTTTTTTAAATATTTTTTTATTAACAAGTACGTATATTATATATCATTTTTTTTATGAAAATTTATGTTAAAATTGAATTTAGTGACGATGTTGTTTCATAAAATTTGTAGGGCAAAATACACAATATCTACAGGACTAAGTAGTTTTATACTTAATCTTCATACAGACATGCATAACATCAAACTGTTTTAATCTATTCGGGTTAGAAAAAGGACTGAACTCTTAATTGACATGTGACATTTTTAATCATTTTTCAGGCTACAAGAGATAGTTTAAGTGATAGCTTGCATATTCCATTTGAAGAAATTATGGACGAAATTCCAGAAGAAATTACATACGAAATTCCAGAAGAAATTACATACGAAATTCCAGAAGAAATTACATACGAAATTCAAGAAGAAATTACATACAAAATTCCAGAAGAAATTACATACGAAATTCCAGAAGAAATTACATACGAAATTCCAGAAGAAATTACAGACGACATTCCAGAAGAAATTACATACGAAATTCCAGAAGATATTTGTATTACAGATGATGAAATTTTACCAGAGGGAAAATATGACCACACCGAAACTCCACTTCTAGATTTGACGATAGCAGAAGATTTCGAAACAGAATTGAAAAAGTATGAAAAAAGAACTAAATACGATCATAGGGAGTAAAATGCCTTGAAAGAAGAAGAAAGCAAGAGCTAAGTCTAATGTTACGGACGGCAGTGGTTAGCCGAACGCAGCACTTTATTTTATTTAAGGCGGTGGCTCGCCTCTTCACCGTGGATCGCCTCGTCGTCTCCACGTAGCTCCAGCAGCTCGCTACACAGTATACGACTCGTATACTATGTAGAAGAGATATTCGGGATGAATGCTTCCGTCGGTGGTTGATTCCAGTTCAAAATGGTAGTCCAGGTTCAGGCAGGGTCGTCGAGTGTTCCGTATTCCAAGCAGGTTCAGGCAGCGTCGAGTCAAGAGATAAATTATAAACGCAGGTAGTGGTATGAAAGAACATATATTTTGCACAATGTGCCGTATATTTATATATTGCCGCCGGTCAATGAGCGGCCGGCGGTACAACGATTTTCGGGCGCGGTGAGGCATGCTAGTCGGTCTGCGCGGGGGTGTGCAGTCGTGTACCGCGGCGGGTATCCGCCGGCGGCCGAACGACTTTCACCATTTCCCGGCTAGGCCCTACACATGTATCCTCGCCGCTACCCGGTTACATTACAATATAATACAATATAATCAGAGTCAGGCACATTGGCTTTATTTTTCTGCGATACATTTCATAACTTAAACCTAATCCAATCTCGTCCGTTACATCTAAAGTGATTGTTATTGAAAAAAGCCAAAGAAGAACAGAATGCGAAATACGAGTTGATAAAGAACGAATTAAACAAGTGTATGAAGATTATTTGTTTTTAGGAAGTATGTTTCAGCATGATGGAAGATTGGAAAATGATATAGAAAGAAGGGTGCACTAAGAACAATAATGACACCCAATTATTTCAAGGCCAGCAAAACTTACTGTGCACAATGCAATTGTTGTTCCAACCATAATGTATGCAAGTGGGACATGGCAGAAGATGCTTGAAAGTAAAATTAACACTGAAAATAAGGTTCCTTAGAAGAATGTATGACAAAACAATTTATGATAGGATAAGGAATCATGATATCAAAAGAGAATGTAACATCGAAAGACATAATGTTAGAAGAATGAAGATAATTGCTTTAGGATGGTTTGGACATGTAGAGGGAATGAACGAATGACAAAGAAAGTATACAAGGATGAAAAGACTGGAAATGAGATGTAGGGGTCGGCCGAAAAAGAGTTGGTATGATCATATAAATGAAATTTTGAAAGATAAGAACATACGATAATAGTATAATAATAGGAGAGCATGTATGGCCTGAAGTGTAGATATAAATGAGGCAAAATATGTGTGTCAAGATCGAAGAGTCTGGCATTTGGCTCTTTCTGTCTACCACAAATAGGGAAATGGTATGTATGTAAGAATTGGATAACAAAGGTCTGACAAATATAAGATAAATCAAAAATTTTAAAATAATATGCAGGCTTTGAGCAAAAGAAGCATAGTACAGTTGTTTAGATGTTCTTCTTTAATGGCTCTATTGCCCATATCGAGCCTTAGCTTCCAGTAACTTCCTCCTCCAACCTCTCCTGTCACTTGCTGCGACCTTCCAGTTTGGCACTCAGAAGCTGGGACGTGTCCCTCACAATATCGCCTTCCCATCGCAGCCTCGGTCTTCCGACCTTTCTTTTGTTACCTAGGTGACAAAAGACTCTTTTTTGAACCCGCGATGATGGCATTCTCTGAACATGCCCAGCCCATATGTCAGAGACTTTGGGAGCTTTATAGATGTTTACAACTCATTGTTGAATTTAATCCTCCATGTTTGTCCATCATTCACGGGTCCCAGGATTTTACGTATCACTTTTATTTCAAAGATGTCCAGCATCTCCGCAGACTTTGCTGTCAGTGTCTAAGCCTCACACCCATATGATACAACAATCCTAATGATGTTTTATACAGGGTTGTTTTTGTATATCTGTGGACACTTCTACAACTAACACAGGTAATACAGAGAAGAATGCTGTCACTTGTCGCTATTCACCTTTTTATATCTAGGGTATCTCCATTACCTTAATTGATAGTTGAACCCTAGTATGCAAATTCCTCAACAGTTTCAAAAGTACTTATCCTTGAATGTTATATTACTATGTTAAGCGTTTCTAGCATTTCTAGTTTGCTTCATTATTTTGGTTTTATTTTCATTGATTTGCAAACCTATTTCTGCTGCTGCTGTTTCAAGTGGTTCAAAGACTTCCTGTAGGGCTGCAAGGGATCTTCCGACAATGTTGAGAATATCTGCATAACCAACTATTTGATTACTCTTAAAGTATGTAGTGGAGTTGGTGTTAATAGATGACTTTCTGATGACATATTCAAAAGCGGGAATACTCTCCAACATTCATTGATTTTTGGCCAAGTTCCATTACAAGATGAAGAGGAAGAAATGTATGATAAAATCAAGAACGAAGAGGATTGCGATGAAACTGATAATCCCATCACGGGCGATGTGGAAGAAATTTTGGTCTGTGACGTTTCAATCGATACTAAAGACAATGAACTCGCAACACCTAGTCCATCAAGAACAAAGTGAAGAGGAATGCGCTAATTTTTGGAAAAGTGAATTGCACGTGGATTAGGCCTACTGGGGATACCACGATAAAAAAGACGCGCCGCTTACTCTACCTCAAGGTGGTGTGGAAATGAGTTTTTAAACTATGCGTGTTGAACTATAGTTTGCGGCGCTCATATGTCATAACTATTGATTTTACAATAAAAAAATAAAGCCAATGCACTCGACACAATACGGCGTCTCTATTGCCAATTCACAAAGATTGTGGAAGAAACATTGAAACTAATGTTCAAAACGCAATTTCCTGGATCAAGTATAGCAAACCCCAATGAAGACGAGCAATCGCCAAAAACAACAGGGTCTATTAACATATTATATTTTGTAATGATGTTTTATAAGTAAGAGTCTGTGGAATGACTAGAGCCTTTATTAATGTCTTGAGAGAAACTTTCATAAGTTGAAAATCTGCTGGTTGCAACGTCAGAAACATGATATTTGTATTTTCTTTTAAACGATATTGGAATATTTTGCCATATAGCAGTACTGTATTAAATGTAATCTGTATTTTCTTAGATAAAGCTTATTTTATAATAATATCTAAGCATCACTCATCTCAAATTATAACTGCATTATTACACAATTGTAAAAACAAATTCTTATTTTTGTCAAATTTTTATTTTGTACTTAAATCAAATACTGTTTTTCTAATGAATTCATTGTAATAATTGAGATTGGTGTACTATGTGTTCTTATGTTTTTGATTATATATATATTCTTTTTATCTTATACTATGGATGTTTTTAAATTACTTATGTAAAAAAACCTTCAATATTTATTTTAGTGTAATTTAAATATACCTAGATATTTGTACACAAATCTTCATTATTTTTGTTTTGCAAATGTTATAAAATGTTGCAATGTATTCTATATATTCAATTGTATTCTTTATATTCACTTCACTTGAATATATAGAATACAATTGTCCATTGCAGATGAAGACATTACTGAAATTGATATTGGCAATAAGGAACATACTTACAATTTATCCACGTTGCAAAGATTAGAAGTAATTTAATAAGAAGACACTAAACTTGAATGTATAATTTTTTTACATATATATATATATATATATATATATATATATATATATATATATATATATATATATATATATATATATATATATATATATATATATATATATATATATATATATATATATATATATATATATATATATATATATATATATATATATATATATATATATATATATATATATATATATATATATATATATATATAAATGGATGTACGTATATTTGTTTCTATGTGAGCGATGGACTCCTAAACCAACATCCGATTGCGATGAAACTTTGGCAATCTGTTCAGCTCATTCCGATATCTATTTGATATTTATTCGAATCTCACAAAAAAAATTGAAAAAAAAAGTTGGTATTGAATTGACACTTATGGTGACTTCCACCAACGTTACCTAAACTGTCACATAGCTGGGTATCAACTAAGCTTAGGTAACCCCTAACGTATCGTTTGGTTTTCACCAGTCTTAGCGTCTTAGGTAACTCTTATGTAGGTGGTGAAACGAAAATTCACGTTAGGTACTACATAAGAATTTTTAGGTAACACCTAAGAGTTAGGGGACGTTAGTGAAAGTCACCAACAGTGGGTTTGTTCAGCGCGCAAACGAGAAGGTTTAAAAATTAAAATTTATTTATTTAATATCTCCACAATAAATGATTGAATAAGTAAATAAATGAATAAAGAAATAAAAACATTTTAAGAAAAAATCCTATATACCCATAATATAAAATGGTATATTATATAAAACTGGTATAATGCTAAAGGTTCAAGTACCTGTATTTGTTTGAATAATTAAAAAATGAATGAATAGGGACGGAAAGGACTGTAGGGATGGAAGGGAAAAAACGAAATTATAATCAGCGAATCTAGATAAGAATGTTAAGTTTGTTTGAATCATTAAATAAAATTAAAAAATGAATGAATAGGGACTGTAGGGATGGAAGGGAAAAAATGGAATTATAATTAGCGAATCTAGATAAGAATGTTAAGTAATAAAAAGGAAAAAATACCGAACAACCATTTTTATATATTTGGAGGTCAATAATTAAACAGGCAGGACAACGTCTGCCAGGTTTTACTAATATATATATATATATATATATATATATATATATATATATATATATATATATATATATATATATATATATTATAATATTTTTATCTCGGTTTTCCCGTGTCAGTAGGTCTTGACTAAGACCATTTGTCTTCCGACGTTTCGCCTGAATATCACCAGGCATTTTCAAGGACTTAACGAAAACCGAGATAAAAATATTATAACATATTTCACCCGTGAAAACATCAAATATAACATATATATATATATATATATATATATATATATATATATATATATATATATATATATATATATATATATATATATATATATATATATATATATATATATATATATATATATATATATATATATATATATATATATATATATATATATATATATATATATATATATATATATTTATATATATGTATAAAGTAAATAATTATAATATAAATTTTAAATTTGTTGTACCTAATTTGTGGAACCTTTTAAGCAATCAGAATGGCAAAGTAAAAATAAAACAAATTGTTATAAAAATAATATATTCATATATATTTTTTTTCATAAATTTTGTACATTAAAAAGAATTGCAATAATATTTTGATATTTTATGTGAAAGATTAAAAAGGTAAGTATTATAAAATGCTGAGTAGGTAGCATTTTACATTGAAATAATAATTATATAGATATAAAATGGATATATTATGTACTTATATACAAAAAAAATATAATGGTAACAAAAACTTTAATTCACTTCTTTGATAGAGAATCATCATTAAACTCTGGATTGTATGCTCCTGATTCTACATCAGTTGTAAACCATCCCTTCAGTCTCAATCAGCTTTGATTCCATGGTAGTCAGCGCCTGGTTGCTGTCCTCCCCACCTACCATTCCTCTCATAGACGCTCTAATACTTTTTTCCTTTAGCCTTCCTCAACGCTGTTTTATATGACTGTAATATTATTATTATTATCAGCAATATTTGTAATAGTGCGAAAGTTAAATAGAAGCTCACATAAATTATATGTGGAATAAAAATTCTAACTTCATTCCACTCTCTGCAGGTCTTCTCGATTGATTTAATGAGTCCGCCAAATGGATCCACAATCTTTGAACCCTGGAGTCACTAGAATTCCCTGTAAAAGAAATAACTATAATATATTGCATGAAGTATTAAATGATTTTAATTTAAAGAGGCTCTTAGTCTAACATTAATAATAACGAGTTGGTGTAATGACTGTCATATGAGAAAAAAATGTAAATATTTGAATTAAATGAAGGGTGCAGTCTTCTTCTTCTATCGTGTCAGCAATGCATTTAAATAATCTTCTGCCAGTGCCTAGCAACGTCAATAGCACAATCATTTCCCACCATAAGATCGTGCACGGTGCAGTTGACTGGACTTGAGGGACAGATGTGCGGTGGTCTGCTGCTCTCCACAGCCACATGTCGTTGGTATTCCTTGTTGCAGAAAGCCCCATGTAGACAGGTTTCCAACGTTCTCCCAACTAGGGATGCAACATCGTTCTTAAAAACATCGATGTTAGAAAACATCGATGTTTTTATGACAAAGTATCGATGTTAGAAAACATCGGCAATAAGAACGATACATTGATGTATCGTCGATGTTTTTTCCTATATTTTAGATATATTTAGAAAAATATGCCGTAATGACCTTAGCAATATAAAAAGCATAGTAAATAATAAAGTAAAGTAAAATCATAAATGATAATATGGATTTTGTTTTAATAAAAATGTATTTATTATAATTTAAAAAATCATTTTTTTCATATATATATATATATATATATATATATATATATATATATATATATATATATATATATATATATATATATATATATATATATATATATATATATATATATATATATATATATCCACCCTCACAAGGCTTTGCCTGTACCGAGGTGGAATATTTCTATATAACATGAATACATATTTATACAATATTTTCATCGTATTTCATTCAGTTTACGCAACAGAAAAAATAAAACCTGTGTTATTAAAATTATTATTCGTAAACTGTAACTGACGATTCCAAGTGTCTGGAGAATCTACGGACGATATACTATAACAATAAAGAATAAGATAGACTGGAGCCGCATACTCCCTAGTGGAAAAACAAAGCGCCATGCTTCCATGCAATTAAAGGAAATTACTTCTGTCCATGATGTAAGTAATAAGAAATGACGCGTCATAAATACAGCACTCTTATTCCAGTTGTCACTTACTTGCTTTACGAGTCCGAGCACTTCACCACTAGGCCATCCCACTCCAGAACACAGCAATCGCAACGGCATTGTAATTAACCATCTACAAGTCCTCTGCGTCGCACCTCACTGGCATATCTTGACAGAAACCACGACAAGTTATCAATAAACATGTTCGACATATATAACCTATAAAATTTCAATACAAAAGTTATATTGACATATCTAACATCATAAATATGTTATCTTACCAATTCTCGTGATATTTTTGGGTAAAATGAAATCAATTATGAACTCCATTTGCTTCTAAATTTCTTTTTTTATATCGCGACATTGACAGATGAAAAATTTAAACGTCGCTTTGACAACTTATTGTGTTCTGTGCACAGATAATATAGAAGTAAACTTTTCTGTGGCACAAAGAGAATATAACCTAGGTAGCGTTCGGAAAGACGCTCGGCGATGTTAGAGCGTCATCCTAAGCGTTCGGAATTCATCGAGCGATTCGCGCGGCGATTCACTCTGCCCGTTCGGAATCACGGTTGACACGCACCAATGTCGCCCAAGTTGCTCGATGAAATAGTAGGGTGAATGTCGCTCCTGTCAAATTTTCAATTTTTTTTATAAATTTTATTTTTGCGTCAGATGCACATTATAGTGCTATATATACTGCAGAAAAATTGAGGGTATCTTTGATCAAATAAAAGTGCTAGATTTTTTTTTAATATTATATTTGACTTCAAAATTTTCCGTTAATCGGCTTGAAAACAATGTTGCGGTTTATTTTATTTGAATTTTATTTTTGCGTCAGATGCACATTGTAGTGTTACATACACCTCAGAAAAATTGAGGGTATCTTTGACCAAATAAAAGTGCTAGATTTTTTTTTAATATTATATTTGACATCAAAATTTTCCGTTAATCCGCTTGAACACAATGTTGCGGTTTATTTTTTATAAATTTTATTTTTGCGTCAGATGCACATTGTAGTGCTACATACACCTCAGAAAAATTGAGGGTATCTTTGACCAAATAAAAGTGCTAGATTTTTTTTTAATATTATATTTAACTTCAAAATTTTCCGTTAATCGGCTTGAAAACAATGTTGCGGTTTATTTTATTTGAATTTTATTTTTGCGTCAGATGCACATTGTAGTGCTACATACACCTCAGAAAAATTGAGGGTATCTTTGACCAAATTATTTTATTTGAATTTTATTTTTGATTCAGATGCACATTGTAGTGCTACATACACCTTAGAAAAATTGAGGGTATCTTTGACCAAATAAAAGTGCTAGATTTTTTATTAATATTATATTTGACATCAAAATTTTCCGTTAATCCGCTTGAACACAATGTTGCGGTTTATTTTTTATAAATTTTATTTTTGCGTCAGATGCACATTGTAGTGCTACATACACCTCAGAAAAATTGAGGGTATCTTTGATCAAATAAAAGTGCTAGATTTTTTTTTAATTTTATATTTGACTTCAAAATTTTCCGTTAATCGGCTTGAAAACAATGTTGCGGTTTATTTTATTTGAATTTTATTTTTGCGTAAGATGCACATTGTAGTGCTTCATACACCTCAGAAAAATTGAGGGTATCTTTGACCAAATAAAAGTGCTAGATTTTTTTTTAATATTATATATGACTTCAAAATTTTCCGTTAATCGGCTTGAAAACAATGTTGCGGTATATTTTATTTGAATTTTATTTTTGCCTCAGTTGCACATTGTAGTGCTACATACACCTCAGAAAAATTGAGGGTATCTTTGACCAAATAAAAGTGCTAGATTTTTTTTTAATATTATATTTGACATCAAAATTTTCCGTTAATCCGCTTGAACACAATGTTGCGGTTTATTTTTTATGAATTTTATTTTTGCATCAGATGCACATTGTAGTGCTTCATACACCTCAGAAAAATTGAGGGTATCTTTGACCAAATAAAAGTGCTAGATTTTTTTTTAATATTATATTTGACTTCAAAATTTTACGTTAATCCGCTTGAACACAATGTTGCGGTTTATTTTTTATAAATTTTATTTTTGCATCAGATGCACATTGTAGTGCTACATACACCTCAGAAAAATTGAGGGTATCTTTGACCAAATAAAAGTGCTAGATTTTTTTTTAATATTATATTTGACTTCAAAATTTTACGTTAATCCGCTTGAACACAATGTTGCGGTTTATTTTTTATAAATTTTATTTTTGCATCAGATGCACATTGTAGTGCTACATACACCTCAGAAAAATTGAGGGTATCTTTGACCAAATAAAAGTGCTAGATTTTTTTTTAATATTATATTATTCTTCAAAATTTTCCGTTAATCGGCTTGAAAATAATGTTGCGGTTTATTTTATTTGAATTTTATTTTTGCCTCAGTTGCACATTGTAGTGCTACATACACCTCATAAAAATTGAGGGTATCTTTGACCAAATAAAAGTGCTAGATTTTTTTTTAATATTATATTTGACTTCAAAATTTTACGTTAATCCGCTTGAACACAATGTTGCGGTTTATTTTTTATAAATTTTATTTTTGCATCAGATGCACATTGTAGTGCTACATACACCTCAGAAAAATTGAGGGTATCTTTGACCAAATAAAAGTGCTAGATTTTTTTTTAATATTATATTTGACATCAAAATTTTCCGTTAATCCGCTTGAACACAATGTTGCGGTTTATTTTTTATAAATTTTATTTTTGCGTCAGATGCACATTGTAGTGCTACATACACCTCAGAAAAATTGAGGGTATCTTTGACCAAATAAAAGTGCAAGTGTTTTTAAATATTATATTTGACTTCTAAATTTTCCGTTAATCGGCTTGAAAACAATGTTGCGGTTTATTTTATTTGAATTTTATTTTTGCGTCAGATGCACATTGTAGTGCGTCATACACCTCAGAAAAATTGAGGGTATCTTTGACCAAATAAAAGTGCTAGATTTTTTTTTAATATTATATTTGAAATCAAAATTTTCCGTTAATCCGCTTGAACACAATGTTGCGGTTTATTTTTTATAAATTTTATTTTTGCGTCAGATGCACATTGTAGTGCTACATACACCTCAGAAAAATTGAGGGTATCTTTGACCAAATAAAAGTGCTATATTTTTTTTTTAATATTATATTTGACTTCAAAATTTTACGTTAATCCGCTTGAACACAATGTTGCGGTTTATTTTTTATAAATTTTATTTTTGCATCAGATGCACATTGTAGTGCTACATACACCTCAGAAAAATTGAGGGTATCTTTGACCAAATAAAAGTGCTAGATTTTTTTTTAATATTATATTTGACATCAAAATTTTCCGTTAATCCGCTTGAACACAATGTTGCGGTTTATTTTTTATAAATTTTATTTTTGCGTCAGATGCACATTGTAGTGCTACATACACCTCAGAAAAATTGAGGGTATCTTTGACCAAATAAAAGTGCAAGTGTTTTTAAATATTATATTTGACTTCTAAATTTTCCGTTAATCGGCTTGAAAACAATGTTGCGGTTTATTTTATTTGAATTTTATTTTTGCGTCAGATGCACATTGTAGTGCGTCATACACCTCAGAAAAATTGAGGGTATCTTTGACCAAATAAAAGTGCTAGATTTTTTTTTAATATTATATATGACTTCAAAATTTTCCGTTAATTGGCTTGAAAACAATGTTGCGGTTTATTTTTTATAAATTTTATTTTTGCGTCAGATGCACATTGTAGTGCTACATACACCTCAGAAAAATTGAGGGTATCTTTGACCAAATAAAAGTGCTAGATTTTTTTTTAATATTATATTTGACATCAAAATTTTCCGTTAATCCGCTTTAACACAATGTTGCGGTTTATTTTTTATAAATTTTATTTTTGCGTCAGATGCACATTGTAGTGCTACATACACCTCAGAAAAATTGAGGGTATCTTTGACCAAATAAAAGTGCAAGTGTTTTTAAATATTATATTTGACTTCAAAATTTTCCGTTAATCGGCTTGAAAACAATGTTGCGGTTTATTTTATTTGAATTTTATTTTTGCGTCAGATGCACATTGTAGTGCTACATACACCTTAGAAAAATTGAGGGTATCTTTGACCAAATAAAAGTGCTAGATTTTTTTTAATATTATATTTGACTTCAAAATTTTCCGTTCATCGGCTTTAAAACAATGTTGCGGTTTATTTTATTTGAATTTTATTTTTGCGTCAGATGCACATTGTAGTGCTTCATACACCTCAGAAAAATTGAGGGTATCTTTGACCAAATAAAAGTGCTAGATTTTTTTTTAATATTATATTTGACCTCAAAATTTTCCGTTCCGAGGGTATCTTTGGCCAAATAAAATATCGAGGTTTACTTTATTTATATTCATTAAGTACGTAAAATATAAAAATGTACTTGAGTGGGCATACACGCATGTTTAATGCTTTATTTAATTAGGTTATGCGTATCCGCAAACCTGCCGCTGTTTACCCTACATGGTGAGGTATATCGAGGTTTACTTTATTTATTTTCAGTATGTACGTAAATTATTAAAATAATGTGTGTGGGCATACCCGCATGTGTAATGCTTTATTTAATTAGTTTATGCGTATCCGCAAACCTGTCGCTGGTTACCCTACATGGTGGGGTATAACGAGGTTTACTTTATTTATATCCAGTTAGTACGTAAATTATAATAAAATGTGCGTGGGCATACACGCATGCGTAGTGCTTAATTTTATTCGCTTATGCGTTTCCACAAACCTATCGCTGATTACCCTACATGGTGGTGTATTTATATTCAGTAAGTACGTAAATTATAAAAAAATGTGCGTGGGCATACACGCATGTGTAGTGCTTTATTTTATTAGGTAATGTGTTTCCGCACACCTGTCGCTGGTTCCCATATATGGTGGTGAATTTATATTCAGTAAGTACTTAAATTATAAAAAATGTGCGTGGGCATACACGCATGTGTAGTGCTTTATTTTATTAGGTTATGTGTTTCCGCACACCTGTCGCTGGTTCCCATATATGGTGGTGAATTTATATTCAGTAAGTACTTAAATTATAATAAAATGTGCGTGTGCATACACGCATGTGTAGTGCTTTATTTTATTAGGTTATGCGTTTGCGCAAACCTGTCGCTGATTACCCAACATGGTGGTGTATTTATATTCAGTAAGACGTAAATTATAAAAAAATGTGCGTGGGCATACACGCATGTGTAGTGCTTAATTTTATTCGGTTATGTGTTTCCGCTAACCTGTCGCTGATTACCCTACATGGTGGTGTATTTATATTCAGTTAGTACGTAAATTAAAAAAAAATGTGCGTGGGCATACACGCATGTGTAGTGCTTAATTTTATTAAGTTATGCATTTCCGCAAACCTGTCGCTGATTACCCTACATGGTGGTGTATTTATATTCAGTTAGTACGTAAATTATAAAAAGTGTGCGTGGGCATACACGCATGTGTAGTGCTTTATTTTATTTGGTAATGTGTTTCCGCACACCTGTCGCTGGTTCCCATATATGGTGGTGAATTTATATTCAGTAAGTACTTAAATTATAATAAAATGTGCGTGGGCATACACGCATGTGTAGTGCTTTATTTTATTAGGTTATGCGTTTGCGCAAACCTGTCGCTGATTACCCAACATGGTGGTGTATTTATATTCACTAAGTACGTAAATTATAAAAAAAATGTGCGTGGGCATACATGCATGTGTAGTGCATAATTTTATTCGGTTATGCATTTTCGCAAACCTGTCGCTGGTTACCCTACATGGTGGTGTATTTATATTCACTAAGTACGTTTATTATAAAAAAATGTGCGTGGGCATACACGCATGTGTAGTGCTTTATTTTATTAGGATATGCGTTTCCGCAAACCTGTCGCTGGTTCCCCCACATGTTTGTGTATTTATATTCAGTGAGTACTTAAATTATAATAAAATGTGCGTGGGCATACACGCATGTGTAGTGCTTTATTTTATTAGGTTATACGTTTCCGCAAATCTGTCGCTGGTTACCCTACATGGTGGTGTATGTATAAACACTAAGTACGTTAATTATTAAAAAAAAATGCGTGGGTATACACGCATGTGTAGTGCTTTATTTTATTAGATTATGCGTTTCCGCAAACCTGTCGCTGGTTACCCTACATGGTGGTGTATTTATATTCACTAAGTACGTAAATTATAAAAAAAATGTGCGTGGGCATACATGCATGTGTAGTGCATAATTTTCTTAGGTTATGCGTTTTCGCAAACCTGTCGCTGGTTACCCTACATGGTGGTGTATTTATATTCACTAAGTACGTTTATTATAAAAAAAATGTGCGTGGGCATACACGCATGTGTAGTCCTTTATTTTATTAGGTTATGTGTTTCCGCAAACCTGTCGCTGATACCCTACATGGTGGTGTATTTATATTCAGTAAGTACGTAGATTATAAAAAAATGTGTGTGGGTATACACGCATGTGTAATGCTTTATATTATTAGGTTATGCGTTTCCGCAAACCTGTCGCTGGTTACCCTATATGGTGGGGTATAACGACGTTTACTTTATTTATATTCAGATTATTTTCAATTTTTTTCCGTTTATTTTATCGTTCATTAATGCATAAATAAGTAAATAATTAAAAAAACTAGTCAATGCATAAATAAATAAATAAACAAGCAATTAAAACTACAAATAAAATATATATAATAAATAAATAAATAAATAAAAAATATTTTTTCCTTGGGTTATCACTATTGTATCCTGACCATTGATCCGTTAGTTCATTCCGTTAGAACGTTCGAAACTTCAGCCACATCAATTTTCCACATTCTGGAGACTTACGATATTTATCGTCTCATAGATCCAGACTGAAACAATTAAAAAACTATGTCTCCACCGGGAAATGATCCCGCGACCTTTCGCTTAGGAATAATGTAAATATATTATCATAATATACTTTTAGTGAAACATTACAATATGTTTTTATTGACAATAACATCTCAATAGAGACGAAGTTGGGTTATCATAGAAGAACCAGGAACTCAGACACCTATAGGGCTTACGACCTGTGATCGGCTGGTTTACGTGATCAACTTCACAAATTATGCCTTTATTCAGTTACCTTATTAATGTAATTTTTGAAAGTTCTATATATTTGAATAATGTTGCGCAAGCGCATAAAGACATCAAGTAAACCAGCCGATGAGTGGTCGTAAGCCCTGTAGGTGCCTGAGTTCCTGGTTCTTCTATGATATCCCAACTTCGTCTTTATTGAGATGTTATTGTCAATAAAAATATCATTCGACTCCCGACAGGGAAAAAAATCCAATGTTTGCGTATATGCAATTAAAAAATATATTCGATTACAATATGCTTATTTTGTATACCTTAATTATGTATTTTGTAAAAAACTGTAATGTTTCCAAATAAAATAAAAAAATATTGAAAAACTTAAAGCATTTTTTGGTTCAGAACTTTCATTTTCAGAACTGCTTATATGACTAAATTTGTATGTATGTATGGTATAAAACCATATGACGAGATTCATGCATTAAGAAATTTTTCTATAAACGTTTAACGAATCGGAAGAATCTGTAATATGACATTGTGTTTATAGAAAATGATAAAAAAAACTTTTTTGATGTCTCCAGATTAATTTATGATTTATTCATCCGTAACGATATTTTCACATCCCTAAAGTTAATGCTCATCCCTATTCAATCAACACGACACAATTTCTCAAATGTTTTTGATCGTGACCCTTTATTTCGAACATTTTATTACGAATAAAATACTTAAATACATTTTCTTATAGATATTTACAACATTTCCTTTGATATCACAATTAACTTGTCTGATATATTATTACTCCTCACTACCCCAAGGGGATATAGTGGGGAGTTATAAACTCGCAATTTTAAAGGTTATTTTTTATTGCAGATTATCAGCAAGACGTATCATGCTGAGATTGTATTCTAAAAGATTCATCACAATGTATCTGTGTGTGTGCTTTGTGCTGTGTACGGCGTGTTTCTTCTACTTTATCGATTACTTATAGACCAATAAATAATTAAATAAACAATAAAACGGCTTTGAAGATTAATCAAGTTTTCATAATAATTTAACAAACTCATTTCATGAAAATGCTGAAAAATTTTCAACAAAAATTGATTACTTTCTGGAGTGACTTAGTAGTGAAAAGTAGCGATGGGCACAACCCACTCGTTTTCTTATCCTTTCACGAATTGTTTTACAATATATTATTTGTTTGAAATAAATCTTACAAATACTTTAATTCGTAGTTTGATATGATTATTGTTAATGTTTCAGTTGCCTTGTTTGTGAGTAATAAAGGTTATGAAAATAAATCGGAACTAATGTACTGAATGTTATTTTTATACCATGATAAAATTAATTAAAACTGATCAATTTAATACATTATTTATTTATTGTACATACTTTTGTGGTATTTGATACCACTGAGTACATACGTATGTACTTGCCCAACGACAGTGAATATCGGGTCATGTCGTTAGTTGTCGTAAATCTTCGTTTATTCTTCGTTAAACCTTGAAAGTGTTCACACTATGTCAAACTAGGTATTATCTGTATAGAATACGCGTGCGAAATTTAAGTAAAATGATTTGTTATAATTATTGTAAATATATTGATTAATGTAAAATAAACAGTGTTAAATTGCACTGGTTTGTTCATTGATAAATATAATACAACTTTAGACTGAGCATGATTGTTTTCATTTATTTTTTAATTGGCTCCTTCACAGAAAGTTAAGTGAGCGACAAAAATGCATAACAGTAGCTCACGAAACTCTCTAGAAGAATAATTTCTACACCACAGTGCAAAAAGAATAACAGTGGAGTGTCAACGAAGCACGATTGGTTGAATTTGTTTAGCGAATCAGAAGTAAAAAGAGAGAGTGTGTTTTTTGCCATTAAATTTGACAACCACTGCTCTAGATCACCACGCTAGTGGCCCACACTTAATTGAGGGTCGTTTTATTCCCTCAAATAGGTGAATTTCTATTGTGAAAGCCTATTGACTTCTAGATCAAACTTTATTTTGTACTGAATTGTTTATAAACTTTTAGATTGTTATCCAACAAACCATTTTTTATTATTGGTTATTATCTGTTAACGATTTTACCATTTATTAGTTCTAAAGGGTTTTCATATGTTTAAATGTATACCTACAGAAATACTAACAATTAACAGATATTGAAAATCTTGGTTATATTTATCTTCAAATCAATTTTTATTATTACGCGTTTCGAGAAGTTCTGTTAACACATTTTATTGTAAATATTGCATTAAAGAGGTTCCAATTTTCAAATTAAAAATAATTAGAAGTTTCAATAATATGTACAAGTACACTGAGAAAACTGATATTCATAAATAACGTGAATTCAGCTTAAAGTATGGTGAATTCGCCATAAGTACGGAGCATAGTGATATCATCAAAATTAAGATGATAATACGATTTATGATGATAACGGCATATAAGATGACGTGTCACTGACTTTAGTAGGACGAGAATACATTATATGATTATGTTTCCTACTATTTATGTTTGCTTTCATCATATCTCCTATGACGTCTTATTATATTTCCTACTATTTTTCGGTGACGTTCTCTTATCTGCAGTGACTTCCTATTATTATAGATGACTTCCTCATATCTCTTGTGATGTCTTATTATATTTCCTACTATTTTTTGGTGATGTTCTCTTATCTACAGTGACGTCCTATTATTATAGATGACTTCCTCATATCTCTTGTGATTCTTATTATTTTTCCTACTATTTTTCGGTGACGTTCTCTTATCTACAGTGACGTCCTCTTATCTACAGTGACGTCCTATTATTATAGATGACTTCCTCATATCTCTTGTGATGTCTTATTATATTTCCTACTATTTTTCGGTGACGTTCTATTATCTACAGTGACGTCCTTTAATTGTTCCTACCATTTTTCGATTACTTCCTCATATATCCAGTGACGTCCTATTATAAAAAAATATTAAAACAACAATACAACCCTGACCACCTCCACCCACCTATTCCCACTACACAACCAGTTTCAAGAACCACCGCTCTCTTCTTCAGGTGGGTTTAAATTGAAAAAGAGAACGGTAGTTCCCGAAACTAGTTGTGGAACAAAAACAAGTAAGTGGAAACAAACAAAGCCACATTGCTATTTTAATTGAACAAATAAACAATCTTGCACTCTCCCGCAACATTCCTCACATCAACGACCGAACGCCCTCGCCAAGGCGACTTGGCGTCTTCAAGGTCCAAACGAAACTTTCGTTTTTCGTTTCGTTTACGAAAGTCTCGTTTGAACCCCGAAAACGCCAAGTCACCCCGGCGAAAACGTTCGGTCGCTAATACAAAAAACACTGCGCAAAAACACAAAGTCACTTATTCATTCATTTAAAATGGATTTCCACTATGTAAACACAAAAACTCTAGAATCATGTTATTTTAATATTTTTTTAAAATGAATTTCCACAATGTAAACGCCTCCTAAAAATAAAACACAATCTCAATAAACAATCTGGCCTGTGTCTGTCCGTCACTGAAGTTTTGTAGCGAGACTGCGAGACCGAGTCGACAACCACCCTGCACCATGCCGAACAAACGAATGACTGATTGATTGAACGATGAGCAAATGAGAATATTGTATGGTGCGGTGTCATCATATTTTTGTAGGAAGCACACAAAATTATATGATTCCTCTTACATGAGATTCTGTAATCGTATTTTAGTATGTTTCACATAAAATAATATGACTGTAGTATAAATTAATGTTCCATATCTTAAAAAGTTTCACATAATTTTATCACACTAAATTAGGAGACTTCATCGTAATTTCAGTGACACTTCTTCATAATAAACTGTGAAATCTTTATAAATACGGTGACTCGTCACTGTTTTTATGATTATAATCTTATTTATGAATATCACGTAAATTTATAGGACAGTGGACTATTTTATATTCCATTATGTTATTATTTGAGAAAGGAAACTATTATTTAATGTGATCAATTTTTAAGATGATGAGCATCATAATATATCATTATTACTCAAATAATTCGATTCCATCTTACACATTTCAATGATAGCGTAATATTGAATGATTATTTCATTATTTTAGGTGACCGCTATTTTATACTTACGTCATGATATTTAAGATTACACCAAATTGACATTTTTTTCAGTGTATGAGAAGATGTATGAAATGGAGTACAAATGCATGTAAAGACAGAGGTGTAATGAAGCATAGATATCTCTGCGTATCCCGATAACATGGACATGGAATGATGATTTTTTTTGCATAATTGTATGCATATAAAACAGTTCTGTTTACGGAAAAAATCTATTTATCACTCTCCAAGACTTAGTAAATGCACATTTATTTGATGACAATAACAATTATACCATAGTAGGAACTTTTTGCCGAATTGCCGATTGTCACTCGGGCTAATAAATAAATGGACTGTAAAATGTAAATAAATGCACTTTGTCACAGCGATAAGGTAAATAACGGAATAAGAAGAAATGGATCGAGAAATGAAGTCAACAATCGTAAAATCGTAGAAGAAATCCTCGTCTTGATCGCTCATCCAGTCCAAGGAAAGATGCCTGGTCAATGCAGAGGCACAGCACTACACATAGAATGTTTCCCATAACGATTATTCAAGTCCGAATGACATGCGTTCAAGGTCGGCAGCAAGCAAGTACTAGTCGGTGCGTCGCAGGAACGGAACAAAGCGGTTACATGGAAGGGTGCGGGGAAGGGCCGAGACAGGTGATTTGTATTCACGATACCAAACAATAATACCGAACAGGGACTAAAAATAAGGAAAGAAGTGGTAACTAGGTAACTTTTGGAAGAAGTTTGTGTAGAAATCTGTAAAATATTATTGAAGATGATGATTTTCAGTTAAAATCTCACATGTGTAATCAAAGTCACATACTCCTACATATAGATTAGCAAATTTCAAAACTAACTTTGAGGCACATTCTCTACTTCATCAGGCCAATTTACAAACCAAAATAAAACAAATCAAGCGAATACAGGTAGTTGTTAGCGGTGGCTGAATATTAAATTTGAATCAAATTTAAACATTATGAAGTGCGCTCTCAGTAAAAATAATAATAATTAGAGAAATGCGGTCCGTGGCTGGATGCCGTTATAGAGATGATGTATAGGTAGGTACTGTGAAAATTTGCGATGGAAATTTAATTTCCTGTTCAAGTTGATAACTTCCGGCGACACGAGCGCACCTAGCGGCCGAAGATAATAAACAACATTAATTTGCAGCGGTGCTACATGATGAGAATTATCTTTCCTAGTTTTATTTTTGTCTTTGCGCGAAATGAACCGTGATGAGGAGATGCGGAGGAACAGCTGTTGTCGTTGTATTATGCTAAAGTGTCACTTTATATTAAATAATACACAACGCGAAAAATAAGCGAGCACGGAATGAAAATTTTAAACCACGATACAGACCGACGCGCGGTGGCACAGTGGTGAAACATTTGATATCTGCGTCGACTTCCTGGATTTGATTCCCAGCATTTGAAATATTATTGAGTTTTTTTTTTGTGATAAGATTTTTTTTTATATTACCTACAATTTACTTTGTTTTAATCACTAGTAGTTTTATAGGAAATCCATCCATCTTGATGAAAAAACGGTCGCTTAGAAAAAGGTCGTGTAAAATAGTTAATATTCAAAAATAAATAAATAAAAAAAAGTTAGTTCTAGTCTGAAAGCGATTTCTAGAAAAAAAAGATATAAAATAGAAAAACTAGGCAAAAACTGAAATCGGATATGTGAAATATTTTTTTTTATATTTGCTATGAAGTATATAATATGTAGGTATGTGTTTAGAATAAAATTGAAATATCCTTTGTTATGATGAAATCAATCAGAAACAACGTCAAAAGTTGATCTAATGCTAAGCATGGTCGGTCCTGATCTACGGTTTTAGGGCGTGGAACAAGGTTGGTACCATAAACCAAATGAGAAATGTAGAATGCTAAGGATATAGATATGGACAGAAATGATGAGTGACGTTGAAGTCTTGCGTAGAATTAATATCGACAGACATTTGTTCACAACAAACTCCCCAAGACTTCGAAGAAGATGGCATATGTATAAATGTTGATAGGAAGAAATTTTCGTATGACAATAAATCCGCCATTTTACACATAATTATAACTGAAGTTAAATACAATAAATAAATGATTGTTTTTATAATGGTTGGCAGGAAGAAGATTCCTCATGGTAAAATTTCGCCACTGTTTAAAATAATTTGTTTATAATTATGAGCAAAATGATACAAAAAAAATTGTTAATAATCTAGCTACTTGTATAATTTATCATTTTTTATTTATATACAAAAGATCTTAACGCACGATAAATCACAATTGAAAACCTTGTGATAATTTTTTTTCTCGATTTTAAATATTTTTGCGCAAAGTTAGAAAATGCTTGACTGTCGTGATACATTTTTTGCGCCTTTCTATACTTACCGTCGGGATGATTACGAAGCACTTGAAATTTATTAATTACGTCAGATGTGTATAATATTTACATAACATAGATATATGTACCTACTTGTAACAAACTACAATAGATAATACCTATATACACGAAAACAATACAATATGAACAGGATATTGCTTTAATGTAAAGCTTCCGTTTTAAGTATCAACTTGTTTGCTAGTAATACATATAGACAAGCGTTTATTATTAGTAATGTAACATTATAAGCCTGCTTGAAATAGATTGCCATCGGATTAATAACGATATAAATAAACGCGCCGCCTCCGTCTATCATGAGGATAGTATATTGATTTCTGCTTCTCCATAAATTAAATCAAGTTCTATGTAGTTACGAAAGAATATTATCAAATTATTCAAACTAGTTTCATGTAACACATGAGATCAAACTGTCGATGGCGATAGTATGCATAATCAAAGAATACGTTCAAACTATAAACAACACAAATTAATAAATATTTGAAGATATTTTATTTTCTATATAAAATATGTGGGTATGTTTGTCAGGATAGGGTAGTATGGAGGTCAGTCTGTTTTTCCTACACAGAATATGAAAACAGTATGATGGTATGTATGTATGTTTGGAGATTTAAGTATCAAACTATTAAGTCTTCATACAAATTGTGTATAGGCGACTACCATACAAATTGTATGAAGTGATGTCGTCACTAAATTCAATTTTTATAAAAATTATTAAAAAAAAATTGAGATTTACTTCTACAATATTCATATTTTTTATAGAAAATTAATTTATCTAGTTGGGGTGTTCCGGCTTTTTTCGCAATTTTTAAAATATTTGGAAATATAGGCAGTTAAACTCATAAATTTATCATAAAATTATATTTTTCTTAATAAAAATGTTTGAGAAACCCTGGAAATTTTTTGAAAAAACTGATTTGAGATTTTGTATTTTTCTATGTTTATACCAATTTTCAGCGTTCTAGCTTTTATGGTTTCTGAGATACATGGAAAAATAAACCAAAATTTCAAAAGTTGATAACACCTGACTGAAACAAAAATTAAAAATTCTGAGTATAAAATTTTTGTAAGCTTATAACTGTTTATATATTCTGAAATTTTGGGCTCTGTAAATTGAGCGAATCAAAAGCTAGAAGGGGGGGGGGGACAGACACACAGACACACACACAGACACACAAAACTCACCTAAAAGGTTCTACTCCGAATTCTGAGTAAATCCATGTACAGGAACATATATGCTGCGAGGCCTCTAGTTGGTGTTATTAGCATGAAAAAAGTCCACTACGCCATACAAAATGTTCCTTCGTACACGCATCTTGGCTTAATAATGTCGATTCATTCAGAGAATTGAATTCTCATGAACGAATCGACAGTTGGATAAGTTCTTTGAATGATAATATACATACATACCATTACGCCATATCCCTAACGGAGAAGGCAGAGAGAACCGAACACCATTTACTTCTATCTTGATATACATTCATCGCCTCGTCAACATTCATACATCGTCTGTTATTCATGCTTCTAACATTTCCGTGTTTCAAAATACCTTTCACATGGACGTGCCATCCATTCCTTGGGCGGCCCCGACCTATCATTCCATTCCTGTCCGCAATGTACATTTTCTTCGTAAGGCGTTCCTCATTCATTCTCCCCATCTGGCCAAACCATCTCAATGTGTTCACTTTCATTCTATTTATAACATCTTTCTTTATCCTACATTCTTTCCTTATGTCCTAATTTCTGACCCTGTCATACATCGTTCTATTACAGATTCTTCTTAGCGATCTCATTTAAACTGCATTTATTCTACTTTCGTGCGACTTCTGCCATGTCCAGGTTTCACTTGCATACGTCAAGGTTGGCACTAAGATAGCATTATGAATGGCAACTTTAGCATCATTTGAGATGTTGCGGTCATTCATAACTGGTTTTAGTGCTCCGTTCACTCTGTTTCCTACCATGACTCTTCTTTCGATCTCCTTATCAATCCGTCCATTCCGTTGAAACATGCTTCCCAGATAGACATATTCGTCGACGTGCTCGAGCCATTCGTTCTCTACTTTTATTTGGCACGCTGTTCTGCTTTCACTTTTTTCAAACACCATGATATAATAGTTATAAAATTATTCATATAAGTTCTTTGATGATATGTTATAAAATTATTCAAATATAAGCTCTTAGAATAATGTTTGTGGAACTTAAATTTTAGCATCAGCGTGTTTTCCGTCAAATAAGAAACAAATTTTTATTCTATAGGTTTTGTGCCATAAGTAAAAACAGTTGAAACTTGGCTTACAGAGTGTTTTGTTTATTTTTTGTACATATGTAATATATAAATGGATTGTACACTACCGATTTGTCAATATCTTCCAGAAAAAAAGTAAGACTTCAAAATGTGTGGTCCTACAGCAAAAATACTGAAGTATAGTAGATAGCGGAAAGCTTTTGGGTAGGAATTAACTTGCCTTTTTTACTCAAGTATATTAAAGTATTTTGTTACATCTTGGTAACTGGTTCCAAAATCACTGTTTCCACTATATTCACAGTGTAGATTTTATGTGGTTCATAAAGTACACTTTTGATATAAACAATATTTAGATTCTAATAGCGTTGCTGTAGGTAGGTATATCATATTGACAGTTACCATAGATTTTCATATAGTATACTAAATGTCGCAGTTAGCAAATTTTGTATGAATCGAAGTGAGGATTTTTTCCGCGGGATTTCTGACAACAAGGTGGGCAGAAAACATCGTTTAGTTATAGAGAATAACGACTAATGTGAATTGTTTTCAGATTTATTTGTCCAAAAAAAAAACACTTTGTTCATCAAGATATTATAGAGAACAGTTATCTATTAGGAAGCGTTGAAATGTATGGAAAACTGCAATACGAGTATGTTGCCAACCAAGAAATCTAACGCGCGATATACCATGACTCACTTATTGCACGGAGTACTTCATCTAGTATATTATATGGAAATCTTTGACAGTTACAAGTAAGTTTTTAAAATTTCAAAAAATATATTCTTTTTTTTTAAATAATTTTATCGCACATCTTCTTCTTCTTTAAATTTAGGGCAGTGAATATTGCTCATTTTCAGGTAAAGGCTATAAGATAGGAAAAGAGGGTAGAAAAGGAAAAATGTGTATTTATGTGTATGTTTATGTGTCTGATAAGAAGCCAACTATGCCTTACGAATAGAGTAAGCTTGAAGTTTTCGTGTGTTTATTTAATATTTTATTTATTTCAACACAACAATTATAATATAAATACAAAGTTATCTTTGTCCATTTCTCAATAAGCATTCAAAGCTTTTGCTGATTGCAAAATTTATAATTTCAAAGTTTTTTCGTTAAAACAGTGGTAATTTAATTATTAGAAATGAAAAGAATAACAATACTAATAATTTTCTAGCTCCATGCGCAAGTGGCGAGTTTATTGGCATATGGCAATATCTTCCAACTAACCAGTGTTTCCAGCCCAGATAAGCAATATTAGCGTGGGAAATGAATTTAAATAAATTTCTCCTCTGCTGGGGATCGAACCCAGTACACCCGCACAGAAACCAAACGGCATACCAACAACAGTGCTACGGCGGTACCCAAAGGAACAACACACAGAAAAAAAACATAAAAGCTTAAATCATAAAAGAATAGATGGGTGGTTGCAAAGCGGTTATTGCACTGGGTTTGTAATCCAATGGTAGCGAGTTTGAATCCTGCCACGACCGATTTCGTTCACTTATAGCACAAGCATTTATGCTAAATTTAGGGAATGTATGAGGATGTATATGTACTTGTTACAAGGATATTATATTAATTCTTTAAAACATAAACACAAAAAAAACATTAAAATAATAAACTGAACTATGGGTCTTCCACGAGCGAGCCGAGACTTGACCGGCCCCAAACAAAAAACTGTGATACCTCGTAAATTGTCATATCAACTATATTATCTCACAAATCCTCCACGACATATCATGCGGTCACATCATGCGGTCTAGTATAGACAAATTATGTTTTCACTTGTCACAAAAAATTGTGAAACCATATAACTTGTCTTAGGATTAGCGATAAAGTCTCACAATCCACCCGTGACAAATCACATTGTGGGGTCTAGTATAGACGAATTATGGTATCACTTGTCACAAAAAATTGTGAAACCCTATAACTTGTCTTAGCATCAGCGATACAGTCTCATAATCCACCCGTGACAAGTCACATTGTGGGGTCTAGTATAGACGAATTATGGTATCACTTGTCACAAAAAATTGTGAAACCCTATAACTTGTCTTAGGATTAGCGATAAAGTCTCACAATCCACCCGTGACAAGTCACATTGTGGGGTCTAGTATAGACGAATTATGGTATCACTTGTCACAAAAAATTGTGAAACCCTATAACTTGTCTTAGGATCAGCGATACAGTCTCACAATCCACCCGTGACAAGTCACACTGTGGGGTCTCACTTGTCACAAAAAAAATATGATACGCTATCACTTGCCATAGGATTAGTTATATAATTTCACTTTTTAGTGACAAGTCATATCACAATTCGTTTATACTAGACCCCCATATACCCTGCCCATACCAGACACCTTTTTCTTGTGTTAGACCGAAATATTTTTTCATTTTAAAATTTAAATGTTTAAGAGATATACATAGAATATGAGTTTTTCCAATATATTAAATCTGTTGATCTCAATAGAAACGATAAATGACAAGATCCAAAATAATTTATTATTCATAAAATACAATTGAATTTTAATTCGTAGGTACGGTTTTTGAGATGATATTGGTTTTATTATAAACTTTGTGAGATAAATAAATTTTGTAATTTTCTCTAATACAATTGTCAGCTATGGTTTTCTCATAAACCACTAATTAATTCGATGGTTTCCTCTGACATCACCAGGCGGTGCTATCGTCTACTCCCTCTTCATTTTTCCCGCCAAAATATTTAGTTTATTTATCATTCCTTAGGGGCACAGATTATACCAACACAGACGGACATACAAGCACCTAAAAAATACCAAAAAACTAATGAAAATAATAAAACGAGCGATTATAAAGATTTATTTTATTATTTTAAACATGTCAGATCTGGTGACGTAATTAGTTTGTTCTCTCTAATAAAATATGGGGTACCCCAAGGTAGTGTATTGGGACCAACATTGTTTCTTCTTTTAATAAATGAAATGAATAAATTGGAAACTGGTGATTCCAAAAGTTCTTTTGCTGATGACACGGTGTTTATGTTTAGTTATCACAATTGAGCTCAAGTGCATTGTGATGCTGAGCAGGGAATGAACATAGTAAAAAAATGGCTGGACAATAATTTACTGACACTAAATATTGGAAAACTCAAATATATGACATTTAGCATAGATATCGACAGCAGCCAGAAGATTCTTCTTCGTCTATTACTATCCATAATTACTGTGATTTGTCTTTAATCTGCTCTTGCCCTAAACTACAAAGAGTCAGTTGTTACAAATAACTTAGTATAACAATTGATAGAAATCTTCGATGGACAGCACATGTAGAGATAGTTGTAAAAAAAATTCGCCAACTGATATATGTATATAGAAATATAAGAGAAATATTTGACTTAAGTATATTGAAATTGTTATATTATGTCCTTGGACAAAAGTCAGTCTCTTATGGGATGTGGGTTGGGGTGGTTTAACCAAGACAAATCTTTTTCCCATTTCAACAGCGCAAAAATCACTACTCCGGGTCATCTGTCGAAAACCTTACAGATATCCATCAAGCTAGCTGTTTTCGGAATTCAAGGTTCTGGATTTTAGACAACTCTATATTAGAACAATAATCATACAACTAGATAAAAACCCAGCAAAATATATACCACAACATACCCTGACTTATACACGAAATAGACATTTGCTGCAACCGACACATACACAGACTACTTTTGCTCAGAGACACTACACATTCTTTGCTCCCAAAATATATAATAGAGTTGTATCTGATATCTTGGACTTAGTTCAGCCGAGTGGTCATGATTTTAGAAAGCTGGTTACTGATTGGTTGATTCGGAGAGGAAGAGAAGAGTCAGAGAGTGAATTGACGTTTGTTCTAAGATGATTTTTCTACTCTGAAAGAGATTTTTTACGCCATCATACATCCTTATTACACATAATACACATATCCCCACAATGTACTCTTACACATGTAAACACACCCTGACCCTCATAAATACACTTGTTTTTTGGTCCACTTGTTTAGTTATTACTGCTTCTTTATATATATTTTTATTACTTTTTATATTTTACACTGTAATTTTATAATATAAAAAAATTATGAAGCAAAAATGTATTTCATAATTTTTGTTATATTATTATTATTTCAGAACAGGCTTTGTCTAGCGAGGTAATAAATTCCATTGTAATATTTATTATTGTTATATTGAATTTATTGTACTTTATTATGGAAATAAATAAATAAAAAAAATACTTTACTATATATCGATACATTTTGCTGAAATTTCCATTTGAATTTTTTGTTTTTATAACAAACCATATGGACCGTAAAATTAATTTTATTTGATTGTATTAGGGACACTTACACTCACACTCACACTCACACACAATCACACGCACACACAAAGTAAGTACATACAAGAAAATACATAATACATATTTTATTTTATTTAGCATAGATACAGGCAAGAATGCCCAAATATTTCTATGCATAATAGTTGTAGGTTTATAAAATACGTATGGTGCGGGTAAATATTTCCTACCTACACTACGCTATCATTGTGCAGTGTGTGGTAGGTGTAGAGTCTATTTTATATTATGTTATGTTGCGGATGGAAATTACACAGTGAGTTTAGAGGCATAGATTTAATACTAAACATTGATTGAACACGACATTTTTAACACAAATTAAACACTAGAATTATAAGCTTGCGAACTTAGAAATAAGTGGTTTTTGAATATCGAAAATATCGATATTATGCATAAGATATCAAAACATATGAGATAATAAGTAATTAAAAAACAATTCAATGCTGTCTTAATTTGATCTGAGACTCGACTGAATAAATATATGACTGACGGATCATGTCTATGCTCTGTCAGTTCACTATTCCCAAGAGATACTATTTCAGATTATTAACAAATAAAAATTATAAGATACCTACATACACAATATGAATATACATATCATGATGACTCCAATTCCATTTTTTAATCTGTGTACAATAGTTAAGTTTATATTGTTAAGATACTTTAAAAAAAATGCAAATAGTTACAACCTATATGTCTCCTGTGAAATATAATAAAATGTACACTGCTAGCCCTAGAACAGGTATACCTAGTTGGGCAGCAGTTATCTATTTTTAATGGCGATTATTTAAATTATGTGATAAATAAAAATAAATAAATACAAAACCCATACCAAGTTATACAAACGCTAAAATATATATGTAGAATCTAAAATGCAAGAACTCTGTGGCACATTTTAAATAATTTGTTACAATTAACTTTGTTTGAACAATGAATGCGTTATTTTATTCGACCGGTCTTAAAGCGTCTGCTTCTTCCTCAGGACGGATGACAAATGATTTATTTATTTATTTACGGTTAAAGAACAGTCACAATTAGTTTCAGTCACAGATTGTCAGGGTGTAATCAACGTGTTCATACATTGGGAGCATCTCCCTTTTACAAAAGCCAACACAAAAAAAAAATCTATATTGATTCGAATCTATAAAGATTGATCCGTGGTTCAGTATTCACTATAGGTAGGTATACATACCTAGATGTTCTACCACCCCCACCACGAGCTCCAACCCCCTATAACAAGCTCGCGTCTGCCAGAAGACCGTAACAACTTTCGATCTAATTATGAAGGCAATAACAACTTTAATTACGAGCGGACGGTTTCGGCGGGGGTTGATGTAGGGGGAGGGCTTTTACATTATCTATCCACTGTTTTCTTACAGTCACGCCGTCATACATCGACAATGGGCAACTTTTGTAATTGTTACAAGTATCACATATGATATTACCTACTCTCAACTTCTGTCTAACAATATAGTCTTAACTACGTTTTTTTAATGTTTTTTTTGTTTGTGGTTTGTGTGAACTCGAATAACAATTGCATAGCCTACAAAAAATTCTGTCATGGATTAAAATGTGCCATGTTATTGGAAGACACCAATTAACCTCTGGTACTCTACATATTTTATATATTTTATTTTATTTAATGTAGCTTCATGGGCAACTAACAGGTACTATGTCAAATAATTATTTAACACGCACCCAATAACAAGTTGCCACTTTCTGGAGACTAACGATATTAATCGTCTCACTTTCAGATCCAGACTGAAAACACAATTAAAAAACTGTGTCTCCCCCGGGAATCCAACCCGGGACCCTTGGATCAGCAGTCAGATACCCAACCAACTGAGCCACGAAGGCCGAATACAAAACGAAGTACATAATATAAACAGATCTGAAGTCAATGACAGTCCACGAATATGAATCTTCCATTCACGTTTTTTTTATTGATGTTTTTGCACTATGGTGCCGAGATCGCTGATATAGAAGATTATAATGAGATTCTCTTCGTGTTTTTAATTTAGCGTTCTGTAAAGGGGCCGATTACAGTCACCATATTCACAGCGGGTAGTGTAGGAGTAGCGAAAATGATTTTCCTATTAATTCTCATCTGTTGTATTTTTTTTTTATTATTGATACTAAAAAATACAAAATTACAATATAAGAGTGTGACTGCTGCCAACGTACCTATTTTTTCAATTTGATATACCATCATTATTACTAAACGAATCATTTTGAAAAAAATAACCTAGTTAGTTTGGATATTAATAAAGAGAAATATATCTTAACTTTTTGATTATGTTCTGTATAATATTCTTGTTGGAAAATAATAAGCATACCCCGATTTTAGACATTTATCTTAAATTTCTAAAAAAAATATAAGGTATAGAATAATATTTTTTTTTATAAATTAAAGAAGAACCAAATACCTGGAAAAATATGATATGACGTTGCATTAACGTATCAGGTTAAGTAAATAAACCAAAAAAACTTTTATTACGCAATGGCGCTGAATGGAAAATAAATGTTTTTTAGGTTTATTTATTAAACCTGAAGCATTAATGCAACGTCACATCATATTTTTCTAGATATTTTTGTCTTCTTTAATTAAAAAAAAAAAATATATAACTCTATGCCTTATAGTTTATTAAAAATATATGATAACCGATGAAAATCGGGGTATGCCATTATTTTTCTACAAGAATTTATACAGAACATTATCAAAAAGTTAAGGTACATTTTTGTTTATTAATATCCAAACTATCTAAATTATTTTTTTCAAAACGATTTGATAAGAAATAATGATGGTATATCAAATTGAAAAATAGGTACGTTGGCAGCAGTCCCCCCTTAAGGGAAAAAAAATAAATAGAAAAATTAAAATTAATTCAGTTCAAATATATGGCTTGGTTTGTACCACATCACTAGGCCAGGCCTGTAAAAATATAAACATGAAATTATATTTCATGTTTATATTTTTACATAAATCGGCGTGTAGGGTGTGGTATATAAGCATTTTTATAATAGCATATTTAAATGAAAAAAAAATTAACAAACTTATTTCATGAAAATGCTGAAAAATTTTCCATACGAAATTTGAATACTTTGTGTTGTGACTTGGTAGTGAGGACAACCCACTCCTTTATTCCTGATTTTTGTCATGTTAATAAGTAATTGTATTTCTTCTCAAATGTTATATCATTTATGTTTGTATGTTGGTATATAATTTTCTAATGTGTTTCCGTTTGTTACAGATGTGTGTAGATATTGTATTTTCGTTTTATTTTTTTTTGTTTACCTTTGTTTTGAATTACTTTCATACATTTTAAATCATGCTGAGTAACAAATATATTTTTAATTCATGTAAAAGGCAATAAAGAATTCTTTAAATGAGTAGGTATACTTACTAGGGCATCATTAATTTACAAAAGCTGTTACTCGAACAAAAATTAAAGTAAAAGTATAGTTAAAATACTTGCAGTCTTATTCATAATATCTAACTTATGTTAGGTTTAAAACAGTGTATTACAACAATAATGAAAATAACTATTCATAATAGCATATATGTATAAGGCAATAATAACTGCTACATTACGCCTATATAAGATAAAGACGGTCAGGTTGTTTTAACAACAATATAAGTAAGAAGAGTATAGGGACCGATCATTTCCGATAATTCCCGAATGTTGCCGATGGTCGCATTACAACATGTCAATTATTATTGACATTTGTGAAGCGGCGTGAATATTTGTTTTCCATTTCTTTTCACAAATTAATAAAACAACAGATAATTATAAATACGATTAAACATATTGTTTCGCGTCTTAAATTATAAAAAAATGAATTACAAAAAATATTTGTCATAACCACTGATTTTGAGAATAGGTATTTCATTATTGCTCCAGTTTTCGCTACACTTTTTCATATAAATATGTAAGTTATGTTATTGAAGAAATAAAATATAAAAATAAAGCCCAAACACTAAAAGAAACATTATAGTTTTTTTTCAAAATATCGACAAATGTCAAATCACCGGAGAAACATGAATGAATTGCAACGTTGTCAGCTCAAATACTAACATAGCAACAATATTGTTATATTGGTATATAAATGTTATTATGAATAGTCAAGAATATAAGTGCTTAAACTTACTGTGTTTTAGTTATACTAGTTGCATGTAACACATGAGATCCAACTGTCGATAGCGATAGTACGTATAGTTGAAGAATAAGTACCAAACCATAAACCCATAAATACAAATTATTTAATATTTTCAGATATTTGATTTATGGAGGTCAGTCCTTTGATCCTACCCAGAATATGAAAACAGCATGATGGTATGTACGTATGTTTGGAGATTAGTATCAAACTATTAAGTCATCTTAGATATTGTGTGTAGGCTACTGCCATACAAATTGTATGAAGCAATGTCGTTACTAAATTCAATTTTTATAAAAATTGTTAAAAAAAAATTGAGATGTGCTAATACAATGCTAATATTTTTTATAGAAAATTAAATTATCTAGATGGGGTGTTTCGGCTTTTTTCGATATTTTTAAAAATTTGGAAATATAGGCAGTTAAACTCATAAATTTATCATAAAAAAAGTATTTTTCTTAATTAAACATGTTTGAGAAACCCTGGAATTTTTTCAAAAAAACTAATTTGAGATTTTGTATTTGTCTATCTTTATACCAATTTTCAGCGTTCTAGCTTTTATGGTTTCTGAATATGGAAAAATAAAGTAAAAATTCAAAAGTTGATAACCCCTGACTGAAACGAAAATTCAAAATTCTGAGTATAAAAGTTTTGTAGGCCTATAACTGTTTATATATTCTGAAATTTTGGGCTCTGTAAATTGAGCGGATCAAAAGTTATAAGACACACACACACACACACACACACACACACACACACACACACACACACACACACACACACACAGACACATGTAAATCCGTGTATGGAACATATATGCTGCCAAGCCTCTTAAGTGGTGTTTTTTTACTTCAAAGTTAGAAAAGCCTTGAAAAAAGTAGACCCTGCATACAATTCTCGCGTATCCTGGCTTGAAACATTGTCGATATGTTAAGAGAACAAAGTTCTCCTGAACAAATCGACAGTTGGATAATGTATTTACCGCAGTATAAGGTAATATTATGAATAAGACTGGTAAATTTCATAAAATTATTGTTCAATGCCTTTGGTTGTTTTATTAAAATCTAATACCGTCAAATGACTCAATTTTGAACAATTTTATGAAATCAAAGTATTTTAACTATACTATTACCGATACTTTTGTTGAAACAACCCAACCTTAGTGACAAAATTCTAAGAAAATTCTTAGAAGATGTAAAGTCAGTTTCCCGCCATTGTTTGATTGTAGTAAAAATTAATTTCCGTTTTCCTAAACTTGTTTCAACAGAAAGTCCCATCCGACATTCCTCTGGCAAACAATTTAAATTTATAACAAAGTAAACTAGTCTTAACATCCATATAGATCAACTTTACTATCTATAACATCGCTTTTCAACCTTTTTTGACTCGCGTGCCACATTTTTTTAAAGAATGAATTTTATTGCCTCAAGAACATATCGAACATAAAACACTCGCACGTACATACATACATACATACCAACACGCCATGTCCCTTACGGGGTAGGCAGAGAGAACCGAACGCCATATCTTTCTATCCTGGCACACATTCATCGCCTCCTCAACATTCATGCATCGTCTCATACATGTTCGTCTATTGTACATGCTTCTAACATTTCCGTCTTTCAGAATATCGTTCACATGGTCGTGCCATCCCTTTCTTGGGCGGCCTCGGCCTCTCAATCCATTCCTATCCGCATTGTATATTTTCTTCGTCAGGCGTTCCTCATTCATTCTACCCATATGGCCAAACCATCTCAGTTTGTTGACCATCAAACCAACACTCGCACGTGCTATTAATAAATGAAACGAAAGTTTTGAACTGTTTACTCAACATCATCAGTGGTTTATACAACGCAATTAGATTTTTTTGTCATCGTTTTTGGGTGTCCCGTAAAAGCCGGGTAATCGAAAATACAACAGGCAACAATAACATCTCACATCGTTCTCACATAATCTCGAAAACAGACAAACATTTAAAGACATGATGTACCTACACAAAATTATTCACAACCGTGTAGACTCACCTTACTTACTTTCTTGATTAAATTTTTACTGCCCATCCCGCAAAAACAGAACTCGGCTTTTGTTCTATGTCGACCGATGTTACACCAACTACTCATAAAACAATTACATTAGATTGAGTTGCTCCAACTACAATACATATTTTTAGCATTTTGATATAATACATAAATCACAGGCAGATTTCAAAACGTCCTTCTTCTTCTTCTTCTTCGATGGCACTACAGCCCAAATCGAGCCATGGCCTCCGTTAACTTTCGCCTCCATCCCATACTGTCCTCTGCTGCCACTTTCCAGTTCCTCTCCTGGAGAAGTTCATCTTCCTCATCTTCCTACCGCAGCCTTGGTCTTCCTACTTTTCAAAACGTCCATATTACAACAATTCGATAAATAGTACATACCATAAATCACATTCATCCATAATATATATCGCATACATACATACATACATACATACCATATTATTCATTACAAACTTACATTATATTATATTATGCTACATATACCTACTTATTATTATATTTGTTACTTTTAAGCTTACGAATATAACAAATTGAATAAATAAAGTACACATGATATCTAATTTGAAAACATTATTTTTATTAAAAACTATTAACCGCGTACCACGGGTTGAGAGCCGACGATCTTTATTATATTATTACACCCAATAAAACTAACTCCCGCAGAATTTATTGTCCGACTTGGAACCCAATTTTGTAATATTTACAAAGTTGAGTTCGACGCCACCATACTCGAACTCATAATCGAACAATTGATGGATGAGTTGTTAAATCTGCGTTGATATTCCTTGGTTTGGTTTTCAAAAATGTGATAAATATTGTATAGTAAATGTACGAGAGGGTTGTGGCCAACACATTACTTTTTACAACCTATTCATATTTAAGAGTAAATTTTTTGACACATTACACTAAATATTATTTATAATGTCAGCCGTTATCTTCCTTCCTGACGATGAAGTGGTTGTTTCGAAACCGATAGTGTCAAAAAACTCACTCGTGGCAAAAAAATAATCATTGTAATAACGATCCATCAATCAGTTTTTTTTTTGAAAAGTAGATGAAACCTCGTGGATCCTGAAGGGTGAGACGAGACTGGTATTTTGGGATACACGTTCGCGTCGTGTTTATTTACCTGCTTATGTACACCCGCACACCTGTCGCTGGTTACCCCTCATTTTGGGATATGCCGTGATGGTGTGAATGAATGAATTAATCCCTAAAATAATTTTTATTAAGCTCATTTTGTTTTTTTTATGTGTCATTTGTTACTAGCACCCCTCACAAGGCACAGTCTGTGCTAAGGTGGGCTAGTTTAATGTTGTCATAGTTTAATGTTATCATACCTATACTGAAATACCGTCCAATACAAAAAAAAAACGTATTAAAATACCGTCCCTACGAAAAACTTGCGGAACATATTATATACACGAACTTTTTCAATTTTTTCCCTTTTGTTCTATGACCAAATTTTTCAGAGATTGTCTATACTTTTGTTTATTTATTCATTCATTTTCATATAATATAAGTACATATACATACATACGCATTCATAAATATGCGTTTTTTTCTTTTACGGTTATTAATACATTTTAAATTTTATTTGTTTAAATTATTTCCTTCAGGATTTTTTCATCGATTTCATAAACCCATCTTTTCGTTAGTCTTTTAAATACTTTTGCATTTCAAATGATTTTACGGTGCCACTATTTCTACGTACAAAATTACGAAAAGTGTCTATTTTTACCTACTAATCTATGAAAAGTGTATATTTTTACCTATTAATCTACAAAAAGTGTCTATATTTAACTACTTATTCTACGAAAAGTGTCTCTTTTTAACTACTAATTCTACGAAAAGTGTCTATTTTTAACTACTTATTCTACGAAAAGTGTCTATTTTTAACTACTAATCTACGAAAAGTGTATATTTTTAACTACTTATTCTACGAAGTGTCTATTTTTACGGAAGATTTTTGAGCGTCGTCTATGTTTTATATATTTGGCGCCAATGTGTATTATTTCATTTTAATTTCGTAAAAGTTTTTCATAATAATAATTGGGATCTCACTAGCCTACAGTCTATCAGTGAGTTTCCCCTACAAAAAGGTTACGTACATATTACATTCCTTAATTTTTTTTTAATTAATTTTAAGGTACATGAAAAGATCTAAAGACGTTTTTTCTGTGATTTAAATAGAAGTATACATAATACCAACGTAACGATCGATAATTTGATTCTATGCCATGTCGTTGTTAATAATACGTTGCTGACATTTCTTACTGAATTTCATTATTGTACATTTCTATAAATAGCTCTAGCCATCCTTTTAAGATTATTTGATGGCAAACTATTGAAAAGTTTTGTTAAAACAACGCTTGTTTTTGGTACAGATTTTTAAAGTAAAACTAAAGAAATTCATATATGTTTAATTTTATCCACGTCACTGTTAAATATACCGTAAAATTATATTGAAAACGCAGTCTTTTTAGACCCACTTTTGAAAATAAAATATACGAAAAAATACCGACTAACAAGATAAAATTTCTCCTCCTATACAGAACTTTTCACCGGTAGGTACTGTCGTTTAAAAATCCTCATTCATTAATTGGACCACTTCCGAAGAGTATAGGTAGACAGACACAAGAAAAATCAAAAGACCTCATTTGTGGTAATGTCTGAGAAATTTTCTCATTAAGTCCACGGGTCCATAGTGAAATGTCTTTTTGACCTCGGCATATTTGGGTTTAATGCAAAAAGGTCGGTTCGACTCCCAATTCCCAGCGTCCCAAATCAACAAGCTTCAACTGTTAGCCCCAGATTCCATTAAAACTTTTCCGAATGTTTAGACCGTCGCAACGGCTCTCAACAAGTGGTACGCGCAACACTTTGCGGTTCGCGGATGACGATGATAACATAATCTGGTATTTTGATGTTTAAAATAACTATATACACAAATTAATAACCTACTCACATATTTAATTGAAAGCTATAACAAATAACTGGTTAATTACCAAAGGACGAAAAGAAACAGAAAATTTATTTAATATTACTACTTAATTGGAATCAAAATTATATTAGCATTAAACTTTTTTACATGAAGCAATATTTTCATATCACATTAAAACATATACTTGCACCTCTGTATTTCTTCAACCTACCACTGAACCTTATAAAAAATAGCTAACACTATGACGAATAGAAATAATAGAACTGATTTATATAACGCTACTCTGGGACAGGAAGAGCCTAGCAGAGTAGCCTAATCCATAAATTAAAATAAATATATATGTATACACTTATGACTTAAACTTTAAACTATGACTTAACTTTAATTATAACATTATTAAAATAAGAAATTGAATAAAAGATATCGTAAGTGAAACGAAAATAAATGCACGAAGGTGATTTGGCCACACAGAAAGAATGAATGGTCGTCTGACAAAAAAGGATATAAAGCTGATTAAAGAGAAACGAAAAGTAGAGGTCGACCAAGGAATAGTAGGCATGATCACATAAGTAAATGGAATTTTAAAAGATGGAGATGTTAGAAGTAATAATAATGGAAAAGTGTGTATGAAACGATGTACGGACGTGAATGAAGCGAGAAATGTATGTCAATATATATATATTATTCTAGTTATTGATGGAAACCTTGTTATTGGCTCTCAATTATATGTTAAAATTATAATATAAAAATGTAAATGAGCTGTTGGCTTCCCAAATAAATAAATAAATAAATAAATTATTCGGACGTTCGGTTCCCTCTGCCTACCCCAAATAAATAGGTAAAGGCATGATGCTATATTATTATATGTTATATTATTAAAATTGTTTTTAGAAAACTTGTGGACAAACTACAGAGAAAAAATACCTAAAAATTACGAAATACAAAAACTTTTGTATTAAAAATTAACATTAAGTCAGCCTTTGTGATTCAATTGGTTGGGTATCTGACTGCTGATCCAAAGGTCCCGGGTTCTATTTCCGGTGGAGACACAGTTTTTAATTGTGTTTTCAGTTTGGATCTGTGAGACGATTAATATCGTAAGTCTCCAGAATGTGGCAACTTGTTATTGGGTGCATGTTAAATTAATATTTGACATTGTGCCTTTTAGTGGCTCGAGTAGTTATATAAAATAAAATAATAATTTACAAATGCAACATTTGTTTTAAAACGTTTTCGGACTTAAACTGTCCATCTTCGGTAACATTAAGAATATGATTTAATGAAGATAGAAGCAAGCGACGCAAATCAAAAAAGTTTGGTGTGCGAATCAAAAAAGTTTGTAAACCGATGGTTTAGCCCGAGTCGATCCCCAAATGTAGGGATACCTAACTTCCCCCCCGCCCCCACCACTTTTCCCGAAATTCTTATATTATGTATGTTGGGTGATCACAACCAGCGACTGACTAAATGTAAAATAAGTCGTGTTCGGACATGTTAGAAAATTGATTAATATAATTCTAATTTACATACGTAAATCAAATTGTCCTCGGATTTAATTTAAAGTTGGTCGTTAGTACCTACCTATGTATGGGGACAGCCATTTTGAGGTTTTTACCTCAACATGTCAGGGATTGACAACATAATAGTACTCGACCATGTATGATAATATTAATACTAGACATTCGTAGGTTTATTTAGCAATAAAATTTGGTCGCTTATTGTTTACTACATAATCTATTTACTTTAATTTTGACACATGATACAAAATTTAAGACATTATATGTACAAAGAAAAATTACATAAACACCAATATTGCTTAATATTTTACCTTTCTCTTTGTACCTACTAAAAATGGCCTTGAAAAGGTTTATAATATAATTTGTAATTTATTATAACTTTGTAAATACTTGTATAAACTGTTGGTTCTATATATTAATAAGATAAAAATAAAATAATAATTATTATATAATTCCTACAAAGGCACTGCCTGTGTGTGGATATACGATATATAAAAAAATACATTTTTTATAAAAAACAAACTTATATTTAACATTGTGACATTATAACAACAAACAACTAGGTACTTATTGATTTTATTTTTCCCAACCACCCTCAGCAATATATTTTCTTTTTCGTTTTCTTCTCAACTAATGAATCTGTCAAAATATATCTTCGTCTATCATGTACACACACACACATACACACATGCATACCTACTCACACACACGCACACAAAAAAAATCGTCAAAAAAGTTATGTTAAAATTAACCGAACGAACTATATAGTAACAATTCGTTTTGTCCTACTAAATATTTTGTGATACCAAATATTTTTTAACAGTACAGTCATAAATGGATTAACTTTTAATACTGATCAAAAAAGTTTGATGGGCCAGATGGGCCTCCATAATTCTGGAATGGAGACCATGGGATATGAAAAGTGGAATAAACCAGCTTCAGGAAGATGGGCCGATGATATTGTCCCCGTCAGCGATAAGAGATGAGTGGAGATACTTAGAAGAGGCCTAAATCCAGCAGTGGAGAGATGTCCGAAGTACGAAGAAGAAGATAGTAGACGTACTTTATAATATACACTTTGATTTGATGCGTGCCAGGACAGGAAAATGTCGCGTTCGGTTCTCTCTGCCTACCCTGCGAGGGACATGGCGTGATGTAATGTATATGAATGTACTTTGCTATTAACAAATCCATAATTCTGGATCCTGCTCTGGTAACCGTTAATATATTTCTTATACAGAGATAGGTATATTATCTTTAAACAATAATAATGCAACATAAGAGTAGCACTCAGGAGAATTTTGACTTAGATATATTATTATTATTATTATTTGTAACAGAAATTGAAGGCAACATTTACTAGAGGCACACAAAGTTTTTGCACTTTAGTGTATTCAACATCATACTCCCAAGAGATGTTGTTAGAAACGGCTTTAGGAACATTTTTAGATCCAGGACTCATCTTAAAATATACAAATATACGTAGGTACTTAATGTTTGTAACTTTTACCTGTATTTTATTTTTCTAAAAGCAAAATGTAAATAAACCTAAATGTAATTCTACTAGAGATAAACCTTCAAAATCTTCGATAAGAAAATAAGCAAATTTCATTCTGTAAGTACTTAGTATAAGCTGTGAATATGGCAAGGTAGTATAATACCAGAAACACATGTATGGCAGAGAGTCAAATCATGAACAGCTAGGTTAAAAAAAAATATAAGCACTGATCAGATATCCTTCAAAATCTAATGGAGTCTAAGCGAGTATTACATATACAAATTTGTAAAATTTGAAAAGAATCTAATAAGTAGGTACCTATTTTAGTCGATAAAGTAAAATACATAGTACCTACATATCACAGCACACACATACACATATACATTGTGATGAAATTTTTATAAACAATTTCAACATGACACTCGTTGATAATCTTCAATAAAAAATAGCCTTAAAAATGGTGAATTTATTACTCCCCTCTTTATCCCCTTGGGGTAGTGAGGAGTAAAACATACAACAATAAAAAAATACTTATAACGAAAAAAAAATTATATAAAAATACTAATGGATGGAAACGAATTACCCATTCAGGAATCATTTGAGTAATATAGTTTTTTTTAAGTATTTTCTCAAACATTCGTATGGATCGAGATGATTCATTAAGACTATTCCACCATCTAGCCGATTTAACAAGAAGAACTTAAAATTTCTGTAGAGTGAATTTAGATAGCAAACGTGGTACGTTCAGCAGATCGGAGACTTATGGCGTATTTAAAAATATTATTTTAAATTATTAATAGTTTCGTATAAAATGTTTTCTTTACATATTATATCCCCATCTATCAAATAACATTTCTACAAATTTCAACAAGGTCAACTGATTCATAGAGTGAAATTTCCAAACAAATTTGATAAAATTGAACCAATGACTAGAAATATTGTAATTCTGTAATCTCATTCAACCAGCATAGTGTGTTCGTCAAAATATATTTATTTAAATTGCTTCTCAAAAATATGAATATAGGACAAGTTGCCGAAGTCTAGAGATTTACGATATTTATCGTCTCACAGATCTAGACTGAGAACACAATTTAAAACTGTGCCTATACCGGAAATAGAATCCGGAACCTTTCGCTCGAGAGTCAGACATCTAACCAAATAAGCCACGAAGGCCGACTTTTTAAATGAATTATTATCAGGTTCATTATATAAAAAGGGAGGGTAGATTGCTGTGGTATGGGCATATATGCAGGAGAGATGACTCCCACATTGTAAATAAGGCTCTGCATATAGAGACCGAAAAGCGACGCCCGGGACGACCGCCTGCAACATGGATGTCCACGATTCACAGCGACATGAAGACGCGGAATGTGACACATGAAGAAACACAGGAGAGAGCAACCTGGCGCATGCGGACTAGGAGAGCCGACCCCAAATAATGGGAATAAAGCGAGGGAAAAGAAGAAGAAGATTATATAAAAAAATTTCAAGAGTTCAATCAAATGTAACAGTAAACAATCAGGATTATTACACTTTTATTTGTGTTACGTATAAGCAAGTTTACACTTTCAAATTTGAATTGTAAATAACAAAAAAATGAATTGAAAATGCCAAGATAAATTGGGGTGTCCAAAGATTATGATTTTCAGTAAAGCGGGCAGATAAAAAAAACTAAATAATTTCTTAGTAAACGGAGAAAAATCGGTAAGTAATATTTTTTTGTTCCATTAGAGGTTTCGGGGGAAAAAGGATTTTTAACGATATTAAAGTTCAGTTTGTAGAATTTATTGTTATTTTTTTATTGAGAACAAATAGAATATTTCAAAATCCGAAAAAAAATGTCGTGAACATCGCCATCTACCTATGTGTTTAATGTAAATGCTTTTGAAAGATTGTGTAGGTAAACCTAACTGCAATAAGAGATATTGTATTAGTAATTCTTAGATCATACAATATGTTGAAATTGTAGCCAAACTTCTTGAACTTTTAGTCGAGAAGGAGGGCAATTTGCACGTAAACCAACGAAACAAAAAGACACAAATTCGCGCTCTGCGCAACCGGAAGCGCTCGTTCAAGATGTTTGGCGAAAATTATAACAATGTTTATCAAGCCTGTAGGTAAATGATCACTCAATATTTATCAATCGTCTCAAGCCGTGGCTTATTGAAAATACAGGATTTCCTTTTATTGTATACTTATTTTGCTATAGTTTAAGTAATATTTACGACTCTAATGTATGCTAGTGAGACATGGATATGGAAGAACGCACGAAAGTAGTATTAACGCGGCTCAAATGAAGTCACTAAGACGAATGTGTGATAAAACGGTGTATGATAGAATAAGAAATGATCATATTAGACGAGAATGAATGATTAAAAGAGATATCGTAAGCAAGATGAAAATAAATACACTAAGGTGGTTTAGCCACATAGAAAGTATGAGTGATGATCGATTGACAAAAAAAGTATATAAGACAAGAATAAAAAATGATATAAGAGGAACGAAAAGCAGAGGTCGGCCAAGAAAATTTGACACGATAACATAAATGGAATTTTGAATGATGGATACGTTAGAAGTAAGCGTATATGAAACGATGCATGGGCGTGAATTAACCGAAAAATGTATGTCAAGAGAGAAGAGTCTGGTTATGTATGCCTACACCAAATAGCGTGATGGTATGGTATGGTAAGTTATATTAAGACTGAATTTCCTTAATTTTATGTAAAGTATTATGTATTTATATTCCATTTACTTTCTATGTATCACTTTTTATGTATTTATAATTAATCACTTTATATACACTATCAGAAAACTGTTCACATGTAACACACAACCACTATTTTTGTTTTGAATTTTGTTCAGGTATACCTACCCACATACAGGCTAAGCCTTGTGGGATTTTTGGTTTTGTGTAATAGATGTATACATGTGTGTGTGTATATATGTTTCTGTAACTATGTGTAACTATGAATTTTCTCTTTCTTTTATTTTTTTTAAATAAATAAAGTAAAAAATAAAATTAACATCCATGTGTCTTGTTAAAACAAACTCAATAAATCTCTTTACAAATTTCTCGAATTTGGAAAGACATTAGATACATTTATAAGTACATTTTCTTATTTTTGCTTATTTTTGAGTTGTTTTTACTTAGTTCAGTTATCATAATAATATTATTTTTTATATAATATGTGTTTGTGATACCAGAAACATCAACTTGTTTTTCTAACACAAGTTGATCTTATTCTTTCAAAATTAAATAATATCAAGAAATTTCACAATTCCGATGAATGATCATTTGAAGGGCCCATTTTATGATCAAAAAACCTCCATCATTACTAGTTATAAAAAGAAAATAACTTATGATACTCCATCAGGAAACGATACAGATGGGAATTTGTATTCTCAAATAAAGTATTTCCGAAAAAAAAAATTTAAAATGTCCGTGTTGAGTTCATGGTCACCCCACAATTTGAGAATGTTTACGGCAAATTATACACTGAAACAATAGGAAACTAGTTAGAAGATATCTGTCGGGTGGGGTGTCCATAATTTGATGATTAATAATGGCGTCGGAGCCTGTATATACATAATGTGCGTCAACACTTTAAGTCGGCCCATTATCACCCCTTTACAAAAGGTTTCTACATGGTAACCCTTGTCTTATCCCCATAATCTACCCTTAATCACTTCTGACAACCCTTCTGTCTTTAGCGGGGAAACACTATTCAAACTTGTACAACCATAAAATCACAGGGTGTGTACGAGTATATTCCTAACTTAGTTGAAAAGTATCAAACGTTCATAAGGATACCTATACGTAGAGAGCTTTGAGTAGCGAAATTGAAATAAGCAATCATGTATTGTGAAGACACGATGCACGATTGCTGTGAGGTGTAGTGCTTCTTCGTTCCTCTTTCATCGTCATCGTTTTTGCAGGGGCGTGCCTAGAACCTTCAGACTACGCAAACCCTGAAAGAAAATTGGGAAATGTCGAAAAATTGTTTTTAAAATGACATGCCAAAATTTATTCATATTTATCAAGCTTCGTATTCGGTTCAATTTTTAATATTAGAGTATGGTTGCAATAAAACAAATAAAAATTTACCTATTAGGTCTTGAATTTCTTATATAATATTAACAGGGAAGCCAAGATTTTCGACTTCTATGAGCAATTCCGCTACTGCGTTTTTGGTTGTTGCGTAAGAACCGAGTAATTGAAAGTCGTGTCACAAAAGTGAAATACTAAATATCAGTTCGTTTCTCGCGATGTAAAAGATTTCAACGCACGGTTAAAATTACGAAAACCTCTCGGGAATTATTATAACAATTTCTTGTACCCAGCGCAAATGGCGAGTTTATTGCTATATGGCAATTTCTTACAACAAACCAGTGTTTCCAGCCCAGATAAGTAATATCTGTGTGAGAAATGAATTTAAATAAATTTCTCCTCTGCTGGAGATCGAACCCAGGATGCTCGTACACAAACCAAACAGTTTACCAGATGCGTCACGCGAATTTCGAGCGTGAGCTGGGTGACACAATTAAGCGACGAAAAATATCATATTTGAGTCACATTATGCGAGGTGAAAAGTACAGGTTGCTCTAAGTGATGAAGGGCTGCAGTAGAGGGACTCCTCATAATAGGAAGACGTCAGATGTCATGGCTCCGCAACATTCGTGAGTGGACCGGCATCAGAGACTAAATAGAGGGACGCCTCAGAATAGGAAGACGTCAGATGTCATGGCTCCGCAACATTCGTGAGTGGACCGGCATCAGAGACAAAATAGAGGGACGCCTCAGAATAGGAAGACGCCAGATGTCATGGCTCCGCAACATTCGTGAGTGGACCGGCATCAGAGACAAAATAGAGGGACGCCTCAGAATAGGAAGACGTCAGATGTCATGGCTCCGCAACATTCGTGAGTGGACCGGCATCAGAGACTAAATAGAGGGACGCCTCAGAATAGGAAGACGTCAGATGTCATGGCTCCGCAACATTCGTGAGTGGACCGGCATCAGAGACAAAATAGAGGGACGCCTCAGAATAGGAAGACGCCAGATGTCATGGCTCCGCAACATTCGTGAGTGGACCGGCATCAGAGACAAAATAGAGGGACGCCTCAGAATAGGAAGACGTCAGATGTCATGGCTCCGCAACATTCGTGAGTGGACCGGCATCAGAGACTAAATAGAGGGACGCCTCAGAATAGGAAGATGTCAGATGTCATGGCTCCGCAACATTCGTGAGTGGACCGGCATCAGAGACAAAATAGAGGGACGCCTCAGAATAGGAAGACGCCAGATGTCATGGCTCCGCAACATTCGTGAGTGGACCGGCATCAGAGACAAAATAGAGGGACGCCTCAGAATAGGAAGACGTCAGATGTCATGGCTCCGCAACATTCGTGAGTGGACCGGCATCAGAGACTAAATAGAGGGACGCCTCAGAATAGGAAGATGTCAGATGTCATGGCTCCGCAACATTCGTGAGTGGACCGGCATCAGAGACTAAATAGAGGGACGCCTCGGAATAGGAAGACGTCAGATGTCATGGCTCCGCAACATTCGTGAGTGGACCGGCATCAGAGACAAAATAGAGGGACGCCTCAGAATAGGAAGACGTCAGATGTCATGGCTCCGCAACATTCGTGAGTGGACCGGCATCAGAGACAAAATAGAGGGACGCCTCAGAATAGGAAGACGTCAGATGTCATGGCTCCGAAACATTCGTGAGTGACCAGCATCAGAGACGTCGGAAAATTGTTCCGTACGGCGGCGGATAGAGATGCCTTCTCAGCAGTGATCGCCAACGTCGGGGGGATCTGACATGCCACGAAGAAGAAGAAGAAACTTCGTAAATATTGGTAAACAAAATTACACTTTGCAATATGTGTAAATAAAATTATAAATTTTTATAATTATATATAAATTTATTATAATATTTTCAAGCATCTTAATTGGTTAAGTTATTGATAATTACTAATAGTATGTACATATCGGACGTCCTAAAACAGGTTCACCTAGTTGGACGTCCAATGAGACAGTATAAAGTTAAACATTATACAGTATGAATATAAAATAATGTTCAAGGAGGTTATAGTCGAGGATATAAATTTTAAGGATTAAGCCAAGATTAGAACGTATTAGGCACGTGTCTTGAATCTCTCTTGGAGCATTTTGTCTGTGCCAGCATATTCCAATATTTCTATGTTTTATAATAAATTGTACTAGTATTACACTATTGCATTATTTTTCTGTATTGTTTATGTAAAAAAAGCAAACTATCATACCTAATACCTTTCTGGGCAAATGGCGATAAGGCAGGAATTCAGAAGCTACAAAGAAAGCAAAACAGAATAATAAAAATGACCTATGGTATACACCATACATAATACACCATCGAAATTCCTATATACAAAAGAAACTAAACAATTAAACATACAAACATACATACACAATATGAAACATTCAAATTTATACATAAAATAAAAATGGGAAAAATAGAAGACCCTGAACTAAGACTTACGCAAAGAATACAAATCCATAACTATAACACATGTACAAAAAATTACTTTGAAACTGAAAAGCTACAAAAAAGATTGGATACGAAAGAATAATGTGCAAAGGACTATGCGACTACAGAAAAATTGAAAACCATGAACGAAAAGGCATTCCATCGGGAGTTGAAAACAAGACTGTACTAAGAACTGAACTAAAGTGTTGTTGCATATGACTAACTATTATATTACAACAAACTAATGTGTAAACTAAATATTATTTTCATGAGCCAAGTGGCTCCTTTAATAATTATTTTAAATAATAAAAAAAAAAAAATGAAACTTTTTACCTACCCCTTAATGAATATATGATATTTTTAATCATAGATGAGGTCAAATGACATTACAAACTGATCATTTTTTTAACCTCTTCGTGATCACTAGTATAAATGATACATACATACATACATACATACCATCACGCCATGTCCCTCGCGGGGTAGGCAGAGAGAACAGAACGCCACACTATTCTATCTTGACATACATTCACCGCCTCGTCAACATTCATGCTACGTCTCATGCATGTTCTTCTATTGTTCAGACTTCTAACATTATAGTATAAATGATTTGTTCAATAAATTAAAAGTTAATAAATTCACATACAAAATATTGACGCCAATATTTTGTATTATGTAGTTATGTACAAGGAAGGCGTCTGGATAAAAAAAAACTATTTGATTTTTACGAACACTTCTGAAGGATACGAGGGAGAAAAAAATTGAATACGTAATAAAAACGATATAAACGTGAATAAGTTAAACTTCAAAATGTAGAGACACGCGTAAAGGAAATTCTTTGAAATTTTCTATTCAAAATCATTCTTTAGTTCATTCATCCTTTGAAGGGAGTTATACATACACATCAACCAAATACTGGAATGAATTGCCGCAACATATTCGTACAGCAACGTCACTGCAGAGCTTTAAAAAGCATTGCAGTGAATGGCTATTGAGTACACAAAATTAACTTATAATGCAAGTAATACATAGTGCGTTTTTTGTTAATTAATTTATTTTTTTTATTTATTTATTTATTTTTTCTCATGTTTTTTTTTTTTTTTTTTACTATTCAATTCTTTTCTTTTTTCCTGTTAAGTTGTTTTCGTAAATAATTTTATTTTATTTTCTTTTTGTATTATTATCTATATATTTTGTGATCGTCCAAGGCCTTGCTGAAAACCAGCTGCACTGTGGGACTCCACGGGTGTACAGCTGAGCAACAGCCTATTTGTTGTAAAATAATCCAAAACATGTATATTTTTTTTTCTCATTTAAATGCAACAAATAAATTATTATTTATTTATTTTATTTATTTATTATTAGTTAAGTAAAAGTCATTAACTATATTTACATAACACTCCATAAAACTTATTAAATTGTTTGAAGTAGAAGTTTTATGGATGTGAAAGTCTACATTCGTATTGGATTTATGGATTTGAAATTCTACATTCGTATTGGATTTATGGATGTGAAAGTCTACATTCGTATTGGATTTATGGATGTGAAAGTCTACATTCGTATTGGATTTATGGATGTGAAAGTCTACATTCGTATTGGATTTATGGATGTGAAAGTCTACATTCGTATTGGATTTATGGATGTGAAAGTCTACATTCGTATTGGATTTATGGATGTGAAAGTCTACATTCGTATTGGATTTATGGATGTGAAAGTCTACATTCGTATTGGATTTATGGATGTGAAAGTCTACATTCGTATTGGATTTATGGATGTGAAAGTCTACATTCGTATTGGATTTTTTCATTGTACTATGTTGTACTGTTGTATTTATATTATTACACACACCGTGTCCCTTATCTTGGGGTTGACAAAGAGAACCAAGTGCTTTACACTTTTATATTTGCATATACATTCATTCACCACCTAACTCACATTTATACTTCTTCACATACATGCACGTCTGTTAATTTATATCCTTGCGTTTCCTTATTTCAAAATATTGTTTTTATTTATTTATTAAGAGAAAAAAATACACATCACACATACACATTTTTGTTATAAATAATAAAGTTGATTTTATAAATTGTAAAAAAACACTTATAAATAGAAACACAGTTAGATTCCACAGTAAGTATTTTTATTTGCCTAAGCGCTTTCGCCAGTCACAGCTGGCATCCTCAGAGGCACACTATAAACATTATTTATAAGTGTTTTTTTGCATCTATTTATGTATTTTTTTTTACAATTTATAATTATGAACTTCCACTGTGTCAACGAAAAAAACATCAAGTTATTAAATGTTGCCAGTCTGGCCAAAGAATCGTGTTTATAGTAAGTGTTTTTTTACAATTTATAATTATGAACTTCCACTGTGTCAATGTAAAATATGTTAGTATATTAATTATGTATAAAATTAAAAACGATGAAATGTATAGCAGTGACATCTGTGGAGGTTGGGTTGTGGCTTATAGCAAGGGTCAGAACCGTCCTACAGGTTATTCTTTCTTCAAGTGTAAAAGCTTAGGAAGATGATATATAGATGTCAGTGGTTCATTACTGTTGCTATGATAATGATAATTAAATAGAATAATTATTATTTAGTGAAAGGCTTATTATTGTATTGAAAACTTATTTATTGCATGGGAACAATAAAAAGTTTAGGTAATGAATGAAAATTTAACATAGCATTCATTCTATGTATATATTATATTTAACTTGTTGTAAATATATTGTAATTAGTAAAATTACACGAGCAAGTCTTTGTTAAATTACAACTCCCAGAATTCCACGACAAGGAAAAATAAGTCTCTCTTGAGATATATAGAGAGATTCCACAGTCAACGAAAAAACCTTCAAGTTATTAATGTTGATTTTATATGTGCAAGAACAATATTTCACATACAGAAGTTACAATATAAACAAAGACATGCTTTAGAGAATAAGGTAGAGATGAAAGTAATAAAATATAAAAAATCAACACTTATTAATTATCGACGAAGTTTTTATTTGGTAGAATTCCATTAAAAGTTTTATCTATAATTAAAAGTAAAGACTTTTTGATTCTACATTAATTTTTTTTTATGCGCGATAGGCCTATTTCGCCTTGTTAGGGCATTAACTAGCTTATTGAAAAAAAATATTATGAAGTATTAAGTATAGTTTGGAATACACAAGAATGACATCACTCATATAACATCACACTTCCTCAACAGTGCATTACAGCCATACACAGGTCCTAGGAGGTTGTATCATTGATCTTTTTTATAATTAATGAACTTAATGAACTTAGAATAAGGACAGAATTTTAAGGGTGCATGCTTAATAGTCTGAGAGTAAGAACTGTGTTCTAAGGATATATGCTAAATAGTCTGAGAATAAGAACTGTGTTATAAGAATGCATGCTAAATAGTTTAAGAATAAGAAGTGTGTTCTTAGGATGTATGCTAAATTACAAAAAAACAATTACTAAATTTAGTTGTTCGATCAAAATACTTATACAAGGCAATGTATATAAGCAAAATAACTATGTCTGTGAGAGTTAGAATAGCTTTTTAAGGGTGCATGCTGAGTGGTGTGAGTATAAGAACAATACTCTAAGGATGCATGCTATATAGCCTTAGAATGAATGCATTTAATTATTCAAATGTTATATTGTTTGAATTCGCTATTTATTCAGAGCATTATAATTTTCCCGCCAAACAATAAAATTGTTTAAAATCTCTTTATATCGGTAGGCGTATAAGGTGTTATTAAATTTCCATGTAACATCGCGCGAGAACCCCTTTTCAATTTGAATTATAATTTTCCGTTTACCCTTTCGTGCCCGAGTATACTTTTAATGAGTCCAGCACCCGACAAGATTTTAATTAGCCTTTGATGGGTTTTTGTCACATAACAATTTCGTTATGCCCGGGAGCCGTGTATGTGTATGTTAGCAGCGGATGGATAAGGGTGTATGAGCAGGGCCGGGTCTAATGTTTTCGACGCCAAACACACTTAAGAGTGACGCCTCCCTTCCCTTGAAAATCAGTCGCTAATATGGTCAGCGAAATAGAGCTCGCTTATGAATGAATTTTCTACCTGGGGTTTACTACATATCTAAAGCAAATGAAGACCACATAGATATTAAATGAAGGATCGCAAACTGGTGACAAAGCATTCTTCGATCTGTTCCCCTTAATTGAAAAAAATTTCCACAAAATAACAAAAATCATCCTGTATAGGACAATAATAAGAACACTGGTGTCATACGGGAGCGAAACATGGACGATGAAAACAAGATCCGCAGAGATGCTGGTAACCTTGACAGGTTATAAATGATACAGCCCAATTACTGCATGTGAAAGATTAGAGGTCGGCAGCAGGAGAAGGAGTTGAATACGAGGATTGATGTATACTAAAGGTTAGATATGGGCTGTAGAGCCATCGAAAGAATAGAGTTGCCAAGCGAAAGAATGCGAGAGACGCCACGTGTCACGCCCAATTTTAGTACAGGGATACGCTCTGATTTGAAACAACCATTTTTTTTATTTAATCTTGACATTTTATATTTACTAACTACATATTCATCATTGGGAGGTTATTTGGACGGCCAACATTAATGACCATTTCTTGATGTCATCAGACCCCAGGCAAGGTGGTCTGATGACATCAAGAAATGGGTTGTGGAGGACTAAGGGGGAGGCAATGAAAAAAAAAAACAGGCTGAAGAAGAAGAAGAACTACAAATCATCACATAATCCCCAACCTCATTAAGACATTGCCTGTTTCGAGGTTGTCGATTTCACATAATTAGTGCAAAATAAATCATAATTACATAGTACAAATTAAATTGAATTATTTAATTTGCAAGTTGATTTTTTTTTATTTTTTATTTTATTTAACAGTTTGTCAACAGCTATATAAAAAAAATTACAGATAAACATTTTACATTTAAATGAAGCCAATTATAGACGAACATTATATAATTATTGTATTATACACTGGTTAAGAGTAATAACAAAGTTTTTAACTAAGTTAATTGAAACCATCTCGTTACTGCAGATTCCACGCAGTACACACACAGTACCCACCTACGTGTACATAAATAAAGAAATGTGGAATATCCAAAAAATATTCACGCGGCTATACGCAGGTGAATACTATATAGGTATAGTTTTATGGCCCCAGTCAAATTCGTGTTATTTGAAATTAGCTAATTCGGTAGTGCGGGTGACCTATCCCCAGCAACGAGTGGCTTCAAATAAGTACAAAAAAAATATATTTATACAGAAGAAAAATAAATAAAAGTTAGAGCACGTGTGCGTGTGTGTATAAGGGTGTGTGTAATGTGTGTGCGTGTGTGAGTGTGTGTGTGAGAAGAGAGTTTTGTATATTGTATTGAAATTAAGGAGCCGGAGGGGAATTATGAAGAATTGCTATGATTTGTTGTTTAAAATTTGTTTTATTTAATATGAAAGGGTCGATTGAGCTAAAATGATGGTTACGTTGTTGTGTAGCCTTTTGCAGATCAATATTTTCCTGACCTTTGTAACCATCTTGTATAAAATTCATTTGGCGCCCCAGATTTTCCTTTGCGCTTGAGGTTACTGCACCATCTGAACCTACGTTGGATTCGACTCTGAAGGGCGCGGTGAAGGGTGGTGTGTATGATGCCGGTATCTCGCATATTCTAAATAACATCACTGTACATAGTAAGTAGTGTAATCCCATTTAACTGGCATTTTGAGTAGGCTAGATTGTTTCTCCTTCCGTTCGCTTTTCTGCTTGTGGCCTGGTTCAATATTGTGATACGGTTTTGGTAATTTCATACCTCATTACTCTACCCGACTTGATTGGTACTTATAACATGTTATCTATTTATTTTAAATTTTGTATTGAACAGAGACAACAATGTAAACTGGGCGAGTTTATTCTTCAGTCTCCTTCAATAAACTATTAAAGCATCACCATCATCATCACCATTGGCGCTACTGCCCATCTTGAGCCTTGGCCTTAACAAGAACTTTCCGCAATTCCACCCGGTCCATCGACAGCATATTTCAATTTATTAGTTACACTGATTGCATTCAGGTCCCTTTCTACACCATCCATCCACCTAAATTTGGGTCTTCCTAGGTTTCGCCTAAAGCCACTACTACAGAAAAACCCTGAGGCAGGCCCAAGTTAATATGGCTGGATGACACAGAAGACGACATAAGGGCGATCAGAATAACAAACTGGAGGAGAGCGGTGGAGAACAGGGACGGCTCGAGAAGGATTCTGGAGGAGGCCAGCCCCCCTAGACAACGTGTCATTAAGCTCAAGAAAAGAAACATAAAAAGATAACTCAATGTATGAAAGTGACAGAGTTCACGCGACTGGCATACATTGAGTTATCTTTTCTTGTTTCTTTTCTTGAGCTAAATGACACGCTGTCTAGGGGGATAAGGCTCATACAGGGCTGTAGCGCTAATGATGAAGATAGGTAATCTATTATGTATTATACATTCTTTTTTTAAAGAAAAGAATATACTTGCTTTACGCAATCGCATACAATGGTCACGCAAAGCAGCCGATGACAGGTCGTAAGCCCTGTAGGTGCCTTGATTTCCTAGTTCTTCTATAAATATATTCCAACTTCGTCTCTATTGAGATATAAAGTTTAAAAAAAACTATAACTTAGTTATATTCGATTATTTGATTGAGATGTCAACTGATTTAAGTGATTTTTTTATGGTCTATCTTCTAAGGGATTATATTTTATTTTTTATTAATTAGGAAACTTAACAGCTATCCAATATTTTATGTTTAATTATACGTATGTTTATAAAAAATAAGCCAATTAGAAAGTCTCACCTAGTTACATTATAGGTAATATATAGATTTTGAGTAGTTGAGTTATTAAGTATGATGATGAGTGTATGCGGGGGGAAAGGGAAGGGTTATTTATTTATTTATTTAGAGGACAACATACAGCGTATAATAAATTATATAATTTATTATACGATGATTTGAGTAAATATTAAAGCCAATAATTACAGATTGTCACTGGAGTCATTGTAGTAAATTAAGATAAGTTAAGAATATTTACATATTATGGTGAGATATTGTATGAATGATGTGTGAAATTGTATTTATAAATGTGTGTAGTATATTATGTAAGTTACATACATTAGAAATGGTTACATATTATGGTGAGATATTGTGTGAATGATGTGTGAAATTGTATATATAAATGTGTGCAGTATATTTAGTGTTTAGTTTGATTATGAGGATGAAATTATAAATCTGATATATTTGTTTAAATGTGGGGGCGCTTAGTAAGAATATGTCGAACTCTTGGAAATGCCTATTGTATGTATGTATTACAGATTCTGCAGATTGTTGCATGTTGAGCATAGTTGGTGTGTTGAGTGGTTAGGTGGAAAAGATGAGTGTGTATAGTTCTACGGGTAGGGATGTTGAAATATATATATAATTTAAAAGAGCAGGAGAATCAAATTGATAGTCTGCATAGACTAGGTAATAGGTAATGCACATTTAGTAGATATATTTAACTCTGGTTTGTTTCAGTACAAGAGCGCGTTGCTTAGAGCCCTACACCCCGCTACCGCTACCGCCGTCATGCATACATAACTAACATAATGTTTCTTTCTTTATTTATGAACTTACATTGACAGTTTTTCGTCATTTTAATGCATCATTCATTGAGAATTGTATTGTTTTATTTTTTTTAGTTAATAATTTATGATGTGTTTTTGTTTCTTATTTTTAATTACTTTCTAAATTTAGATTTTTAGTTATTATGCTTTTTGACTTTGTTTTTTATTTTGTTGCTCATCGATTTCATAATTTTTTTTGTTAAATACTTTTGTTGTAACTACTGTATATATTTTTTTATTGTAAAAGGCTTCTTGCCGTATAGTCTAATAAAAAAATAAAAAATAAACAAATTTTTTTGTTGGTAATGGATATAGGAAAGCGTTGATAAGGAAGAGATGAAGGTTTAAGGAAGATAGGTTTGATTTTATTTTATTTTTATTTTATTTTATTGATTTTATAGAACCAACAGTTTACAATATGAATTTACAATAGGTATAATTATATTAACAGGTTATAAATCTTTTAAAGGTTATTTTCAATAGTTTAAACTAAGTACGTAAATTATTTAACAATTGCAAAAATATTTTTTTTAACACAGTTATATTAAAATATAAAAAAGAAAAGAGTTGGGAAGAGTAGGTATATATTTTTATAAATAAAGGTTTTATTTTATCTAACAACGTACTTGAATAATCTAACGCGTCTATAATTTAATGCTTTCAAATAAACGGTGTCAAAACTAATTACGTTTTTTGTTCCCTTTGAATTTTCTAATTATAAGTTGTAAAAACACATTCAGAGCATGTATTAGTTTTGGGATGAAAAGCAATCTGTGTAACTCATATCATAAAACCCCGCAGGTGATGTAATTAAAGCTTTAATTATTCATAAAGTTGTTGGGAAAGTGTTAAAAGTCAACACAGCCACATAATTATTAATTAACAAACATACATTGACAACACTATCAAAGCCTGCAGTGGGAAAATTCCGGATGGCCTTAGTAACACATAATGAACGCTTGTTGATATAAAATAGCGTTTACGTACTCCGAGGCTTCAGATGAGAGGGGGTTTTGATTCAGAACCATTTGATTCAAATTAAAATCAGGGCTCAGATAAAATACAATGAATAGTTTCTTTTAAGGGGCAATAAGTTCTGTTTATAATAAAATATGGTCTAATCACCACCACTCGTACCACTCAGAAGACAGATGCATCATTATTTACGTAATAATTATCAATGCCGACTGCTGTGGCATAGTGTAGTTAAGTTATTTTATTTTATTCTTGGCATCTAGAGTTTGATTTCTAATTACTACTTTTTTGGGCTGAAAATACTACTAAGATGAGAGAAATCACTATAAGGCAATTAACTCGCTGTATAAAAGGGTGTACTGAGGTAAAATACAAATAAAATCGTATACCGCATGTCTTTAGGACAAAAATAAATATCAGTAATATTAAAAACTTCATTCATTTCATATTAAATAGTTTTCTAAAATCAAAGTGACCAAAACTATACAGACAAAAGTTTCCAGTTTAACTTTAGACTCTGTTAACATGAGAGTGTTATACCTAGAGAGCCGTATGGTTTACAGTTCTAGAGCATTTTGCTACTTTTCCAACAACTTATGATAGTATGATAAATGGATGACTTCCAAGCAGGACCAACCCTCGCTTGATAATTATAATCCGTTTTGTGAGATAACAGAATATAAGGATGCCACCTCTAATTAACGTTAGAGTTACGTCTGAGGATAAAATTATAGTTGAGCGCCGCGACAAAAGGCGAGCTTAGAGAGAGAGAGAGAGAGAGAGAGAGAGAGAGAGAGAGAGAGAGAGGAAGTTGTAAAAAAAGATGAATACCTACATAATTAAGAGAATGAAATCTCCCTCAAGATAGAGCAATAAAAATATGTCGTCTATAGATGCTCAGAGTATTTGAGAGTAAAGACATAGGCAACTAAAAATGTAATACTCAAAACGGAGATACGAGGGTAAAAAATATGACAGTAATTAAAACAGACTGATTACAAAGCAAAGGAATTGAAGAACGCAGTTGGAATATCGTTCAAGACTTAAGTATTTTAAACATATATTTTCTAAAGTACTTTCTTAAATACTTCTACAGCTGATGACGACGTTACTTCTCACTTAAGTTATTTTATAGTCTGTTTATAGAAAAAGAAGAGCTTGAAATTTTTTACTTCGGAATGGAGGCTTGAAATTTAAGTAGCTCGGCAGTATTCTTTTGGAGACCCTTGATTCAGATATGGAAATCAGGTACAGAATTGAGTTAGCGTAAGCTGTCATTAATAAAATGACATCCCTCTTTTGCAACGAAAAGCTCAATATGGACCCAAGAAAGAGGATGATGAAATGTTATCTGTGCTCTGTGTTGCTATATGTGTTGCTGAGACTTGAACGCTTAAGGTTTACACAATGAACACGTAAGAAGTTTTTAAGATGTAGTTGCATTGCAGAATGCTCAAAATCTCTTGGACTAATCTGGGGGGCAAGTCTGGTTCAACCGGCGAAATCATAACCATCGTGATTACCCATATCATGGATCTAATTATTATATGGAGTTCTACAATATCTTTAGATGTCATAGAATCCATACTATTATTATATCCATGATATGGGTAATCACTGGGGTTTTGATTTCGCCGGTCGAACCAGACTTGCCCCCCTGATTACAAACTCAGAGGTCTTTGATCGAGTCAGAACGACTAGGCGAACCCTGTCTACAATGAAGGTCTGCATGATCGCACATCCATGTAGGTCTCATAATGAAGGGAGAAAAATACCAATTGCTTCAAATAATACATAAGAGCAAGATCGAAGCTTGCCGAGTGACCAGAAAGAGACAGATGTCCTGGCTGTGTAATATTAGGGAATGGATGGGCTTCAGAAGTGTGGAAAAGATAATCCTGGCAGCATAGGACAGAGAGTGATCGTCAACGTCGAAGGTTCTTGACAGGGCTGCAGAGGGAATCTTCAATAGTTAGTGTGATAATTTGTGGCAAGCGTGGTACTTTTAGCATATATTATAGAAGAGAGAGGCCGAGGCAGAAACATGACGTTATTATTTAGATATTGTGGCGTTTTGAGGTTATAAATAATAATATGAAGCAATGACGTTAGATAAATGTTACGATGATCTTGACAACGTATCTTGGCCGACAAAGTAGCTTTCTACATATAGAAACAATATCATTTTATGTATGTATTTAAGCTAAGTATTAAATTTTAAATAATAGGTATATAATTAATACTAGTTGCATGTAACACATGAGATCCAACTGTCGATAGCGATAGTTTGTATAGTTGAAGAATAAGAATCAAACTATAAACCCATAAATCCAAATTATTGAAAATTTTAACACATGTTGGTATGTATGTCAAGATAGGACAGTATGGAGGTCAGTCCTCTTTTCCTACCCGGAATATGAAAACAGCATGATGGTTCTGTATGTATGTTTGGATATTAAGTACCTATCAAACTATTAAGTCTTCTTACATATTGTGTATAAGCGACTGCCATACAAATTGTATGAAGCAATGTCGTCACTAAATTCAATATTTATAAAAATTGTTAAAAAAAAGTGGGATGTGCTAATACAATATTCATATTTTTTAATAGAAAATAAAATTATCTAGTTGTGGAGTTTCGGATTTTTTCGATATTTTTAAAAAAATTGGAAATATTGGCAGTTAAACTCATAAATTTATCATAAAAAAAATATTTTTCTTAATAAACAATGTTTGAGAAACCCGGAAATTTATTTTGAAAAAAATAATTTAAGATTTTGTATTTGTCTACGTTTATACCAGTTTTCAGCGTTCTAGCTTTTATTGTTTCTGAGATACATGGAAAAATTAATCAAAATTTCAAAAATTGATAACCCCTGATAGAAACAAAAATTCACAATTCTGAGTATAAAAGTTTTGTAAGCCTATAACTGTTTATATATTCTGAAAATTTGGGCTCTGTAAATTGAGCGGATCAAAAGTTGTAAGGGGGGGGACACACACAGACACACACACACAAAACTCACATGAAATGTTCTACTCCGAATTCTGAGTAAATCCATGTATGGGGAACATATATGCTGCGAGGCCTCTAGTTGGTGTTATTAGCATGCAAAAAGTCCACTACACCATACAAAATGTTCCTTCGTACACGCATCTTGGCTTAATAATGTCGATTCATTCAGAGAATTGAATTCTCATGAACGAATCAACAGTTGGAAGACTTATTTATTAAAATGAGTTTATTTTGGTTGACACAGAGGAAACTCATTTACAATTGATGTTTTAAAAAGTTTTTTTTTTTCAGCAACCCATCTAAATCGATGGCGATTTGTGTCTTTTTAGTGTCTATGAGACACACAAATTATTATTTATAGTTGACTTATTAATTTATTTGCTGTATTGAATATGTAAAATTCATTTGATAAGAGAAAACAAATAGGAAACAACGGACGAGGAACATTGCAAAGACCAAATGCAGATCTTGTACTGAAATTTATTATAATTCAAAGAAATTTATTTATTAATTGCTACTTAGGTATATGGCTAAACAATGAAAAAATATATATCACTAAGTCGTCAGGTGTTGTAGGTTTTTAATTAATATTTCGTATCCGGTGATACCAGTGAATAAATCAATAAACTCAAAATCGCAACAGTAAAAATAAAAAAAAGCTCTCGTATCAGTATCGTGTGTATTTTTGGATGCATAAATATATTGCATTGTTTGAGCTCGAAACGGAAATGCTACGGACGCCGCGCGGGTCTGAGCGTCGCGATGCTAACAAAGTAATTATTTTTATTTGAATACATTTTAACTATAAATTTTTGAAAATCGTCAGTAAATATTACCTGCGAGTGTTTTGGGAAACTTTATTAATATATTTTCAATCTTTAGTTTTTAATTATACAATTATTGAGTCAATACTTTTGTACTTACCAGTAACTACGTAGACGATCTTGAGGAAATGTCTTGGTATGGTAACATTGTGTAAGTTGGTACACTGGTATATCACTGAATGCACCTCCGGCCTGTAGTTCGACCAATCAAATGGCGGAAAATAAAGTGTTCCATTATCAAATACGTATCTGAAAAAAAAAACAAATTCATATATTTAATGAAAATTTTTTGACAGCTCAATAGAGACGAAGTTGGAATATTATAGGAGACTCCGGATCTCACGGCACCTGCAGGGCTTAAGACCTGTCATCAAACTTATTTTTGATAGCTTTATGCGCTTGCGCAACGTTCACCAAATTGCTTTCTTATTGAGTTCTCCATCAATCTAATTTTTTAAAGTTCTTAAAAATCTTTTCGTTTGAAAATAAGCTGAAAAAACATCGCCATCTATGAAGTGACGAAGAAACTATTTGTAACGCCATCTATTGAGAAATAAGTTTGAAAACAAAGAAAGCAACAGTTCTTATACATGATATGACAATGCTTTAGCACAGATGTAACCCTTGCACCGTACCAGAATTATCATGTTTAATTAATTTTAGATATTATGATTCAAATACTTTAGCGGTTTTACTTAAAATGCAACTAGTATCACGTGGAAAATGTGTGATACTATTACGTTTTTATTTAAATATTTATTTATACATTAAGTATGATGTGTGGCATTTTAATGTTGTTATCTAAAAAAATTGATTATTCTGATCATACGCAACTCAAAAAATATTTTTTATTTTATTATATTTATTAAGGGACAAATACAGTCTTATTAAAACAAATATACACTATAAAAAAAACTGACAATTTACGTTTGACCACAGATGATGATTTTATTAAATAATCACATAAGTACCCACATTAAAACAAAAAATAAATAAAAATATAGTTAAGAGTTATTATATGTTTGCCTGTGACGGGAATGAAAGGGAAGTAAAAGGATGGGAGAAGAATTAAATTTGTTACTACTGTGATATAAGATAAAAACAAAAATCAAATAGGTACCTACATAAATTAAAAATATTAACAATACATTAGCTTTCGCCGCTATGTATCTGGTGGAAAAGATAAAGGTATAGGGAATTACCTTGCCTCTATATTTATTGTTCTGGTTCTGTATAATCTTTTCACCACATTCACAGCGTATGAAAACTTTGACACTTCACTAGTAATTCAAAAGTTAATTAATTTAAGCGGATTTTGAAGACATAATTTTAAGAGCGGTGCGGTGCGGTGTGTTTGTCAAGATGACAGTTGATAGAATGAGAGAAAATTTATATGCAACAATACTTCTTTTTTGCATATAGCTGGCAGGTATGTAGGTAGGTTGTTTTTAGGCCGAGGTAAACTAGGATAGGATAGGAAAGGTGTCTGTGTGTGTGTATGCGTGTGTACCCAACTTTGCGTAACCAGTATCTATTAAATAAAGAGTATTTGTAGCAGTTAAGTTTAAAATCAATAATTGTTGCGACTATAACTCTCCATATTATCTTCTACTTCTTCGTTTTCTCAATGCTGAGGGTCGCGATCTATGTGGGGCCGCCAATGGACAGAACTAGTCGCCTCCAGTTCTTTCTGCCCTCCGCAGTTCGCACCGCCGAATAAAGGTCGTTCCCAGTCATCTCCTTAATTTGGTCACACCATCGTGCAGGAGATCTGCCTCTACTTCTTTTGCCTGGTACACTTCCTGTGATAATACTTTTTTCCAGGTTCCCTGGCTCTCTCCTGGCGATGTGACCAAAGAAGCTCAATACCCGGCGGCTGCATACTGTAGAGAATCTTTCTTTTATCTTGAGCTCTTTAAGGACAGAGTCATTTGTTCTTCTTGCAGTCCACGGAATCCTTAAAATGCCACGCCAATACCACATATTATTTAAAATATCCATACTATATAAAATATCATTACTCAATTTTGATTGAGAAGTGAATATTGACGGCGTATAAGCCTGCAATAGGTTATACAATCTACGATTTGTAAAGTTGACAAAGACATTATGGCAAAATGAAACTAGATTAATTATTCTTAGAATTCGTTTTAAACAAACTCGTAGAAACGTTGATGTAAGTTGTTTGATTTAACCTATATCTATAGTTATAGAGTTCCGTAATCAAAACGTTGTCTCAATCAAAAGTTTTAACATAGATAATTTCGCGCATTTGAGCGACGAAAATGTATAAATTATGTCAACGTATAGAAAGACACCACAGAATCAGTAATCAAAAGGCCTTTCATAAATGAAACGGACTCAATAGAAGAAGAAAGGATAGTGCATTCATTCACCGATCGAAAATGAGATAGAAATGAAAAGAGTAGTAATGTCATATTAAAACACTACATAGCCCGTCAGTTTGTTAATTACACGAGGATAAGACAGAAGACGATAGCGCCGCTAACGGTTAAACTCGAAAGCTTTACAATTCCGAGTCGTTCTTTAATAAATAAAAGGGGACCAAAGACAGTATGCTGATTCTAAAGGTTTATCAGCGCACAAGTCTCGAGTTCTATCTACCATCCCTCTCCTCCCTAGTGAATATCATCACTAATTGTCGCTGCAGACATCAAATATGGATTTGCTTTGCCCGGGCTTTGATTGCATTCGCTGCGCCGATGTAGTATTTAAAATTTATTATTATTTTAATTACGTATAAAAATAGTTAGCTATGAGGCACCGATTTAGAAATTTGATTCCAATCTTTTCTATTATTAAAACTAATTAACAAAAATATACTAAAGTATTTTTTAGTAAAACACTAACCAATTGAAACAAAAATCATCCTAAATTTACAGCTTTGCCAGCTGTGTGGGTGGAGTTACAGTGATTTTACAATGTTACCAAATATGTGGGTGAGTCTTAAGTTTGAAAAAGTATGTAGGATGATTTTTGTTTTAATTGGTTTGTTTAATTTAAGACCTTGATAACGCCGAGCCGCCTCGGCGAAAAGGTTCGGTCAGTAAAGTTGGGAAAATAGTTTAGTATGTTTTTGTTCATAAATATATCAGACTTAAATTTTCATTCTCATAATCAAACTCAACACTTAATATACTGCACACATTTATATATACAATGTCACACATCATTCACACAATATCTCACCATAATATGTATCTTAATATACTACAATAACTCCAGTGACAACCTGTAATTGTGTTTAATATTTACTTAAATCATCTTTATTTTATATCATTTATTATACGCTGTATGTTGTCCTATAAATAAAAAAATAAATAAATTTAAAAATGGATATTTTTTTTAAATCACTTTAGAATCACTTTTCTATTATCATCGTTTTCGGGTGCCCTATAAGAGCCGGGTAATCGAAAATACAACAGGCAACAATAACATCTTACATTCTTCGGCAATGAGGTTCAGATATTTTATGAAAAAAACATTAAAGCCAATCAACATTATTTAAATTATTTAAAATAAGTATAAAGTGAAAGAAAAATGGTTTACACACAACAAATGTAAAATTAAAAACATTACAGAGATTTAAAATTAAAAATAACCAACGATGTCGACGCAGTATTATCAAAATTTACATTTGAAGAGCTTTAGATGAACGTACTTAGGAATATGGCTAAGGTAATGTAGGTACATGCTATGCAGATGTTGGATACATAGGCGCAGGCGGTCTTGTTGTATGGCTAGGTAGATAGTGTGGGCAGAATGAAGAAATATCCCGGACACAAACCACTACCTACTCCACCAATCAAAGAACGCCATTACTGGTTACCCGGTCGGTAAGGCAGGGACTCACAATGCACGCTCGTTTCACAACTGTCAAACTAACTTTTGAAACAATGTGAGCTTGCTAAATTTAGACTGATTCTATGTTTATCAAAATAAATATGTGAATTTTTTTTTTTTTTTTGATTTACGGTACAAATTGCATTTTATATAGGTAGTTGCAAACATAAAAATACACATATTGAAAAAACATCATAGAATAAAGAAATAATATAATAAAGAAATAAACACTAAAGTTAAAACCTACACAGTAAAACGAAAAAAATATGATTTTTTTTACATTAAGTACCCACCTATATACTTATTAAGAACTCAACGAAAAGTTAGAAACTATACTTAAGGTATCTAACTACATAGAAACATAGAAAGACCAAACCTACTTATAAACTATACTCAATACCTAATTAGAAATTCCTTCTATTTATCATTGGCGTTGCAGTCTGCTGTGGATCCTGACCTCCTCTTCATGCCTCCCTATCGACCGTCGTTCCAATTAGTCAGATCTTAACCTAGGTCTGCCTCTGCTTCGTCTTCTTCAGGACAGGTGCCTAATACTCTTTTGGAGTACCTACAGTCATCATCTATTCGGCAAACGTGTCTAAGCCAAGAATATTAATGAGTCGGACTACATACATTGCATCTTTCTCATGATTATAATCATCGTCGGTTCCACATCTCAAGGTGGCACCTGGCCTGCAAAAGAAGTCTTCGCCGTTCCGATCAGCAGCTCCGTGTCTCCAATTGACCATGTCCAAAGAGTCTAGGTCTCCCCACGCAATCCATCCATCTCATGCAAGGCGTCCATCCTTTGAGTCTGATGAGTCTAGCCTTCGTGTTTTTTGTGACAGTCCTGTCCTTCCACACTCTTGTGAGCTTTCCCAGTGCTTCCTTTGCCATGGCGATGCGTCTTTTAACTTTCACTTCACAACCACCGGTGTCATATATGTTGCTCATGATTATACCAGAATTAATTAGAAATTGCACTGAACGTAAAAATTCAATATTAAGTACCTAACTATATCGAAATTTTACTATATGTAACCTTCCCACTATGAAATTTCCTATTCCCACGAGTATGGAATTTCCACAATGCCATCAAAGAGGCAACGTATTGAAAATATTGACGCATTATCTCTCCAACGTTAGCAGCACGAATTCAATACCGGATGACATCATAATGTCAAATTTTCACACATCACTGATATTCCATGAAGTGATGTCACTTAATACCCCAACTAAAGGTTTCACTAACACAATGTGTCAAGGAAAACTCCTGAAAAGGTACGTTAATAGGTACAGCAAAAAATTGACTGCCGTGGCATGGCGCTTAATCGATTTAAATTTAACTTGTTAATTTTGTCGACGGATAATTCGTGGTGAAACTCCATTATACTAGGTATAAATGAAAACACTAATTAGTTTTAGTTTCACTATTTAATTTTAACACTGGCACTGACCGGTATCGATCTGAAGATCATCGTCAGAGTGCGCGAAAATGAAAGTAAACAGAGTTTAAATAGATATGACTGAAATATTGGTACACAACCTTTTTTTTTTTTTTTTTGTAAAGTTCTATCAGTTCGATTAGTATTGCCAGAAAGAACTGATGAAGAAAACTGGCAAACAAAACAGTATGGTAAATATGTGTGATGTATACAAAGTTTAGTAATGTTGAAGTAGAAAGAAAAACTGATTTTACATTATACAATATAGAAACGAATTATAAGAAATATAAATATTATTGAGTATCCAGAGGTTGTGTATCCATGTAGTGAAGACCAAATGTGTGCAGGTATCTGAAACAAAGAGAGTGGCCGGCAGTAAAATTCTTTATATCGAAAGTAAACAAACAATAAAGGATAAGTGTTGGAATAACCCCACATTAACTGCATATAATGTAGATTGTTTAAAATATCGGTTTTAATAACGGTGAAGGGGAGAAGTCTGTCTGTAAATTTATCAAAGTTTTGCTGTTATCACATTTCAAACGATTTATTTCTAAGATCTCCAAACGATCTAGTTTTTTACCTTTAGGGTTAATATGTAAAATTTTGGTATTACTATCGATGGAGAAGTCATGACCAAACTCGTTAAGATGTGCAGCAAAGTTGGATGAGTCCTGATTAAGTCTTTTACAACGTAAATGTTCATTAATACGGATCTTAAATTGTCTTCCCGTTTGGCCGATGTATACACTTGGACAGGAACCACATGCTAAAGAATATATACCGTTATTTTCAATGGGGTCTATTTTATCTTTATTGTTAATGAGCATTTTGCCTAATGTTTTTGGATTATAAAAAGCTATATTTTTCCCTGATTTTTTAATAACGTTACCTGCTTTTACGGACGAATTTCCTATGTATGCTAATTTAATCCATTTATCTGATTTTAAAGATTTTATAGTTAATCCAGGGGCTATGTTTCTGAGAAGGTTTTTCTTTTTCTTTTTTCTTATTAAGTCATTAATTAATTTAACTTTATATCCGTTGTTTAGTGCTAAATTATAAATAATATTGAGTTCGTTATCATAATTTATTTTTGACATAGGTACATTAAAAAGTCTGTGTATTAATGAGTGGAATGTAGACAATTTGTGAGAGTTGTGATGTCTCGAGCTATTATGTATTATATTATCACTGAATGTGTTCCCTGAATAAATCCATCCAATTTACGATGGAGGTTGGTGGATCCTCAATTAACTTTTTAGACCTAACAATACAAATTATAGATGGAAATTTAGATTTTAACATTTACAGGAAACCCACATTCAGTGATAATATAATACATAATAGCTCGAGACATCACAACTCTCACAAATTGTCTACATTCCACTCATTAATACACAGACTTTTTAATGTACCTATGTCAAAAATAAATTATGATAACGAACTCAATATTATTTATAATTTAGCACTAAACAACGGATATAAAGTTAAATTAATTAATGACTTAATAAGAAAAAAGAAAAAGAAAAACCTTCTCAGAAACATAGCCCCTGGATTAACTATAAAATCTTTAAAATCAGATAAATGGATTAAATTAGCATACATAGGAAATTCGTCCGTAAAAGCAGGTAACGTTATTAAAAAATCAGGGAAAAATATAGCTTTTTATAATCCAAAAACATTAGGCAAAATGCTCATTAACAATAAAGATAAAATAGACCCCATTGAAAATAACGGTATATATTCTTTAGCATGTGGTTCCTGTCCAAGTGTATACATCGGCCAAACGGGAAGACAATTTAAGATCCGTATTAATGAACATTTACGTTGTAAAAGACTTAATCAGGACTCATCCAACTTTGCTGCACATCTTAACGAGTTTGGTCATGACTTCTCCATCGATAGTAATACCAAAATTTTACATATTAACCCTAAAGGTAAAAAACTAGATCGTTTGGAGATCTTAGAAATAAATCGTTTGAAATGTGATAACAGCAAAACTTTGATAAATTTACAGACAGACTTCTCCCCTTCACCGTTATTAAAACCGATATTTTAAACAATCTACATTATATGCAGTTAATGTGGGGTTATTCCAACACTTATCCTTTATTGTTTGTTTACTTTCGATATAAAGAATTTTACTGCCGGCCACTCTCTTTGTTTCAGATACCTGCACACATTTGGTCTTCACTACATGGATACACAACCTCTGGATACTCAATAATATTTATATTTCTTATAATTCGTTTCTATATTGTATAATGTAAAATCAGTTTTTCTTTCTACTTCAACATTACTAAACTTTGTATACATCACACATATTTACCATACTGTTTTGTTTGCCAGTTTTCTTCATCAGTTCTTTCTGGCAATACTAATCGAACTGATAGAACTTTACAAAAAAAAAAAAAAGGTTGTGTACCAATATTTCAGTCATATCTATTTAAACTCTGTTTACTTTCATTTTCGCGCACTCTGACGATGATCTTCAGATCGATACCGGTCAGTGCCAGTGTTAAAATTAAATAGTGAAACTAAAACTAATTAGTGTTTTCATTTATACCTGATTTAAATTTATGTTGATATCCCAAGTTCAATTCTAAACAAGGGAGACATAATATGTTTAACTAATCTTTCCCGTAATTATTGCTGATCATTGTTGATGAGAACATCATTTCTGTATAAAGTCAATACTTTATCTCAATGTTAATTAAAAAAAAAACTCAAAGGTAGGTAGTTAATAATAATAATAAAAATAAATAAAAGAGAAATAGCCCTATTTAAAACAAAATCATTAACATAGATCACATATACACACCACTTAGAATAAATGATCACGAACGTAAACTAGAAATAACTACAAAAGATTCGAAAATCGAATCCTGGAAAAATAAAACGTTACACGGAATACACCCATATCATCAACAACAACAACATATTGACAAAATCCTAAGTAATAATTGGCTCAAACACTCAGGCCTCTACCCAGAAACAGAAGAATTTATAATAGCTATTCCAGACAAAATCATAAAAACAAAAAGACTACGCAATATATAAAAATAACAATACAATAACATATGACATATGTAGAAAATGCAAATCACAAAAAAAACAATAGTACACACAACAGGTGGCTGCCCAATTCTAGGACCGACGGAATATATAATTAGACACGATAACATCTGCAAACACATATACTTGGAACTAGCCCACAAACACAAACTCATCGAAACACACCAAAGATGGTATCAATACACACCACCAGCAGTGACAGAAAACGACAATTACAAATTATACTGGAACAGAGACATTATTACAGACAGAACAAAGTCACACAAAAGACCAGATATTACTCTAATTGATAAAATACATAGACACACATATCTTATAGAAAAATCAATACCAAACACATCAAATCTACAAAAAAAAAAACATCTGGAGAAAATCGACAAATACATACCGTTAGCAGAAGAAATAAAATCACAATGGAAACAAGAAAAAAGTAACAATAGTCCCGATAGTATTATCATCTACAGGCACCATACCAAAAACACTCCAAAAAATATAGACATACTAAAGCTACCTTCATACGTCATCATCAACATACAAAAAACTGAAAAAAATAGTCAGAAAATTCTAACAGGTACCAGTTTAAACAATTTCAAAAATTTAATTTTCATTATCATAAATAAATTACATACATAATAATATATTTTACAGGTTACTCCGCAAAAAGACAATAATAATAATAATAATAAGCACTTCCTTGCACCCTGCGCACTTTTTTCCAACTAACCAGTGTTTCCAACCCAGAGAAGCAATATTAGTGTAAGAAATTAATTTAAATAAATTTCTCCTATGCTGGGCATCAAACCCAGGACGCCCGGACAGAAACCAAACGGCTTACCAACTATGCTACGGTAGTTAACAAAATATTTATTCTATTTATGATATTTATTCACGTGAGCATTTTTGCTGTCAAAAAAACCACCTTCCCACTTCCTTCACATCTTTTCCTCAAACCCATAGTCCCTCTCCCACCACCTTTCCTTGTACCCTTTTCTCTTTTAAATAATTTGTGTTTGTATGTTTATAATATATTAATTCTTAAGCGAAACCCTGTTATTTATTTCCTTGTTGATATCACCTAATATTTAACCTATTTTTTTAAATAAAAAATGTTAGTTTTTTAATCAATAAATAAATATTTTTTTAATTAAAAAAGATAGACACATTATATTTCAACACCGCAAAACTCTTCAATCTAGCGAGGCTTGATTATTGAATGATTTATTTGATGGAATTTATAACTAGTTCTTTGGACTTAAACCACTGGATAGATGGAAGGAAAGAATCTTAATCATCCGTGGCTTAACGACCCAGTAAAGTTCGCCTGCATGTCAAAGAGAATAATTACCTACTATAAATAAAAAAACATTTCTACTGTCGTGGTATAGTGGAAAGTCGTTTTTATATGGGGATCTGGGTTTACCTTTGGGTTGTAAGTACATGTTTATTTTAAAATGAAATCGTTTTGACAATGCAAGATGGTGTTTTTTATGAATAAAATTACTACTTTCAGCAGCAGAGATTGGTGTCCCCTGATTCTCGTAGAACAAAAACTCATTCACTCCAGCTAACCATGCAATCTTTTTCCAGTCACCGTTGGTACAGCTTATACCCCCCATAGTCTCTTGAATCTCTCGAGAAAATATTATGGAAAAATACTTGGAGGGAGTATACGTACATAGGTAGGTATATACCCCCCAAAGGCAAATGAAGGATACTCTAATCTTAGAAAAGTACGTATCTGTATGCTGATGGAGGGATGACCCTCGCTTACAAGCGATGATTAGAATGAAGAAACAATAGACTGCGGCTTCCTAAAGTATAAGAGACCAACAAAAGGAAAAGAGAACTTTAAAAAATTAAATTGTACATTGTTGAGTTTCTCGGCAGTGTTTTTTTTTTATTTCACAAACCAGGGAGGCAAGTCTGGTTCAACTGGCGAAATCAAAACCCTCACGATTACCCATATCACGGATATAATTATCATATGGTGATCTATCTCCATATAATAATTATATCCATGATATGGGTAATCACGAGGGTTTTGATTTAGCCGGCTGGACTAGACTTGCCCCCCTGATGTAGTGGACTGATATGAACCACAGATGAAGTCGCAAATCATAATAAAGCAATCATACGCAAAAACCTTTGTATTCTACGTATATCATTTAGTTAAAAAGTTATAAGTTTTTCAATTTCGCAAAAAACTTTTAATACGAATATCTCAAACTATGTGTTTGGTGACTTTTTGCTGGGGAGGGACGATATCATAAAAAAATTTCGTTGTCATACAGGCAGCGGCGACTCTATATGAAGTGCGTTGGATCAATTACACTACCAATTTTTAAATGGTATATTCTAAAAATTAATATTAAAATATGTTTTTAATATATTTTTACGCTTTAATTTATTACAGTTATTTTTCTAAACCAATTGATTATTATATATACCCTCGCAATCGACATCATATTATTATAATGAAATCTATCGCAATACAAATATTATCATTATGTAATGTATGGCGTGCGATATCCATATTGCACCAAAATTGATTTCTTTTTAATACAGCGTATGTATGAAGAGAAAGAGATAGTCCCCTGGCAGATGAAATAGCGATACTTGTACTGAATTCATAAGGCAGACTCGTGCAGGCTCGTGCGCTGCACCAAGCTTATCATATCTTAGATGTAATTAGTATGTATACATCTATCTCGCTCTCTAATTCATAAGCCATTCGTATTGAAAGAGATGAGTGCCACGTATACATGACATACAGCCGATTCCGCGACTAAAATACGAGTGTCACATATTGACACACAACTTTAGGCCTAATTACTTAGTATATTAATACTTGATTGAGAGGAAAATTGTATGAATAATACTCCCATACATTTGTCTTCACGACATCTGTTGATAAATCAGTGAAACAATATTGTAAAATAACAATATCACTTATAAAAGAGAACGCTGGCGCGGTTTTTAAAATTATTTGAAAACAAATACTGTGACTTTAATACATTTTTTTAAATATCCTATATTGTATTAATGGTTTAAATACCTATTAATTTATTATTAATTCAGGAAAAAATTGCACTACCAAAAATGATCAAAAATACAATCGACCAGTCGCCACTGCATACAGCAGTACACTCCAGTCAAGAGTTCTAATCAAGTTCTTCCTAACATAGATGAAACTGTACCACAAAACTGCACTAGTAAATTTCCATAACAATATAACTTTACACAACAGATCCCAACAAACATGAACCACTAGACATGCAAATAACATCAACTATACTGTGCCAATTATGAAGACCTCATTTGAATAAAGATAGTATGAATTTATTGCCCCACGTATACCACATCACAATTCCTTTAAAATCCCTACAAAAATGGTTAATTGCTTCGGGCAGCCTCTATGTTGAGGAGGTTGTCCACCTGACTAATGAATTTTTATTTATTTTCTTATATTTAATCTAAAACTTTACTTCTTATTTTTTTGTAATTTTCTTTTTTTAAACTACTTGAATGTAACATTAACCTCTGTGCACCTTATATATTATGTATCCTCTATGTGCAAATAATTTGAATACCTTATTGTTTAAAAGTAACCGCCCCCGAACAGGTTTATCCTAATGGGACGTTACTTACTTAACCTAAATTTTTTTATTGACAAACACTTTTTCAAAATCTCAATAGAGAAGAAGTTGGGATATTGTAGAAGAACCAGGAACTCGAAGCACCTACAGGGCTTACGACCTGTCATCAGCTGGTTTACGTGATCACTTTATGCGCTTGCGCAACGTTCACCAATCATGCCTTCTGAATGAGTTCCCTTATCAATGTAATTTTTGAAAGTTCTATATATTTGAATAGTGTGTAACATTTCACCTGAAAATAAGGAACTATACTATTGCCATCTATGGAAAAGCCTTTTTGTAACGCTATCTATTGAGAAATTAAGAAATTAGTTTATTTGTAAACAATGAAAGCAACAGTCCTTATAAATAAGATGACGGTAAATTAAATAAATCCAATGTTTGCGTAGGTATATACAATTAAAAAAATATTCGATTTAACCTAAATATGTACAAATGTTTATGATATTAACTATAAATACTTATAATAATATTAACATATTTCATAGTGGTAGAGAGTAAGAGTCAGTAATGAACTGTATTGACGAAAAAATGGTCGTTTCGAAACTAGTCGTATCAACTCGTAATAACTAGGTACCTACGTACATCATTATTTAAAGTGATTGGTCCGAAAATATTAATTAATTTATTTTTTTACATAGTATTATAGACATAAAACAGCGAAAGTAACATAACAAGAATTATAACAACAAAATATATTAGTACATTATCAAAGAAGGTGCAGTTTTACATGTAAATTTGTCCGAGTTGCACACTGTATAAAAATATTGACACGTTGGACGCCCAACTAGGTGAAACTGTTTTAGGGCGTCCATTAGGAATAGTTACTATAGTATCAATAACCAATACAACTCAACACACACATACAATAATGATTCTAAAAATAAGGTAAATTTTACAAATTTTCAGGTCCAATTAAGTTAGAAATGAAGTCATTGTAGTAATTGTAGTGATTATTTCTACAAAACTTTACACAGTACAATAAATGGTTCGTGTTATTTGATTTTATTTAACAAAATGAGTGCATTCATTCACGAAATCATATTTGTTGATATTGCAATTTGAAAAATAGTTTTTGAAAGGAAAATTCATTGCAAGTTTCCTATAGCTGAAGATGCTCCATTGATCCCGGTTGGCATCTGAAATAAATTCATATTTGACATTTAGTGTCGAAAACTTATGGAATATCGCGTGGATACTGAAATCGTAAAACGAACATTGACCTTAGAAGGCAAGCCCTAGGTATCTCAAGGTACAATATGGGATGTCACAAATACTCCCATCGTAAATTATTGTTGTTTTATTGAAAACACATAAATACATTTGTATTATTCAATATTTCATTGATACAAAACTATCTTAAATCTTTTAAAAAGTAACAGGATGTCGCAATACCTCCAGTATATGACGCAATATGTTATTTATTCGGGTGAAACATTGGATAGACTTTGCGAAGGCTTATGTTGGAGTGATTGCGAGACCAAAATCAGTACGGTCATAATTTATGCAAAATTAAATTAAATAAACCACAATTAGGTATATTTGCTAAAATAGTAGGTAAATTTTTGTTTCTAAAACTGGTATTTGGTCATATCGTCGAATTGATAGTTTGTCCCTAACCTTAAATCAGATTTATTCTTATCCGTAATTATTGGCTTCTTTCGTTAATAAGGTATTTAAAAATTTAACTGTCATAATTTCACAAGAAAAAATAGTCAAAATCCCGTTGTGTTTTGTAATACTAAGGTTGGGTTGTTTCAACAAAAGTACCGGTAATAGTCAAAGTTAAAATACTTTGATTTCATAAAATTGTTCAAAATTGATTCTTTTGACGGCATTAGATTTCAATGTAACAACCAATAGCATTGAACAATTTTATGATATCAAAGTATACTTTTACTAGTTATACTTTTACTAATTAATCTTTGTTCGAGAAACACAGCTTAGGTAGATTCACCAATCACATAGATTTAAACCCCCATAAAAATAACAGGAAGTAGATTCTCTATGTGTGAGAATAAGGAAAAGTATATAAAATCAGAGATAAGTGGAAAAAAAGAATGAATTTGATAAAATATAAATTAAATTTGAGAGTTTACAACAACTAATTCTAATTATTTCGAATAGGATTTGTGTTGTATTAAGTAAAATTAGAAAGCAAGAATGATTTGTTAAATATTAAACTTGAAACTATTAGCCAGTTACCGGGTGACGAAAGCCATAAATATATAAAAAAAACTAACTTTAAAAATCATCATAGACCATTAATGGATTTTCTCATCACTACACTAGTTGTTACTGGTATCTTTCTGAGATTTAGTGTGTAGGTATCCCTTGCTAAGGTAAGCGCGTGGTCATATTTTAAGAATGTGGAAAAATGTGACTTTTTAGAATTGGATCTAATTTTCTTCCGGAATTGGATCTGAGTTATGTAGTAGGGTGTACGGGTGGTTAAAAGGATGGAGTCGGGAGCGGGGGATCGGAAATAGGGTTATTTTTTACAGTTTGAATTATTTATTATTAGTACCTACCTATCTTGTGGGATTTTGCATTAAAATTTGCAAAGAATGGGATATCACATTATAATGTATTTTTGCCTTTACACGAAATTTCTGAATAGTCATGAAATATTTTTTTTTCACAAGTCACCGCAAACGAAATTCTTTTACTTTTAAATTGGCAATTTATAATAAAACGAGTGGATTTTGGCCAACGCTAGACTCCTCACAACCACCAAGTCACTACAAAAAGTATTAAATTTTTTATGGATAATTTTCAGCATTTTCAGGAAATGTGTTTGTTAAATTATTTTTGATTAAAATATTTTATAATGAAAACTTGATAATTTTCAATGTCTTTTTATGAAAGTGATGTGCTATTTTAGTAATTGGAGTCCCTTTGAAATATTTGACAGTCAAAAATATGAAAAGCACTGATGAGCTATCCTTCAAAATCTAATGAGGTCTAAGCGGGAATCAGACATACAAATTTGCAAAATAAGAAAATAATCGAATAAGAACTTAAGTTTATAATCGACAAAGTAGAAAACAATACACACACATACACATATAGGTACATTGTGATGAAACTTTCAGAATACAATCTCATCATGATACTAGTTGATAATCTGCAATAAAAAATAACCTGAAAAATTGCGATTTCGTAAGGCCACTGTATATCCTCTTGGGGTAGTGAGGAGTAAAAACGTATATTTATTAATGTTATGTGTAAAGTTTCTAAATAAGCTGTGGAGACTTAGTTTTTAATTGTGTTTTCAGTCTGGATCCGTGAGACGATTAATATCGTAAGTCTCCAGAATGTGGCAACTTGTTATTGGGTGCGTGTTAAATTAATATATTTGACATAGTACCTGTTAGTTGCCCGAGAAATAATATTAAATAAATAAATAAATAGTACAATTTTAAACACTGATTTTGTCCGCAAAATCTATTGGATATTTTATTTTATTTTATTTTTTAAACAAACTAAAAAAACATCATCGCCATCAATGAAACTTTTTTTTAACGCCATCTATTGAGTATATTTTATTTTCAAACGAATAGATTTTCATGATTAAAATATATAGAACTTTCAAAAATTAGATTGATAGAGAACTCAATAAGAAGGCATAGTTGACGAACGTTGCGCAAGCGCATAAAGTGATCACTTTAACCAGCAGATGACAGGTTGTGAACCCTGTAGGCGCCGTGAGTTCCTGGTTCTCCTATAATATCCCAACATCGTCTCTATAAAGATGTCAAGCATTCGTCATAAAATATGCGAAATATCGATAAACTGTCATAAATATCGAAAAATCCTACGAAAAGTCTTCATTTATAGCTGCGTAGACTAAAAAATTGACTCGATGCTTTTGGATTCGTATTTATGAAACCGCATACATTTAAGCACAATTTAAGCTTCAACAAATTGAACCAAGTTTCAACGCTATATATGGATAAAAAAATGTGAAGATAGCTTTGAGGGAAGAAAAAATACGTTTTACTAGTAAATATTATCACATCAAAGTGTAGACGGAAGTGGAAACCTTTGATCACAGTAAGCACCTCCCTTAGAAAGGGCCGAGCTCATCACACGATCGTAATATGTGGACGTACCTGGCGCAGATAAATAGTAGGTGCCAAAAATAAAATCGTCACATTTTTTGATATCATTCATTAATTCATTCATACAATCACGACATATCCCACAATGTGGAGAAACCAGCGACAGGTGTGCGGGTGTGCATTACCTAATGATAGAAGCACGAAGGATAAATTCACTACAATCCACGACAAATGACCAATTTGATACGACAGGTTTAATAGCGACTGCTTCTTCTTTAGGACCTATCACAAGTCTGAGGTTGACATCAGTTTAGTGAGGTTGTCACATAATTAGTGTATTTTTCACTTTTATAGGCCTTTTTATTGAATTCCCTTGTTAATCGAATTTTCGTAAATTCTAAATGAGTAGGTATGTTTATCAATAATATATTCAAAATATGTTCATTTAAAAGTTATCAATAATATGTTCATTTAAAAGTTATCAATAATATGTTCATTTAAAAGTTATCAATAATATGGTCATTTAATAGTTATCAATAATATGTTCATTTAAAAGTTATCAATAATATGTTCATTTAAAAGTAATCAATAATATGGTCATTTAAAAGTTATCAATAATATGTTCATTTAAAAGTTATCAATAATATGTTCATTTAAAAGTTATCAATAATATGGTCATTTAAAAGTTATCAATAATATGTTCATTTAAAAGTTATCAATAATATGTTCATTTAAAAGTTATCAATAATATGTTCATTTAAAAGTTATCAATAATATGTTCATTTAAAAGTTATCAATAATATGGTCATTTAAAAGTTATCAATAATATGTTCATTTAAAAGTTATCAATAATATGGTCATTTAAAAGTTATCAATAATATGTTCATTTAAAAGTTATCAAAAATATGTTTATTTAAAAGTTATCAATAATATATTCATTTAGAAATTAGCTGAAAAAACTATCACCATTTATTTATTTTTATTTATTTATATTATACCATATTTATTTATTTATATTAGATGGATGTGACGAAGGAAATTTTTTTCTAACGCCATCTATTGACAAATTGGTGGTGAACGTTGCGCAAGCACATAAAGTGATCATGTAAACCAGCCGATGACAGGTCGGAAGCCCTGTAGGTGCCTTGATTTCCCGGTTTTCCTATAACATTTCAACTTCGTCTTTATATTTGTCAAAAAAAATGTTATTTAAATTCTTGAAACATAAATTTTAAAAACACAATTTTGCAGAATGTGATAGCATTTCGAAGTTTTGATAGGTGAAATCGTAGAAAATATAAACGAACCTTTGTGAAATTATAACAAAAAAGTAAAAAAAAATATAAACATAAAAAATAAACTGTTTATATAAATGAATAAAAAATATTTTTTTTACATATAATATCCTAAATAGGTACTTACAGACATCTATGTAAGCTCACACAAAACCCACTCATTTTACAAATAATTTTATGACAAACTCGAAAAGGAAACGTTTTGAAAAAATAATTCCCGGGCGCTGTAAATCCTAATGTCAGCTCTGATCGAAAGATATTCAAGGAGATATTGCAGCATTTTTTTATACCTTTAGAAAAAAAATGAAACGGTTTTTATGACGAAGTATAAATAACATGTCTATCATTCTAGCACAGTAATTTGTATCCCCATCAATAACCACCCTGAGTATTTTGATTAAAAATGAGAAATAAATCAAAACAATAATGCTAAATCGCTTATGTAGGTATTTGTATAATTATTGTAACGCTCTGTCCCGATTATATGACATCCATAATGGACAAAATAAAGAAAAAATCCCTTTCTTCATTTTACAAAAATAATTTTCGTTTTCGATGAAAAAATGTGACAAAATTGAATGAAATGTATAGTCCAACTGTCGATTCGTTCATGACAATTCAATTCTCTGAATGAATCAACAGTATTAAACCAAGGTGCATGTACGAAGGAACATTTTGTATGGCGTGGTGGACTTTTTGCATGCTAAAAACACCAACTTAGAAGCTTCGCAGCATATATGTTCCCGTACATGGATTCACTCAGAATTCGGAGTAGAACATTTTATGTGAGTTTTGTGTGTGCCTGTCCGTCCCCCCTTATAACTTTTGATCCGCTCAATTCACAGAGCCAAAATTTCAAAATAGGCCTACAAAATTTTACATTTTTAGCACGAAACCGGATGTAGATTTTAGTCTAAAATAAACAGTGGAATTAAGTTTTAAACTTTTTTTACTTTTGATGTTTATTAAAAATTTTAAGAAAGAAAAAAATAAAGTGTATTGTTCCACATCATTTTTTATACTAATCCCCTGTCCTAAAGTCGTAGCTTACGTCAGCTCAGTATATTTCTTAGGTATTATTGTCGAAAAAAGCTTGAGCCCGTGACGAAGGTGCGCAAAGTGCAAATTTGTGTATTTTTGCTTGGATGGTATGTATGTATGATGTATATGTGCAAACCGCCAAGAAGTTTGATGGAAACCATAAGTAATTTATGTGTTGTGCCCTGATACCATTTATGTATAGTGAGATATAATTATGAGGATGCTGGCTGTGTTTTATAAAAGCCCTTAGGCTTATATCATATGATCAATTATTTCAAATATATAAATTATTAAAAATTTTATGGTTTGTGAATTTGCAAAAATGCTCCTATTCACTCGTCGAAAATCTGGAGTTCACAGTTCCGATTTTAAAGACAATTGGGTCAGAATAAAAGGGTTTTGAATTATATTATGAAACGGCCCGTTTTGCAAATGTCATGAGTTCGTCAATATGGGATGTCAGATAATTGGATAATATTTCATTGGAATTATTGGCAAAGTCCTACGTACAATTCATTGGGATTTGATGAAATGTGAATGAAATCGAAAAGCTGTCAAATGATTTACGGGTTTTATCTTGTTCTGTGGATGACTACCTCAAAATATATACCGAAGTCGGGACAGCAAAGCGATAAACCGAATAAAAATAATAACGAATTAATATTATTATATCTCAATTTTTGAGAAAAACTTAGAAATCATTTCTTAAGTTGGATCGGTGGCATACCGGTTAGTGCGATAGATTTGTGATCCAGTGCGTTCGAGATGTGGACCTGTAGAATAATGCTGGGGGTATCCTGGAGGGACCATATCTCGAAAGACGAAGATAGAGGGAATGGTAAGAGGAGACTAACGCCAAGGGACGCCTTGTATGACGATATGGGCTGCACAACGTGTGAGGAGTTGAAGAGATTGGGGCGGGAGAGACCGGAATGGCGGAGGAGGTGACATTTGTTGCTGCAAACCAATCCCCAAGATTGAGACCGTAGAAGAAGACACTACACTTACAATTCAAAACAAACGTAGAACACATCAAGAGATTTATGTAACTGTTATAAGGAAATAACAATAAAGAAAAAAACAAAAAAAAAATTGGCATAGTTGTAGCCAAACATCTTGAACTTTTAGCCGAGGAGGGGGGCCAATTGCAAATAAACCCATGAAGCAAAAATGCACAAACAGGAGGCTCATTCAAGATGTTTGGCGAAAATTATAACAAAATTTTGCAAATATCTGAATTGAATTGAAATGTTGTTAATAATAGAAAAATGTGGCGTTCGGTTCTGTTTGCCTACCCCGCGAGGTACACGGCGTGATGTTGTTAATATTATTATGTTGTTGGTGTGAACCTCGTCAATGGGGGTACATATTTGAAGATGACATCCTATGTGACTGCGGCGCAACCCAGGACGTGAGTCATCTTCAGATATATGCCCACTTATGGGGGAAGGATGCATCCCTGGGTACCTGACTGTGGCAAATAACAAGGCGATGATAGTCACCGCATATTGAAGTTGCAGGGTTAAGAGCAGCCGTACACGCTAACTACCTAACTATAGTTATCTTATATTGAAATGAGTCCTTTTGTTCGCGAAAAAGATATATTTTTATGTAAGATAATGTTTTTTAACAGATTTTTAATTATCTCAATAGAGACGAAGCTGGAACATTTATTGCAGGAGAACCGGGAAATCAAGGCACCTACAGGGCCTACGACCTGTCATCGGCTGGTTCACGTGATCACTCTATGCGCTTGCGCAACGTTCACCAATTATGCCCTTCCAATGAGATCCCCATCAATCCAATTTCGAAAGTTCTACATATTGTAACACTGAAATTCTTCTCGCTTGAAAACAAGGAATTTTTACTACAGCCATCTATGGGTCAAATTATGAACAACAATCTTATTATTTTTTATTTATTTTGTTGTAACGCCATCTATTGAGAGAATTGGTTTTTTGTAAATAATGAAAGCTACAATTCTTATATGTGAGGTGACAATGCATTTTTCGCATAGAAGTCACCCCTGAATTGCGCCAGACTTATAAGGTCATTTTTGTCTTGGAAGGGCATAATTGGTGAACGTTGCGCAAGCGCATAGAGTGATCACGTGAACCAGCCGATGACAGGTCGTAGGCCCTGTAGGTGCCTTGATTTCCCGGTTCTCCTGCAATAAATGTTCCAGCTTCGTCTCTATTGAGATAATTAAAAATCTGTTAAAAAATATCTATGACTCCCGACAAGGGAAGAAAATCCAATGTTTGCGCATATGCAATAATAAAAATATATTCGATAAGATAATGTTTAAAACATGATTGAACAATTACAATAACTTTTTTTTATCATTAAAAAAATAATAACCACAATTGACACAAAAACTGGAATGATAACAAAATTTAAAAAAGATAAAAATAATAAATCTTCATTTGCTAAAATAAAAATTCAATCATAACATCATGTACAAAAGAAAACATTGCAATAGCCAAAAGGCGTACTTGTTAATAAATTAACGTCTTCCAGTCAACCTAATTAAAATATATGCATATAAAAAAAAACTTAAGTAGGTACTTAAATGCAAAAAACAACACAAAATATGAAAAAAAAATATATGCATAGAGGGGGTGGGAAGGGAAAAGAAAGGGGCAGAGATAGTGGTAGGAAGGAAAATGGGGCAAGGGTAAGAAGGAGAAAAGAATAAAAACAAGAGGGAAAAGAGATCAGAGCTTCAACCGCCGTTTCAAGGAGAAAAATGAGGGAAAGGTGGGAATATTAACGGGAAGTTGATTCCAGAGCCTGGTGATGTGGACAGTGAAAGAATTAGAGTAGAAGTCCGATCGGTGGGAGGGAATCACAAGAAGACCATTATTACTCCATCTCAGAGGAAGACCATGCTCCGTTGAAAAATGGAACTTGTCTCTGAAATACTTTGGTGCCACCTATTATACAGAATCTTATAGAAAAGACAGAGTATGAGCATCCCTGCGTTTGCCTCTTGAAGACCAGCCCAGTTTATTTCATTAAAAAAACATTTCGAATATATTTTTTTAATTTTTGTTTAATCTATTAAAATATATTTTGATAAAAAACAAATATCACAATGTTGTTCTGACGAGGTATTTTAGACGATTGAAAACGGGCTCTCAAAATTTATCGACGAAGCAAATATAAATGATTTGGTTCAACAAAACATACATACATACATCTATGTACGAGTATTTATGTATCTTGACGTAGGTGAAATCTGTCAAAATCCGTATTATTTACTATTGCCAATTATAATTTTTGAAATATCGTTTCCGTATATATAAAATGTCTAACATAAAATAACGATGCGTCATATACCTACTTTTTCCTATAAAATATTTCAGTAAACGACGAGACTCGTACAAATAAAAAATACCTAACCGAACGTGAGATTTGAGATATTTGTGTAAAATGTGGTTTTGGGATTTCTTTATCTGTGTTCAACGATAATAATTCTTTACCACATTGTCCGATTTCGATTATTCTTTTTCCATTAGAAAGGGGATATCTCACTGTTTTTCTCATTTGAATTTGATCAAGATCTAATGATGGGATCTATGAGAAAATCATCAAATTCTTCCATTTCGGATTTTCAAAGTTTCAAGAAGAAGAAAAATTCACACTTACCTACCTACTATGTACTGCAGAGTTAAGTGTTGGCAATTACCCACATGGTTTAAGAATGAATACAACAGAAATGAAGGGCATTAATAAATTCTCAACCTTCAACTACAAAAAAGTTATTTTTTTTAACATGACTACGTAGGGTACACCAGGTATTAGGATTTGGGTCCATTATATACTTTTTCGATGATCGTACTTCCAACAAGGTTTTAAACACCACATCAGACGGAAGATTAATAAGAGGTAGACCAAAAATGAGATGGCTGGACGATGTGGAGGCTGATATATGAGCGCTGGATCTTACCAACTGGAAGACAGGCGCAGAGTGCAGGGAGGAATGGCGACAGATTCAGAAGGAGGCCAAGGCCCACAACGGGCTGTAGGGCCAATAATGATGATGCTCTTCCGAAGAAGCGCAATATGTAGCGTTGGGGAGGCTTCGCAATCTGCTCAGGAAAATATCAATTCGGAAAAGACCCGGGTTGTAAGATAGTGGAAACACAGAATTTAGAAATCGTTCCACAGCTGCGCTGCTGTGTTAATAGAAGAGTTCGAGAAGCGACTGGTTCGTGTATATTGAAAGTTTAGTGTTAACTGGTGTTGAGATTGAGTAAAACGAATGACTCTACATATTATGAATGGGTGGAAGAGGGACCAAGGATGCAAGTTCTTCTGAGCATCTCCCGTGGTAATATCTATAGAATAAAAAAACTTAGAATACCGACCTTGCGTCTGTCTGTGTGATTGTAATCCATCATTCAATAATGTTCTTACAGAAGTACAGCACGCCTTTGTACAGCATCGAGGGTATTCAGTAGGTATTGGGAGTCGCCACTCCAGAGGTGACTACCATAATATTCAATGATTTGGCGTATTTGCGCATTGTAGAAAACAAAAATTAACTATAAAGTAAAAATAAAATTGATTCAGATTTAATAATTTTTTTTATAATATAGGTACCCAATAAGAAATGAGATTAAATGAAACATTTCAAGAAGGTCTTGTGAGAAGCTCTTATAACAAATTAATGTTAATTACAATAAACAGGGTTCATATTCCCGGAAAACTTTGTGATAATTATACAAATTCTCACAACACAACAAAACCGCTTATTTTCACAATAAAGATACTTATACTAATCATATTAACAAATGTGAACACAAGTCTGAATATATTTTAGGTCTATGTGTCTGTACATTTTTCTTTATAATTGACGATATGTTCTGTAACACTATGGAACTAATTTCATGCATTTTTATTGACAATAACATCTCAATAGAGACGAAGTTGGGACATTATAGAAGAACCAGGAACTCAAGGCAACTACAAGGCTTACGACCTGTGATCGGCTGGTTTACGTGATCACTTTATGCGCTTGCGCAACGTTCACCAATAACGCCTTCTTATTGAGTTCCCTTATCGATGAAATATTTGAAAGTTCTGTATATTTGAATAATGTGTAACAATTCACCTGAAAATAAGGAACTATACTATTGTCATATATGAAGTAACGAAGAAGCCTTTTTTTGTAACTCCATCTATTGAGAAATTATGAGAGTTCATTGAGATGTTAAAAAGTTTGTCAATAAAAAAAAACAATCAATATACTTTGTACTAATAACTAATTAACCAAATAAATAAAACAAATCAATAGGTAATATATTGCAGGTTATCAACTAGTATCATGTTTAGATTGTATTCTGAAAGTTTCATCACAATGTATCTCTGTGCGTGTATTGTGTACCATGTGTTATGTGTTTATTCTACTTATAAACTAAAGTACTGATTCGATTCTTATCAAATTTTGTAATTTTTTTAGGTACTGCCTCCCTGACCAGCCAGCTGGTTAAAAATTATTTGACCAACACCAATTTAGTTATTTTTTTTAACATTTTAGTTGCTTCTTTTAATATATAAATGCAACCGGCTCACGCCAGTCGCAATAATAACTACAAACAAACCTAACCAACCTATTTTTACTAAACTTTTGTAGGTAAGGTTTAAAAAATCGGTGTACCTACATCCTGGGATCCTGGCTGGTCAGGGAGGCAGTACCACTTTTTATATATTTTACTCTATTAGACCCCATTGGATTTTGAAAGATATCTGATCTGCCCCCCTAGACAACGTGTTATTTAACTCAAGAAAAGATAACTCAATGTATGGAAGTGACAGTTATTGCCTGTCACGTGACAACTGTCACTTCCATACATTGAGTTATCTTAACTCGTTTCTTTTCTTGAGCTCAATGACACGTTTTCTAGGGGGGGCAGTGCTTCTCAATTTTTTCATCAAGTTTTCATAATGAAATATTATCAAAGATAATTTAACACACTCATTTCGTGAAAATGCTGAAAATTTTCCATACAAAATTTGAATACTTTGTGTAGAATTGGTAGTGAGGAGTATAACGTTGGCCACAAACCACTCGTTTTATAACTTAATTTAAATATTTATAAAAAAAATGTAGGTAAATTAGGAGAATGAGTTAGATCCCAGAAAGTTAATTATATTTCTCTTCCGCACAAGGAACGTTTTGGCTAAATATCTATATGATATGGTATACATAAATATAATTAAATATTTTGAAGCACTTGTATACAGATGATAATTTAACGGGCGTGATATGTTATTAGGTAAATAATAATTACATTTACACGGTAGAGAAAATAGTACTGATAAAATATTACATAATAATATTGTATGACTATTACATAATAAAATATTACATAATAATATTGTATGACTATTACATAATAAAATATTACATAATAATATTGTATGACTATTACATAATAAAATATTACATAATAATATTGTATGACTATTACATAATAAAATATTACATAATAATATTGTATGACTATTACATAATAAAATATTACATAATAATATTGTATGACTATTACATAATAAAATATTACATAATAATATTGTATGACTATTACATAATAAAATATTACATAATAATATTGTATGACTATTACATAATAAAATATTACATAATAATATTGTATGACTATTACATAATAAAATATTACATAATAATATTGTATGACTATTACATAATAAAATATTACATAATAATATTGTATGACTATTACATAATAAAATATTACATAATAATATTGTATGACTATTACATAATAAAATATTACATAATAATATTGTATGACTATTACATAATAAAATATTACATAATAATATTGTATGACTATTACATAATAAAATATTACATAATAATATTGTATGACTATTACATAATAAAATATTACATAATAATATTGTATGACTATTACATAATAAAATATTACATAATAATATTGTATGACTATTACATAATAAAATATTACATAATAATATTGTATGACTATTACATAATAAAATATTACATAATAATATTGTATGACTATTACATAATAAAATATTACATAATAATATTGTATGACTATTACATAATAAAATATTACATAATAATATTGTATGACTATTACATAATAAAATATTACATAATAATATTGTATGACTATTACATAATAAAATATTACATAATAATATTGTATGACTATTTTGTTCTTATAAATTACATACATTCACACAAAGAGAACAGAATGCCACATTTTTCTATCCTGGCATGCATTCTTCGCCTCGTCCACATTCGTACATGTTCGTCTGTTGTTTACGCTTATAAAAGTTCCGTCTTTCGGAATATCGTTCACATGGCCGCGCCAACCCTTTCTTGGGCGTCCCCCGACCTCTCATTTCATACCTGTCCGCACTGTATATTTTCTTCATCAGGCGTTCCTCATTAATTCTCCCCATGTGGGCAAACCATCTCAATGTGTTCACTTTTAGTATATAAATGACATGTTTCTTCATCCTACATTCTTTCCTTGTGTCGTCGTTTCTTAACCTGTCTTACATCATTCTATTACATATTATATTCATAATAACATGGTTTTCTCTTTACTTCATGGTTTAACATAATATTTATTTTCTCTTACAACTTGGTTAAGTATTTTCCTATATAAAAACCTAAAGTGTTTGAAAGATTTGAATTAAATAAACAGGAAAGTACACATAAAAAGGAACAAGTTTTAGAGCGTAGTGAAAAAAATGGAATTTGTAAATTAGTCAAAAAGACAGAAGATAAGTCAAGATAAAAAGAGATTTTTAGAGCGTAGTCAAAAAGATGGAATTTGTAAATTAGTCAAAAAGACAGAAGATAAGTCAAGTTAAAAAGAGATTTTTAGAGCGTTGTCAAAAAGATGGAATTTGTAAATTAGTCAAAAAGCTAGAAGATAAGTCAAGTTAAAAAGAAATTTTTAGAGCGTTGTCAAAAAGATGGAATTTGTAAATTAGTCAAAAAGCTAGAAGATAAGTCAAGTTAAAAAGAGATTTTTAGAGCGTTGTCAAAAAGATGGAATTTGTAAATTAGTCAAAAAGACAGAAAATAAGTAGGGTTAAAAAGACAAGTTTTAGAGCGAGCAACCTTGATCCAAAAAATGCATTTATAAGGGTTACTCTATAAAAAGAAAGGCCTGAGAAGGGTAAAGAAAAACGAAGGAAAGGAAATAAGGGACATTTATAAACACGCTATGAATAATGAATATGAAAAAAAAAGATATTGTAATTATGTATTTCAAAGTAGTTAGAAATTTAAATAGTAGGTATAAGGTGGCATAATAGTCTCTTTAGTCTGTTTAAGTACTTGTCTTTTATTTTCCATTGTGTTCTTAATTCTTGCCAAGTAATAGGGAAGATGAATTTACTTACTTTCAATTCAATTACTCGGTTTCAGTGTAGGTGTCTACCTGTCTTTCTCCACATATATACATGTACATATTGTTGGAAGTTTAGGTAATGCGTGCTTATCATGATGTAGGGAAAGTTTGCCTCTGAAGACAATACTCGCACAGTCTCCTTTGTTCGTACGCCACTGGCTGGGGGGTACTATGCGTCATAGTCACAGAACCGGATTCGCAATTGGGTCGAATGGAACAATCGGACCAGGTGCAAAGTAATCAGAGGCGCCAAATATAAGGAAAATAATTCTAAAGAATAAGAAAAAACTAAAATCACAATGATTTATACTTTTTTGTTTATCATATCAGTAACAAAAATAAAAAGTATAAAACCTATGGAGAATGAAATACAAATAACAATCTTTTGCTACCTCGGAACAGGCTCAGGCTAGTGAGATGGTTATACAAAAATGTATGTAGGTTGTAGGTATATGTAATTTAAATTAAATTTTTTTTTTTTTTTTCTTAAATTTTTTAATAAACATTAAAAATAAAAAGTTTATACCTTAATTACACTATTAATTTAGAATCCAACCGGTTTTACCGGTTTTGTGCTAAGGACATATTCAAGTAGATCCCGGTTTTAGGTTGTAGTATAAACAGTGGAATTAAGTTACAAACGTTTTTATTTTTATTTTCAATGTTTATTAAAAAATTTGTGAAATTTTAATGGAATTCCATCAAGAACTTTCGATTAAAAAATTAAATCTAATTATGTATTTTGATCATCCTTAAGAAAAAAAAATAGAGTGACTGGCAAACATTTTGAGTAATGGCGTCGCTGCGCTGAACATAAATGTTGGTGTTTATGCTTGGTTGGTAACCCCCACATTGTGGGATATGCCGTGATTGTATGAATATTTAAAAATGTAATGATAATTATTACTGAGATTTTTTCGATAATACTATATTTATAAACTTTTCGATAATATTACCTACCTATAATTTTTCATTAATATTACCTACCTATAATTTTTCGATAATATTACCTACCTATAAACTTTTCGATAATATTACCTACCTATAATTTTTCGATAATATTACCTACCTATAATTTTTCGATAATATTACCTACCTATAAACTTTTCGATAATATTACCTACCTATAATTTTTCGATAATATTACCTACCTATAAACTTTTCGATAATATTACCTACCTATAATTTTTCGATAATATTACCTACCTATAAACTTTTCGATAATATTACCTACCTATAATTTTTCGATAATATTACCTACCTATAAACTTTTCGATAATAATACCTACCTATAATTTTTCGATAATATTACCTACCTATAAACTTTTCGATGATATTACCTACCTATAATTTTTCGATAATATTACCTACCTATAATTTTTCGATAATATTACCTACCTATAAACTTTTCGATAATATTACCTACCTATAATTTTTCGATAATATTACCTACCTATAAACTTTTCGATAATATTACCTACCTATAATTTTTCGGTAATATTACCGATATTTATTCGATAATATTTCCAATAATTTTTCGTAAATATAACAGATATTTTAATTTGATAGTATTATCTATTTTTTTTCAATAAGTAAAACAATTTTATTTTTGATTAAACTACCTATAATTTTTCGATGATGTTACTGATATTTTTCCAATACAATATTTCCTGTAATTTTTCAATAGGAAGGGGGTGTTTATCAAATTAATTTTTTTGGGTGCCGAAAACTGAGGATTCAGCTCTGCACGATTCTCAAACTATTTGATGAATGTCTACAGGAGGATGTTTAAAGTGTCTAAGATGGGCGTGGTATAACACAAAACTGAATAGTTTGAAAAGCAGTTCTTACCAGGCACGTATCGCGTTGATTTTTTTTATTCAACTGAATCAAATAAATTATTACACTTGTGTATATAAATTTATATTTATTTACTTATGTAAGTATATTTACTGCACAAATACAAGCTAACTACCGTAAGCTATTTTTTATTCAACTAAATCAAATAAATTATTCCACTTGTGCATAAATTTTTTATTTTTATTTACTTTTGTAAGTATATCTACTGCACAAATACAAGCTAACTACCGTAAGCTATTTTTTATTCAACTAAATGAAATAAATTCTTCGGTGCCACTATTTTTACGACCGGAATTGGCGGGAAAAGCGTTTTCCCGCCAAAAAGTGTCAATTTACACGACAAATTTTCTGACGTCGTCTATGTTTTTAGGTAATTTATAACCATAGAAAGCGCAGTTAAATCAAAATACAAAAATATTTACCTTTGTCATTTTTTCAATGGTCATAAAAATGCATCATGGAAACCAACTTTAAGAAAAAATAAATAATATTGGCACCTTATTACATTTACTTAATTTTATAAATCATTTTTTCAACGAGATCTACAATTATAACAAAGTATAAATAAAGGTTAATATTTTTATAACTTGATTTATCTGCGTTTTCTGTGGTTATTTTTGGTTTTCGTCTATGGTTGAGTCGTGTAAATAGTCGTAGTCTAAATTATTACACTTGTGTATAAATTTTTTATTTTTATTTACTTATGTAAGTATATCTTACAAATGCAAGCTTAATACTGTAAGCCATTTTTCCAAGCATCTATAGTTATGATAAGACTTAAATAGTAATTATTTATAAATTAATTTATTTATCTTTTTGTACATAATATAAACAAATATATTGAACGCTGGCGGACTTATTGCCGTTTGGCAATTTCTTAAAACCAACCAGATTACATAGATTATAAAGTATGAAAAAAATCAACATGTACAATAATTATTCTGAAGATGTGCCTTGCTCGAAACGCGTCGATAATCAAATAAATTTCAATAGGACTTACACCAAGTATTTTTGTATGTCTTATATATCTACATACAAGGTTTTAATATTTTTGATGAGGTTAATATAACAATTTTGCAAATAAAGTAAATATTATAATGTATTGTATAATTTCATTTGTCATGTTGTTAAACAAAATATGTTAAATAAATAAATAAATATGAAATGATGTTATTTTAAAAAAAAATAATATACGATTTTGATACGAAATTCGGATTCTTAGTAAATAAATTTAATAGGCCATGATGTTGATACTTTTTGTAAATCAAAGAAAAAGTTTTTCAAAGAAAAAATACATTTCAAGTGTACATAGATAAAAAAGGTGGAAATAAAATATAAAATGAAAACAGAAGAGATGTAGGGTGTGTGTCTACCCCCATCCCTTTACAGTTAAAATAATCAGACATTAAAAATTTCTTTATTAAAAACAAAAAAAATATAAAAAATCTGGAATTTTCATCTAAATACCGCTAGAGATATTATGAAATAGGAATTTCTCATTTAGGTACTGTTTGAATCGTAATAGGTTGTCCGGGAAGCCATCTCGTTTTCATTCCCAATAGAGGATTTTATTAAGGAGGTTTTAATCATAGGTACTCGTACTGTATAGTTTTATTAATTGGTACAATGAATAAGATTAAAAAAATGTTACTGTCTAAAATGGCTTGAATAATATGTTAAAATATATTTTTATTCCTCACTGATTTAAGGGAATATTTTTTATTGCAGAATATCAACGAGTATCATGCTGAGATTGTATTTTGAAAGTTTCATCACAATGTATCTGTGTGCGTGCTGTGTACTATGTACTATGTACGGCGTGTTTATTTTATTATATCGATTATAGACTTAGTACCCATTCAATTCATTTCTGCGAAAACTGATTGGCAAAATTTCGCTGCGGTAATTTTGATGTTGAAGATGTCCCACGTTCTGGAAGGCCAGCTGAAGGTGATAAAGACATAATAAAGGAATGAAATGAAGCAAACCACAGAATGACTGCTTGTGACATCGCCAAAATATTAACCGTCTTACTTATAAACGTAAACTATTTATAATACTTGGTAATAGAGCGTGATTAACGAAAAAGTTAACTTATAAACTGTGATTATCTTTATTACACCTTTTTTTCAAAGACGTCAAGATAGGACAGGTCGAGAGGTTGTTTAACGTTTGACTAACGCGTCGTACCAAATATTTCAAAATGGCGGATCTTTCACACATGATCCGATGCATATTTGAGATTGACTGAAAAATTTAATACTTATAACGGTATTTTTCATCGCAATCCTGTTTAAATTGGCTCAACACGGCACATTGTGGTGTTTGTTTTCGTTCTTCAATATCAGTTATCCAAAAATTACACGTATTCATCTATTTTTTGATATCTGTGAAGCCATGCGGCCATATGAACAAAATAAATGAGGGTGTTCGTAAACAATTCGGTGAACTTGTTAGTTACATCTTAGTATACATTTATAAGTAAGATATTTTAATACCGATCTTAATTATTTTGCGAGTATAGTAAGCTTTTGACAAAATCTACTTATATAGTAAGACCGTAAATTTATATACTTCGACCACATGGCCACGGGAATGTATAAGGAGCTTAGTCCAAAATTTAAATGATCCGGGTAAAGATGGACAGAAGTGTTAGATGATAGAAGTGAAAGACGATAATTTTTTTTTTCAACATTTACATTTCACATTTAATGTATATTTTGTATGTAAAAATATGGTTTGTGTAGCATTAAAAAGATCCAGAGGGGGACCAAAGGACAGATGGAAATAAGTCTTGAGGTAGGATTTGCTAAGCAACGGAGTAACCCCAGAAGAGCGCAGCACCGTGGACAGTGGAAGCGTAAGACGCAGAAAGCAGACCCGACCATCACGTGGGACAATTACTGAGGAAAAGAAGAGATTTTTTTTTTAACATGTCTACGTAGGGGACGCCAGCTATTAGGATTTGGGTCCATTTAACTCTTCCGAAGAAGCGCACTACGTAGCGTTGGGAGGGGTTTGCAATCTAGAAAAGAGTTTATTAATTCGGATTTTAAAAAGACCCGGGTTGTACGAAGGTGGAAACACAGAATTCGGAAGATCGTTCAACAGTCGGGCTGCTGTATTAATAAAGGAGTTCGAGAAGCCACTTGTTCTTATATGTTGAAGGTCCACTGTGAATGGGTGCTGCGATTGAGTGAAGCGAGTGACTCTGTTGCGAGTGGGTGGAGGAGGGACCAAAGATGCAAGTTCTTCTGAGCAATTCCCGTGGTAGTATCTATAGAATAAACTTAAAATACCGACTCTGCGTCTGTGTTCTAGTGATTGCAATCCATCAGTCAGTGATGGATCATCAATCAGACGTATAGCACGCCTTTGGACAGCGTCGAGGGTATTCAGTAGGTATTGGGGGGCGCCACTCCAGAGGTGACTGCCATATTCAATAATTGGACGAAAAAGGACGAAAAGATTTCGACCATTAACGATCATGAAACGTCATTGTTTAATTTTCGTCTTTCATAAAAAATGCAATAAACGAATGGCTTTCCGAACAGCCTCTTATATCTCTTAAGAAAAATAAATAATCTTGTCTTTACTTTTGTAGCGTCTAAGCTCTTTGGGAAATAATTGTATTTTTTTAGACAAACATATTTTGTTTTTAATTTCGACATAAGTACCCACTTATTTCTTTGGCGTACGTATACAAAAACGAGTGGGTTGTGGCCAACGCTAAACTCCTCACTAACAAGTCATTTTATAAAGTATTCAAATTTTGTATGGAAATTAAATTAATAATTGTTAAATTATTTTTTATTTAAATATTTTATTATGAAAACTTTATAACTCTTCAATGCCATTTTATGTAAATGGTGTGTCTTTTTACCAATTTGAAAATAAAAATTTCAAATTTAAAGTTTCCTGACTTTGGGGTCACTTTGAAATATTTGACAGTTAAAAAAATTTAGAAGCACTATTCATATATCGTTCAAAATCTAATGGGGTCTAAGCGAGTATTAGATATACATATATTTGCAAAATTTGAATAGAATCGAATGAGTACTTTAGTCTATAATCGATAAAGTAAAAATGAACACGCCGTACATAGCACATAGCACACACGCATATACATTGTGATGAAACTTTCAGAATAAAATCTCAGCATGATTCTAGTTGATAATCTGCAAAAAAAAAATACCCTTAAAAATTGCGAAATCATAACTCCCCACTATATCACCTTGTGTTAGTGAGGAGTAAAAATATGTTTACTAAAGCCTTTCAGATGTAGGTACATATGAAAATAAACACTTGTATCTTCTAGTAATTTAAAATTGAAATAAATATTTTCTTTTTCTTGAAGATGGTAAATATGTATTATTTTTTTTTATTTATTTTATTCGGAAAACATACAGCATACATAATTATAATAATAACAAAAATGATACATACAGTTTCATACCTAAATACATGTTTTCTCTTATATGAAAAAGGAATAATATTATGACTTCTTCTTGTTGGGTGACTCAGCGACGAATTATATTTTAAACATTGACATTAAATCTCGACAAGCAATTCTAATTTTGCTAATTACTATTATTTTTGTATCTTAACTTTGTTTTGTTATGATGTGTATGTGATTAACCTATACGATAAATAAATAATAAATATTATGTATATACCGATCATTGAACGAAAAGAGAGCATGAAATGTCTAGGAGTTATATATGATGAAAACTTGAGATGGGACTATCACATTGACTGCGTGACATCTAAAATGAATAGATTAATATACTTCTTTAAATCAATCAGAAATGTTATTGACCTAAAACATTTGAAAAATATATACTATGCTCTTTGTCATTCAATAATGGAATATGGAATTATTGGATGGGGAAGTGCAACGCCAACAATAATAAAGAAAATAGATATAGCCCAAAAAGCTATCATAAAAGTTATACTTAAGGTACCTATTCGAACGAATACTGAAGAGATTTTCACTAAATTCAAAGTTCCAACAATTACAAAAATATATGCAAAAAATCTGCTATTATACAAGCTAAAAAGAGAAGACCAATATACTAGCTCACAACAATATAAACACACTAGGTTAAGTACAACAAATACCTTGAATATACCATACATTAAAACAACTTTTGGACAACGTAGCGTACGATACTTTTCAATTAAACTCTTCAATAGTTTACCAACAAATATTAAAAACATTAAAAATGCAAAAGAATTTAAAAAACTATCACTAAGATGGGTTAATGAAAAGATGAAAAAATCCTGAAGGAAATAATTCTACCAAATAAAATGTTAAATGCACTATTACAATCAATTTTTTCAACAAATAATTTATTTTTACAATTTTTGCTGTCTGTTAATGACTCATAATGAAATATTGTGTTTGGAAAGAGAGAAAGAAGGATGCATACGCTTGAATGCGTAGCGTATGTATGTAAATTTACTTATATTATATGTAAACGTATATATATAAATAAACAACGCAATAGACAACAATATAAAACTAGCTCACCTTAGCACAGGCTATGTCTAGTGAGGGGGCTAGTAACAAAGATACAAACAAAAAGGATAGCTTTAACTATGTAAGCAATGGTGAAATAATGAAATTATATTTATTGCAATGAAATAACTTATATGTCTACTTTGTATGTCTACTATGTATGAATAAGCTTATATTAACTTTAATTATTTTGTATCTTATATCTACTCTATGTTTTTGGATAGAAATAAATAAAAATAAAATACCTACTGTGCGAGCGTGCGTGCGTGCATGCGTGTGTGTGGGTGTGTCTTTTTTAACAATTTTTATAAAAAATGAATTAAGTGACGACATCGTTTAATAAAATTTGTATAATTTGTGATGCATGTAGTTTGATACTCAATCTCCATATATACATACCATCAAGATTTATATAAACAGTTTGTCAGTGCAAGCTCCTCTAGTACCTACCTACACTGTAAAATTATACCATTTTTCAAAAACGATTTTGCATTTAAAACTTGAGATAAACATAATCGATGGCGAAAGTATGTATAGTTAAAGAACACATACCTACCAAACTAGGAACCCTTAAATCCAAGTTATTCAATATTTTAAGATATTTTCTTTTCTATACCAAACATGTATGTCAAGATAAGGTAGTCATTAGAGGTCAATCATTTTTCCCTACCTAGAATATGTATAAATACATTTTAGTGTACAAATAATATACTCTTATGTAAATATAAAAAAAATATATATTGACAATGAAATTTCAGTGCACAATTGATCCGATCTTTTATACTGTTGTCTGTTAGAAATTGCCTACAAGTAATAAATAAGTCATAAATTGATGAAATTAATAACTTCTTTACGCTCTGCGTAAGTGGCGAGTTCATTACCATATATCAATTTCTTCAGTTTTTCAACAAATCAGTTTTTCTGTCCAGCCCCCCCTAGACAACGTGTCATTTAGCTCAAGTAAAGAAACTAGAAAAGATAACTCAATGTATGTATGAAAGTGACAGTTGCCAGTCACGTAACAACTCTTGAGTTGTCTAGGGGGTAACAGAACAGCAACAAATGCCAAACGGCTTATTAAAATGTTTACGATATATTATTATACTAGCTGAGAAGCTTCGCTTCGCTCAGCTTCTAAGCTAGGGCTTGCAGCCGGCTTTTACCGCTGCGCGGTAAATGACCGCCTCCGGCGGTCCATGGCACTGAGGGGTCTGAAGGTACTGAACGGTCTGAAGGTACTGAACGATCTGAAGGTACTGAACGATCTGAAGGTACTGAACGATCTGAAGGTACTGAGGGGTCTGAAGTTACTGTCTGAAGGGATGAAAGATTCGGGAGGAAATGAAGAGGGGTATGAGGCATTGACGGAACGGGAGGTACAGAAGGACCTGAAGGGACGGGAGACACTGAAGAGACGGGTGGCACTGAGGGACAGGAGACATTAAAAGGACAGGAGGCACCGAAGGGACGGGAGACACTGAGGGACCATTTTTAATTATACAGGCAATACGAAGATTGCTGAGTTTCAACTAAATCAAACGCATATAATCCGCAAAGTGGTTGCAAACCCTATTTTAGAAGTCAAACGAAACTTCTCTTTTAGTTTCTTAATTTGCGTTTCACAAACCATGACACGGAGCAAGCTTTATTTTTCGCTGCTGTGTTTGTCGCCTCCGCACAAAGACGTTATTCTTATAAAATATTAATTTACAAAATAATAAATTGTTTAATTTTAGAAAGATTGATATTTTAAACTCCTTGTAAATAAACATGTAATAAATATTAATATTTTTTCATGCAACTCTCCAATAATAATTAGTACTTTCAATCCTGGCAACACCGTGGTTGACATTTGACTTGACGTTTGACAAATGACCGATAAATTATGTTTGCAAACTCAACATGTAGTCTAAATCTAAACTAAATGATATTACTTAAATGATCACCTATTGTGTGTTATGTGTATTTAGATTGTATAATTTTTTATGCTTAAATAAGGATATTCGCCTTTTCAGTTAATTTAGCAAGCATTCGCAGACTCTTATTTTAACTGCAGACATTAAAGCGGTACTATAGTTTGGTTATGGACATTTTATATTTAATTCACCAGAATTTGATGTATTTCAGATTAGCATTACAGTAGCGAGATGTATTCTAAGTGCAATTTTTTTAATACTATAATTTATTTTGCCATCAACCACTAAAATATAACCACTAAAATATAAAATCATGTATGTTCTCTTCAGTGATAATTTTTTTTTCTTGTTTATGTTTACCTCCGTTTCACGATGAAACTTTATCTGTTACAGAAACATATTATATTATTATGTTATATTTTTCAACTTGCAACTGACAGTATAGCCAATCAGCGGAGACTTCTAATTGGCTGTTAAATTATTATATTAGATGTAATATATATGCTGTTAATCTTCCAAAAATTTACAAACAAATAAATATAATAATTTTAGTCTAAATTTAATACTTAAACTTTGTCGTATGTCTGTTGAATAACAAATGAGAACGTATGAGGCCGACTTAAAAATTATTTACCAGTTAAGACTAAAATCACTAACGCGACGTCTTACGTAGGCGATTCAAGGCGAACGCGAAGCGGCGCGAAAATAACAATCAGTCGGTAACTATTGAAGTGTCCTGCGTTACCGACCGCGAGTAGGGTACGGTGTGACATGGTACGATGCGAAGCGAACGCGATCAATTTGTTTGATATTTTCGCGCGAATTGGAAACGGTGCCATAGTTTTTTTTGGTAAAGTATAATGTCAGAAGCACGATTCGCATGCCCGTAGGACAGAGCCGCAGCGTCGCACCGCATCACTTTGAATTCGCATGTATCCGTTCGGATCGCTTCGAATTCGCGTTCGCTTTGAATCGCCTACGTAGGATGTCGCATAACTCAACAACACATGCTACCATTACTTGACTACGCTGACGTTGCCTACGCTGAGATTCAACTGAAGATCAACTTAACAAACTCGAACGGTTACAAAATGTCTGCATTCTATACGTGTTTGGACTCAGGAAGTTCGACCACGTATCCGAGAGCAGGCAACGACTGAACTGGTTAAAGATCCGTCACTGAAGAGATTCCCGTGTTCTTTCCCTTTATATATTTTGTATTTTTAATACTATAAAAGTCATTAATTATTATTATTATTAGGTGATGTATGTATGTCGAGTATCGAGACGACAATGCGTATATGTCAGACAATGCGATTCAATATGGTTATATAGTTTTTATAGTTCGATTCAAGTTTTTTCAATGAAGTTTTTGACAAAGATATACATTGTTAAAGATATTGAGAAAACTTACCACGTTAATAAGTTTTGTTGAATTTGATAGTAATATATTTTTATCGGATACCTACCTGGATATTAACAAAACACGATGAAAACAGAGTGGATGCCTTTGAAAGAAAAATCTTATGCAGAATATACCTATGTACCTATTAACGACTGTCAAACATGGCGTAAAAGATATATATCACCGAGCTTTATGATCTTTACCAGGACCTCAGCATAGTCATGAGCCATGGGGCAGCAGAACTGGAAGGTGGCAGCCAACGATAGAACAGTATGGAGAAGATTCTTGGACACAGATAGGACCCATCAAGAGTTGTGACGCTAAGAATAATGATGATGATATTTTTATGTGAATAAATTAATTGATTGTTGGCAATTATTTAATTTTATTTTCTTAAATTTATCTTCATAAATTTGAAAGTAAAATAATTGAAAAATGAAACATACAGAAATGTTTTGAAAATATAGATTTCTTCTTCCTTGCCTCTTCCCAGTTCATCTGGAGCGGCCCTTCTGGTACGACCTTTCCTTTCTTGCCCTTCGGAGATCTTTCCATCTTGCGTCATTTCTCTGGTTAGTTGCTCCTCCCTCAACTCCTTAATATTTGTCCACCAGGTGGCCTATGTACGGCCTCTATTTCTGGACTGAGTGCGTATATCATGTGTGAGTTTAACTATATGAACCTCATTTCGTCTGGTAATGTGTCCGTACCATCGGTGTCTGGCCTTTAGTTTCTCCGGAATAGAGGCGACTCCAAAACTACCTCGGACGTATTCATTTCTAATTTGATCCTCCTTTGTAACACATCTAACTCTATCACTCATAATAATAACTCATAATTCTTTAGTTTATTCCTAAAAATTTCATTTGAAAGCAAGAATTACATACATACCATCACGCCATGTCCCTCGCGGGGTAGGCAGAGAGAACCAAACGCTACTTATTTCTATCTTGACACACATTCATCGACATTCATACATTGTCCTATACATATTCATTTGTTGTTCATGCTTCTGACATCTCCGCCTTTCAAAATAGCGTTCCCATGGATATGCCATCCCTTACTTGGGCGGCCCCGACCTCTCATTCAATTCCTGTCCGCAATGTATATTTTCTTTGTCAGGCGTTCCTAATTCATTCTGCCCATGTGTCTAAACCATCTCAATGTGTTCACTTAAATTCTATTAATGACATCTTTCTTTATCTTACATTCTTTCCTTATGTCCTCATTTCTGACCCTCTCATACATCGTCCTATTATATCTTCTAACATGACTTTTAAAATACTTAATTCTATAATGGCATGCATTTATAGAATTACCTGTTAATAATGTATAAAGAGGCTCTGGAGGATATCTATTGCAGGTATGTGTACTATTCCATTGTTACAACACATTCCTGGGTTTTCTCCCTTCCATTTCGAATCACCACAATATGTACAAATTATAGACATTCTACCAAAAGTTGATACTGGCTCAGAAATAAATTGCAACTATAGGTTAATATCTATATTGCAACTATAGGAAAAAGCAGAATTTTCCTTTTGTCTCCATGATTCATGTTTCAATGCCACATCTGTTATTTTACATACAAAAAAAATAGTGTTTGGCGATATTGTTAAGCGTTTTCAATTTGACTCCTCAGGGGCCTTATGACTTGAAGACTTAGAGGCTGTTTTATACTTTTAATGCTGCTAAGATGGCGCATTCAAGTGCAGTAATTTCTATTACTTCAACGTCTTGCATATTCATCTGATCTATTATCATTAAATTATCACGACTCCCTACCTCTAATTACTTGAAGACTGAAAATCTGTATTTCTTCTTTCTTTTTGCAGAAATTGTAATACCCTATACGCCGTCATTCGTAATCTACTGGCTTCACATCTCCTTTCTTGCTGTTCTTTAGATTCGTTTGCCCTAAGTGCAACCATTCGCAACATGTTATTTTCATGTGCCATTCCTTCTGCACTTATTAACCTACTCCTAGAAGAATGACATAACCTGTACACCGAAATACAATAATCACCAACTCATTTATGAAAATATCTTTAAACAAATACCTACGTTCTTTCCATATGTGAATGTTGATTTAAAATTTACCTAAATTCATCGAGAATTGAAATTTCAACTTACATTTTTTTGTAACTATATAGGCTAAAATTTGATTCTGAAAGAAAATAAAATATAAAGTTATTAAATATTGGAAAATAAACTAAATCAATACATATTAATTACGATAAAAATATAAAGTAGGTAACTTTCGAATATTTGACAGCTGAAAGAATGGTGGAACAACGCGAGGAATGCAAATCTGACCCACAATGCAAAAGGGACCATTTGTTCAACGTGAATTGCTCACTCTCCCTGTGTCGGATTTTATTACTTCGTGCCATTTGAGGTCTAATTACGATAGGGACGCATATATCAGAATGTTGGTATTTTTGTCATCTTCAGGGTAAATTCACATATATCAATTTTGGCGACTCGGCGAGTAAAGCATAAAAGCATTCTTTAATTCTTATTATAACATTTAAACTAACTTTCTTTTGAAAATAATAAAAAAAAACATATCAGCTTGTGAGGCTTTGTGTTTTTATACTGTTTCAAATGTAATATTATAAAAATGTAATATTGTAAGTTTTTTACTCTACTGTAAAATTGCCGATTTCCACATAGAAAGATTTCAAACGAATGTAAGAACAGGCAGCCTTGGGCAGACTGACATGAATATAGTCGTGCACAAACATTCGCAAATCCAGAACGACAATCTTACCAGGTCTACTTTATTTATATGCAGATTATCACATAACAGAACATTATTATCGTAACAGAGAAAATACACTATTAAATGATAAAAAGACAGACCAATTATTTTGTCCACAATTATTGATGTAAGTACATTAAATAATCATAGAAGTATGTACCTACAATACCTATGTACAACAAAAAATAAATTTAAATAAACTTAAAATTATTACATATGTTAATTTATTAAAATGTGTTGTTATTTTTTGTTTTGTTTTTGTAATATAACATTCTTTTGTAAATCGCGTGGTCAGTTACAGAGCTGGGGGCAAGTCTGGTCAACCGGTGAAATCAAAACCATCCACTGCGGACATCAGATGAGAATGCAAGATTGAAAGAGATATTGTGAGTAGAATGAAAACAAAAACGCTCTGCGATGGTTCGGACATGTAGAGAGAATGAACGATGAACGCCTGACAAAAAAAACTAAACAAGGCTGAAAAGAGTGGAATGAGAAGTCGGGGCGCGTATTTACCTTTCCGTATTGATTAGGATGCAAGTACTGACTCGAATTAGGTACTAGTTTGTTGCGCTAATGCACTTAAGAACTCGTGTTCAATTCAAGGCACACGTCTTTCAATCGTACACAGTTTTATAAATTTTACCATGTGTATTGATTGAACGTTACAAGGCTGTGTTAGAGGCATTTTTTGTGTATGTGTACACAAATCTACATTATATGATAAAAATTCATTTAGACATTTTTTTTGTATGAGATTGGTACTCATGAATTTTTCAATGAAATAATCACACTTTGCGTCTAAATAACCTTCACAAGATAAAGAGCATCGATTTTTAGATTGGTCTCCTTTATCCTCGTCTCCTTTGTAATTTACAATTTTAAAATTGTCCAAAATACCAATTTTAAAAGTTCCATATTACTTAAAGACTTGAAAAAAATTACTGATTACTACCATATAATTTGTGAACAAAATACAAATGTGACAGTTACAGACGCAATGCGAGCGAAATGATATAGCGCGCGAACTTCATGGCTATATATGTTCCATATTCAATAATTAATTGCCTTGAATTGAACACGTATTAACAGGAACAGTTTGCGTTGCTAAACTGTGTGCATTTGGAGGACACGTGCCTTGAATTCAACACGAGTTTTAAGTGCATTAGCACAACAAACTAGTGCCTTATTCGAGGCAGTACTTGCCTCCTAATCAACACGGAAAGGTAAATACGCTGTCGGGGCCGGTCGAGAAAGAATTGGCATGGTCATATAAAAAAAAAAAACACTTCCTTGCACCCTGTGCAAGTGGCGAGTTTATTGCCGTATAGTAATTTCTTCCAACTAACCAGTGTTTACAGCCCAGAGAAGCAATATTTGCATGAGAAATAAATTTAAATAAATTTCTCCTCTGCTGAGAATCGAACCCAGGACGCCCGCACAGAAACCGAACGGCTTACCAACTGTGTCACAGCGGTCAAATAAATGAGATTTTGAAAGATGGTCATAATATACGAAGTCAGAATAATAGGAGAGCATGTATTACGCGATGCATGGATGTAAATGATGCAAAATATGTATGTCAAGATAGAGGAGACTGGCGTTCGGTTCTCTCTGCCTATCCCGAGTAGAGATACGGCGTGATGGTGTGTATGTATGTGAGTGCTACCACTCGTTTGGGTGTCCCGTAAGAGGCAACAATAACATTTCACATAGTTTAGCAAAGAGGTTTACCACCCATTCTGAATGTTGCCCATTTTCGGTGAGACGCGACTGGGAATACACACCCGTACACCTGTCGCTGGTTACTCCATAATGTAGGATATGCCGTGATGATATGAATAAAAAAACATGCTATTGAATCACTGTCATTATGACATCCAGGAAATTTGCTTGATTTAAGGTCTTTAGATATTTTCAGGTATTCAACGAGTCTGTCTATCTATTTTGATCGAGGGTATAAGTATTTTTGCCCCGGCATACTGTGTATCTACCTTTCCTATCAGGTACAGGTTTAATTAATTTTCCCATTCACGTTTTGGCGTATAGCTGTTAGCCACCATTCCCTATACATAATGTATCCTGAAGGAAACCGTTGCTGGAGCAGCGAAAATTACTCCCAACGAAGAACCGCAACGTAAATAGAATTTTGAATGAAACGTAATTACCAGAAATGTATGGCGTCCCATATCTTCTACACTGATTAATATTTATAACTCGATGCATAGTTTACGGTTTTGAGCGAATGATATCTTATTTTGTAGGCAGGTGTATGTCAAAACTTTTTTAGCTGTGATGTTAAGTATATTTGGTACCTTAATAATTAATTCCTGTAGCTTTTTTCTCAGGAGAGTTAATGAAGAGCGTGAGTTGGTTGACAGATTTGGGTCACGTTCTGCGAGGCAAAACGTACAGGCAGCTCCAACTGATTATGAAGGGCTGCAACAGAGGGACACCGAGGAGACGTCAGATGTCATGGCTCCGCAACATTCGTGAGTGGACCGGCATCAGAGACAAAATAGAGGGACGCCTCAGAATAGGAAGACGTCAGATGTCATGGCTCCGCAACATTCGTGAGTGGACCGGCATCAGAGACAAAATAGAGGGACGCCTCAGAATAGGAAGACGTCAGATGTCATGGCTCCGCAACATTCGTGAGTGGACCGGCATCAGAGACAAAATAGAGGGACGCCTCAGAATAGGAAGACGTCAGATGTCATGGCTCCGCAACATTCGTGAGTGGACCGGCATCAGAGATGTCGGCGGATAGAGATGCCTTTTTAGCAGTGATAGCCAACGTCGGAGTGACCTGATATGTGGCACGAAGAAGTAGAAGCTTGTTTGTTTGCGAGTATTAAATAATCGAATAAGTACTTTAGTCTATAATTAATTAAGTAGAATAAACACGCCGTACACATCACATAGTACACACACGCACCCTCACACACACACACACACACACACACACACCCTCACGCACACCCTCACACACACCCTCACACACACAAACACACACACACACACACACACATACACAGATACATTGTGATGAAACTTTCAGAATATTATCTCAGCATGATACTAGTTGATAATCTGCTATAAAAAATAAATAATCCTTAAAAATTGCGAATTCATAATTATCCACTATAACAAAGCATTAACTTACTTATTTTTTTGTTCTTATCATTTCATGCAACATATTGTCAACCTTGTAAGCAGAAAAAACTGTACTTACACTTTGTAGCTAAGAGTTTAATGTTGGCCACAACCCACCGGTTTATTTCTAAAGTATAACAATTTATAAAATAATGAAGAAGGTACAATTTCATCATTCTAGATTCATTACGCATCTTCCGTCGTTCGCTCGAATAACCAGGTGAGGACGTGTCAAATTACACCACACACCTCCCACCTTAGTCGGGTGTGGTTCGTCCCCAGGATAATTTTCCGGCTGCTCACACATGCGGCTGTGGCGCCATCTATGTACGGGACACGGGAGTTTAATATGCATGTTAGACACGGAGACGGCGGCATATGTTTACCATTAATGTGGCAGCCAGTTTAATCGGGTAATTCGGTCGTTTTTCACTCACATACTTCTAAGCCGGGTATGTGTGGGTGCAGTGCTAGCCCTAGGCGAGTTTTAGGATGGGCCGGATGTACAGTTTTGGACTTTGCATCAACGCCAGTAAGACCAAATATAATATGTATGCCAATCACTACGAGTCCATAGTAGGCCAAACTGTAATTTTTGAAAAAAAATTCCCCAGAATCATCAAAAGATACGTCTTTGAAATAAAGAACAGTTTATTCTAACACGCGTGATAGCAGAGTTGTTAGCGTGCTGGTTTAGTAATCCAGTGATCGCGAGTTAGAATCCTGCCAGGACCGATTTCGTTCACCTATAGTAGCATTTCTGCTTATTTAATGGGAATGTATGAGAATTTTTTTTCAAATCTATGAAATTTGAATTTGTTTAATACTTTTATTGCAAAATTAGTTTTAATAAAACCCCACATAATTTTTTTATTCTAAAAAAAACTAAAAAAAATCAGAAAAAAAAATTGTAGGTACGTAACAGATATGGTGGTAATTCGGTGAAATTTGGTTCGTGTTTCATATATTATAAGGTAATAAGTGTGCATATTTGTGTACATACCGTATGCTCAAGGTCATAGGCGTTAACAAGGGCCCATATAACAATCAGAACCAAACAATGATCAGCATAGGCGCCTACACAACAGAATCTGTTGAAAGTTTCGCATACTTGGGATCGATTATGACTAATGTAAAAGACACATTCACTGAAATTATGCGCCAGATATAAAATATGTCAAACATGTGCTTCTTTGGTTTAAGACGATGTCTAGAAAAACAAAAGTCACAATTTACTAAACTTTTCTAAGCCCCGTATTTACTTATGGTTCCGTTCCGAATGCTGGGAATCAAAAAAAATATGAATTGTCTCTACTAGTATTCGAGAGAAAAATACTCAGAAAGATAATCGGACTTATGCAAGTAAACGGAGTTCAGAAAATACGACACGACGACGAGATCTACAGTATTAATAATGAACCCAATATAATAAATATTACAAAAATAGGCTGCGATTGGCAAGGTACGTGGAAAGAATGAAAAAAGAGTGCTAATAAGGATCATGCATGCAAAGTCCCAAGGTAGATGAAACGTTGATAGACCCAAACTCCAATGGCTGGATGGCGAACAGCGAGATGTGGAGGTTGATGGTCTAAGTGACTGGAGGAATGGGTAGATGCCAGGATAGAGGGAGATGGCGAAGAATGCTGGAGGACTAGCCACTGATGAAGATGCATGTACAGTTTTTAGGCACTCGGCGCAGTTAATTCAAAACGTGCTTCGTTCCATTGAAAATCATTTATCTTTCTTTGTATTTAGCGCCCCGGATTTAATTATTTCTGGCACATCTGTACCTTTTGAAGCTATGGTGAATTCTTCCCTGGAGCAAGATCCGATTATGACGCCACCCTTCCTATTCCTGATGATTTTATGTTGTTAAACCATAAACATAGCACAATCATTCACATGAACGACGTCAATTTCGTCCATAAAATATTAGATTCCAGAACATCGGCTTTATTTTCGAAAATAGATTCCAAATGCCATTTCAGCCTACGCTTGAAACTTATCTATCTGCTGTCTTCTTCTCCGTTTCAATTATCTACTATTGCGATAAGAGCATACCCACCTACCACATTTTTTCTATTGCAAATGTAAGTTTGTAGTGAAAATTTTGAACTTAGATTCGAATGTCAAGAGCAAGGTCGCATGTTCTTGATCTCTTTGCTGGAGTTTCAATCCACAAAGGTAAATTTGACAAGTGCTCATTTGAATTTCCATGGGTCTTCAGAATACATCCGATCGCCAAACGCCTCGTTACTAGTTTTACGAGGTTTTTCTTCGTCTCTTCCTTGGTCTGTTTTCGTCCACTCCTGGACGAAGGCCTCCTTCATTCGTGTTTTTTATATTTATCAATTAATACAAATATATAATTTAACACTTCTTTTATTATAAACCAATAGGTTCAAACAATACAATAATATCTCAATTATATTAAATGCGTAAAATAAATACATAATCTCGGGTGTTCACGGTACAAGCTGTTTTTTTCAAAATGCCGAGCGGCGGCGATTGTATTACCTCGATCAATTCTTTGTTTCGCGAAGACATCCGACTGTCTCCGAAGATATACATAACTAAATGTATGGGTTCTAGGCAAAACCATATACCTCAATTTGCCTCTAAGTTGACAAGATGAAGTAGCAAAAAATCCATTTTTTTTGGACCACTTGGCGCCAGGAGCAGATGCTCCTTGCGGCCAATGGGAAGGCCGGCCCTGCGTGCATATGTATGTGGTTTTCATGGGAATACCTATCGTTCAATTCAGGGTGGCCATTTTGTCCTAGCTTATAGTATCGCCAACCGTAGTGTACATATCAGATCTGTTCATCCTACTCACATAATATGCCGCTGTTCTAGTGCCGTTGCGGTAATTAAATGCCGACGTTTCCAGGAAGGTGTTTCAACCATTTTGTTGTTGAAGATTCTTTGTTCTATTAGCAAAAGAATTACCATAAAAACAAAATCACTTTTTTATCTAATCATGGACTTCCACTCTGATCTGCTGAACGTAATACAACATAATTTTTCAGCTCGTCGGTCGAAGTACAATCGTCAAGACTATGGAATAGTCCGGATATTGCGTCGTATAACTCACTTTGTATTTTCAAGAATAAACTAAAGAAGGAATATTTATCCTTAAACACTTGACCCCGATTTCCTCTCCTTGATCTTTCCTTATCCTTTTTTTGATATGATGTTTTTTTTGGTTAATATTTATTTATTTATTTAAAACATTCTGTACACATGTGCACAATGGGGGGCTTATTGCTAAATGGCAATATCTTCTAACCAATCATATTCATTTGGTGAAGTAAATTGTTTTTATGGCACGTGCCAATTTATATGAATAAAATATATAATGAAACATATAAAACAAAAATAATAAAAAACGGAGAGGAGAGGAGGAGACAAGGATATGATAAGGAGAAAAATTAAAGAACTATGTGTAAGGAAATAATGATTCCTCAGATTTCTATTGAAAGCGAAAAGTGTTAAAGAAACCTGAATAAACTTTATCTTAGTACAATGTTTATTTTCGATTTCATTTTTTTGTTGATGTACATATAGTATATAATTTTGTAACACTTTGTTATCTGGTTGGTTGGAAGAAATTATCTAACGGCAATAAGCCTGTCGGTGTACAAAAATATAAATAAACAAAGGTGTATTTGCATTAAGTGAAATTTCAACTCTTAAATCAAAACTCAACGCACCTAATAATTTTGTTGATTCAAGAGATACATACATATGTAATTAACAAAATTATCTCTTGAATTAGTAGGTGTGTATTGTTGCCATTCTTTTTCTTCGTGAGGTGCTATTTCAGGTCCTCTCGACCTCAGTATGGAACAGCTCCCAGACGGTCTGAATACCTGGACAGGCTCGAAAATTTTGGAGTCATGATATGTTTATTCTGCCCACATCACGCCTTCCGTCGACGATGACCTGAAGTAGCGAATACTTGTCTCCTCTGAGATATGAAAGTTTACGTATTTTTATAATTGCCAGCAATTTTCTTGGCAGTATTCGCCCTTATCAGGACACTGGAATTGCTTTTATTTAAGTCTTATTTATTTGTTTTATTGTTGTTATGAACACAATCATACGACATGGATTATGTAGTTAGTGGAGGCTTTGTGTTGTTTGGGAGAAATTGGCTTAGGACAATGATGTATTACATAATTTTGTTACCTAGTCCCTTTTATTGTTGTTATGAACACAATCATACGACATGGATTACATATGTAGTTAGTGGAGGCTTTGTGTTGTTTGGGAGAAATTGGCTTAGGACAATGATGTATTACATAATTTTGTTACCTAGTCCCTTTTATTGTTGTTATGAACACAATCATACGACATGGATTACATATGTAGTTAGTGGAGGCTTTGTGTTGTTTGGGAGAAATTGGCTTAGGACAATGATGTATTACATAATTTTGTTACCTAGTCCCTTTTATTGTTGTTATGAACACAATCATACGACATGGATTACATATGTAGTTAGTGGAGGCTTTGTGTTGTTTGGGAGAAATTGGCTTAGGACAATGATGTATTACATAATTTTGTTACCTAGTCCCTTTTATTGTTGTTATGAACACAATCATACGACATGGATTACATATGTAGTTAGTGGAGGCTTTGTGTTGTTTGGGAGAAATTGGCTTAGGACAATGATGTATTACATAATTTTGTTACCTAGTCCCTTTTATTGTTGTTATGAACACAATCATACGACATGGATTACATATGTAGTTAGTGGAGGCTTTGTGTTGTTTGGGAGAAATTGGCTTAGGACAATGATTTATTACATAATTTTGTTACCTAGTCCCTTTTTTGTTTTTTTAACAAATTAATATCTGCATAGAGACAAAGTTGGAATATTACAGGAGAACCGAGAAATCAAGGCACCTATATCGGCTGGTATAAGTGATCGCTTTAAGCGCTTGCGCAACCTTCACCAATTAATTTGTCAAAAAATATCATTGACTCCCAACAGGGAACAAATCCAATATATGCGTATATATTATATGACGTTATAGAAATATTGTTGAATTAGCTAATTTCCTCATGACCTCGTTAAAAATATCTTGCTAGATCTTGCTACTGATTATTGTAGGTTACACACTTATTAAGCTTATTTAAAAAAAATGTATATGTAATTCGTAGAAAATTATACAAATAAATATATAAAACAATAATAATGGTGCAAATATATAAAATTTAATATAAATCTTGATCTTAATCTTAATAAATACATTGTTTTGACATAGAAATATTTCATAATCTTCTTTTTAACTCTGAACCATTCACTCCATGTAATTAATGCAAGTACCTACCTATTTCATTCCAATTCATTAAAAAATAAGTCCAGTATAATCACTTGGTCCGTAGTTTTATTTTACGATATCTTTTATCTGGATGGAAATAAGAATCTCTTAACAAATTCAAATGTCTTGGTAATGTTAATCTCTCCATATGATCTTATACACTCTTAGCAGAATCATTTTAATTAACTAACAACGGCGCAATATACATATTATTTTGTTATGATTTTTAATACTCATTTATATTTACGTTAGATCTACATACAAAGTATAAAATTTATTCATCTAAAGTGCAATATACAAAATATTTGATAATGTTTTTTTAGCAATACTCATATACCAGAATAAGTTTTTTTTATTTTCATTTATTTAAAGACATTTCATCTAATATTGAATGTTTCATGTCTCAAGAGTAAGAATAACAATAAAACAACAAAAACAAGAGGAGAAAATATAATTGATACACAAGTACTCAAGAAAAACAATTGGCAAATTAATATATATTTTTTTTTATTATTGAAACCAAACAAAATATAACAATATAGTTACAAACAATAAAAATATTACAAAAAAGTACAATTTAAATAAGTTATATGAAACATTTTTTTATAGGATTATTTGGTATATACCACCTCACTAGGCTGAGCCTGTACCGAGGTGGCAGATTTCTTTTTTTTTTTGCGTTATATCTGACAGAAAAATATTAAACTTGTATTTAACTAAAACTTGTTATAAAATATACCTACCTATTATAAAAATAAAATATAAACTATTGTAGCTTGATCATGTTTCCGCAGTATATAATGCCCTTGTTTCTAATCCATGTTTCTATTGTTTTCTTGTGTTTCAAATTATTCATCAACTGTATGTCCGTTATTTCACTTTTTATCTTATTAAAAATTTTTGGAGCTAAATAATAGTAATGTCTTTGTCCGAATGTCGTGTTTGTCTTTGGAGTCATGAGAAAATTCCTGCGTGTCGTCTCGTAATTGTGTTGCGGTGTAATGTGAATTGTTTTATCTTTATGAAAATGTATAGAAATAATTTTGATATATAACTGTGGAATGTTGAAAACTGGAAAATCATTAAATAATTGAACTGTTGGATATGTAAATGTTTTTTTTTATTATAACTTTAATTAAAGGTTTTTGTGCTTTAATAAGAGGATCCATATTAATTTTAGCAGCGCCACCCCAACCAATCATTCCTTGTGTTATAATCGATTGAGCTAAAGCGTAATATATTGTTTTTAAGTCTTTTTAGTCATTATGTTGCGAATGTTTTTAAAAATATAAATAAGCCTTCTTATTTACCTGCAACTGTGTTTATTTGTTCTGTCCATCTTAAGTTGTGATCAATGTAGATATCCAAATATTTATACAATGGAGTCATTGTCAGTGGTTTGCAAAAGCAAGATATATATACAGATCAAAATACAATTAAATATAACACAAATGCAAATGATTGAAACATAGAATTCCTCCTCCACACGAAAAACTCGATATTTCAATTACTTGTTACAAATTAATCATAAAGTAAAAAATGTTGTAACATATAAATCATAAAGTATAAAAAATAATCATAGAGTAAAAAAAAACACATTAATAACAGAATAAGTTGAATTGCAACGATTAGAACATAATTCGAAAACTGAATTGTATAAGTAGTGAAAAAAACTGTTTTTTCGGAATGGTAGTAATTTTAACAGATAAAATGAATTATAGACAAAATTTAATCAATTTTTCTGAGAACAGTTCAATATCGTTTATATGAGACCGGTTGAATTTGATTTGAATGCAATGACGTTGAAGTCAAGTCCTGTTTCATCGACGTTACTAATTCCGTTTCCAAATTCGAAATTCCGAATCACCTTAAGTAATCCGGTCGGAGCTAATAAATATCCAAATGGTGTAAGAAGGAGAGGCGAGACGTCTTTCATATTATTCGGAAGGAGGCGATATTGTACCCATGGATATTGCGAAACATCCTAGCTGACGCGGCAGCCGCCTTCGTGCAATAATTATCCCGCAGCCGGCAATCACGACCGAGTCATGAATTATTCACGGCGGCCCAATTTGGACGCGGCCCGCTGACAGTTACACAGATCAACGATGGGGCTCGGGAAGCGTGGTGCGGGGCTGGCGGGAAGCGTGGTGCGGGGCTGCCGGGAAGCGTGGTGCGGGGCTGGCAGGAAGCGGGTTGCGGGTGCGGATGGAATAATTGGTAGCCGATGCTGGAGGGGCGGGGGAGGCTAGCGGTTGCCTGCACGGATCTCACGCGTCATGATTTCACCCGGTGGTTACCTAAATGTGTCACAACCTCTCTCCCTGGAATGTACCCCTGTCCTGTGGACTGAAGTTTAGCCCAATTATTTCTTTCAGCGGTCACGGGGTCTTTACCACTCATCCATCTTCGCATAAGATCTTGATGGATTGTTGAAAACAATATGTATACAGTTTCTGAATAGTTTTTTTGAAAGATTAAGATTGTGATGATAGTTGGTCAACGTCTCTGTCGGATTTCTATTACATCTGGCAACATCGTTTACATGCGTAGTATAGTGGTAGTTATGTATGATAAAAAAGTGAGTGGTATAAAAAGGTGCGTCCGGTAAATGTGGCAACATTTCCCACCTTTTCCTCTCCCAAAAGGTATCTTCTTCTTCTTCTTCTTCAGCCAGTTTTCATCCATTCTTGGACATAGGCCTCCCCTTTGATCCTCCACAACTCCCTGTCTTGGGCACACTGCATCCATCTCCCTCCGGCACATTTCTTGATGTCATCAGACCACCTTGCCTGGGGTCTGCCAACACCTCTTCGGCTTGTTCTCGGTCGCCATTCTAAGATCTTTTTGGTCCATCGTGAATCCTGGCATCTGGCAATATGCCCAGCCCAGCTCCACTTAAGGCCAGCGACCCTTTCGGCTACATCGGCTACTTTGGTTCTTTGTCTTATCATGACATTCTGAATTCTGTCCCTTATTGAAATATCCAGCAACTTTCTCTCCATAGCTCTCTGTGTCACTAACAGCTTGTGCATTATTCTTTTTGTTAGGACCGATGTTTCCATTCCATAAGTAAGCACTGGGAGAATACATGCATCAAATAGCTTCTTTTTCAAATAATGGGAGTATTTACGGGATTTCAGAATGTATGATAATTTTCCAAAAGCTGCCCAGGCAAGGCCACGTCTTCTCTCTATTTCTGCCTCTTGATTTACTTTGGCAAGCATCACGGTATGGCCTAGATATATGTATCTGTCTACTCTTTCAATTTGCACTCCATCTATTATGATGGGGAAGGACTCTTCTGCGTTACTCATAGTCAGTAGTTATCAAAAGGTATAGTCAGTAGTTATCATAATTGCCTACAATTAGTCACCATGTACGTCTCACTCACATTTAAAAGATTTTCAATAGTTTCATATTGATCAACTAACGCCGTACACATATAATACCCAAACCAACCGCGTTTGAAAGAGGTGTGTTTTACCAGCATTATATTGTTGTGATATAGAAGTTAGTTGTAGGCATCATGAAGACCTGCCGATACGAAGGAAGAAGTTCGCCACCAGGTAGGACATGGACGCTAAGACAGAGTGCGGAACGAAGAGATAAGGTGGACCTGTGAGACCGAGGACATCATATTATGGAGCAGAGGAGTTTTTCGGAGGGACCACACAAAGAGCGGTCCCGAATCCCATATATTGCGGCCAACAACATAACACCAGGACGTCGTTTTCCCAGAAGACCACCAAAAAGATGAAGGGAAAGTTGAACGTCGGCTTCCCAGGAGTAAATTTCGGAGAAAAAACTGTTCCACGATCTACACAAAGAAGAAGATGAATATAGACACTAAATTTTGACCTTTGGCTCAGGAGTCAGATATCTAACCAACTGAGCCACGAAGGCCGACAATATAATAAGGACTAATGGCTAAAAACCCGCCAGTGTGCAGTATATTTGTTTATATTATGAACAAATATACTGCACACAAATAAATAAATAACGCTAGTAGTATACGTGATAAAAAATGCGTTGTTTGATTATGAACTAGTTGCATGTAATACATGATATCCAACTGTCCATGGAATGTATGTATGTTTGGATATTAAGTAAGTAAAATTGTATAAGTTGATATCCCCTGACTGAAACAAAAAGTCAAAATTCTGAGTATAAAAGTTTTGTAGGCCTATAACTTTATATATATTCTGAAATTTTAGGCTCTGTGCATTGAGCAGATCAAAATTCTAAGGGGGAGACGGACACACACACAGACACACTAAATGTTCTACTCCTAATTCTGAGTAAATCCATATACCTACCTATATAGAACATATACATATGCTGCGAATCCTCTAAGTTGGTGTTTTTTACTTCAATGTTGAATAAACGTGAAAAATATAGACCTGGCATACAAATGTAGCGTATCTTGGCTTGTTACTTTGTCGATATGTTAAGAGAAATAAATTCTCTTGAACAAATCGACACTTGGATAATCCATCAATGAGGCTTTATTCACATTATGATAAATATAATTTGTCAATACAAAAAAAATAACTTCTTTCTTATTTGCACAAAAATATCGGAATTTATGTGAAGTTGCTAAAGGCTTCAATTTATACATCTATTGCTATAATATGTGTTCAAATTTACATAATCTACATGCTATGCTAGTACTTAGGTAAGTATCAAAGGATTAACTAATCCCTGAATCTGGCTAGTCTATGTGTACATCAGATGGTACATAGCGTTAGATTGATAATCAAGTTATTGTCAATATCCCTCTAGCGATAGTTAAGTTTAAATAGGATGTAAGCCAAGTCTGTCCTTCGACAAGTTTGTCAATATACCAAGACGATATTTAATCTTAAGCCTTGTCGTTTTAACATGTTCAAAATACTTCAGACACATAAAACAATAGGTTTATTTTCACTGTTAATTTATTATGTACTGATCGCTATCGGTCAATGGCACTCGATATAATTATCGTAAAACAACTTCACGTGGGTGCGAAAATCGCAAATTTGTTTATTTTTGCTATATGCAGAGTGAGTGGTGGTGGGAGTAGCGAATGTGCAAACCGCGCCTTCCATGGTGAAATGCTCAAAATGTTGAGTGACATCTATACTAGTTGATATAAGACTTAGAACACGTCCACAAGCTTTACAGCTATCCAATCTTTGTAGACACAAAGAGTAGGTACCAAAGTATATGTATTTATTTAATTTCTCCTTCTTGGTTTCATGACAGGATGGTGACTATGCTCAAACACCCGCCGAATGATTCGCCACTATTTAGTATGGTCTTGGACAGATGGAAGGACTTCAGTGATAGAAGATCTTGTAGCGGACTTGACCTCTGAATCTTAATGTATACGTATACCTTTATTTCAGCATGCATTTATTTACAAAATTGCAACAATTACAAAGTTTTCTTTAAGAATATAGACCTCTCTAATATGTCCATTGCTAAATTTAAATCATCAGCAATAAAGTCTCTTAATGCGTCTGCGGCTTTTGATGAGTGGTATTTTCGCAAGGTCTCCTGTTTCTCTTTCAATCCAATTCCTAATATCTTTCCCAATTCTTTCCCTATGAATCTGCCATAAGAATAAAGAAAGGTGTGATAATTTTGTAAACTGATTTGTTCTCAAATGGAGAACTGAATATTTTTGTATTACTTCTAATTAAGATTGTATGTTTACAAAATAAAATAACTGGATTTTCTTGTTGTGCCATGTTAGATTTTCCCTTAAACGTAAGTCTCTCTGTTCTGCTCCAACTAAAAAAACTCTTAGCCATCATGATGTCCTTGCATTCTGCTGACTCGATGAATGTTATTTAGCCACGACATAGATCCACAAAAGTTTTAAGCATACTTTTCAATCAGAGTTTTATGAGTGCGCGGCTTAATAATCTTACGCCTTATAAAGATTTGAAAGATTTTTATAATTTGATGCTGTAGATTCCAGTTAAATATATAATAGTTCTCGATACAGAGGTAGGTAGGTAGCTTTCATATTTGAATGATGAGAAGGTAATGAGTTTTAGCATTGGATAAGCACCCATATAGTTTTGCGTTGGGTAAACGCCAATAGGATACACCAATTGGAACCCACTAAAACTCACAGGAAAAACATTGATTCGTACATTTATAAATTCACCAGTTTTAAAGAAATAGAGAGTAGAGGCATACCTTAGTGTACACCCAGAAATTATCTGTCAAATGCAAACATTTGTATAGTTATCAAAATGTAGCTTATTAAATAGAAATACAGATTTGAAGGTTTTTTTCGTTAACACAGTGGAAGTTCGTACAGAGTTTTTTAGTTTTAAATGAGTTTTTTTATGATGCTGGCGGAGTCTAGTGAAAGCGCTTAGGCTTTAAAAATAAAAAGTCATTGTGGCTTAAAACTGTGTTATTTTTTATTATTATGAATAAAACCTTCTATTTTACCTGTATTTCTATGTTTATATGTAAATATTTTTGTTTATTAATACAAAAAAATGAATATGTCATTGTTAAACAAGTATATATAGGTAAATCTTGTAGATCTTATGTAGATTGGGTTAGGAAAAATCTATTTAAATTAATTTCTCACGCTAATATTGTACTTTCTGGGCTGGAAACTAGTTAGTTGGAAGAAATTGCCATATGGCAATACACTCGCCACTGCGTGCATGGAAGTGTTTATTATTATTAAAATCATCCAACATTCCCTAAATTAAGCATCAATGCTTGTTGTATAAGTCAACGAAATCGCTTGAGAAATCGCTTGAGTCAGGATTCGAGCTCGCGACCACTGGATTACTAGCTCAGCGCGCTAACCGCTCTGCCATCGACCCGTCATATATTATGGGCCTAATCAGACGAAACTATCGTCCTGCTAAAGGAACTAAATAAGTTTACTGTCATTGTTTTTCGTTTATTTAACATTAAATTTATTATTGTTTATCTATTGCACTTTAATATTGTTCTCAATCCCATATTTAGAATAATCTGTAATGAATCATCTATCTTTGAGACTTTGCCTGTAAAGTCTGTATGATTTCAGAGTTTTCCGAACTGCCTCTCTAGATAACGAGTCATTTAGGTCAATAAAAGAAACAAGAAAAGATAACTCAATGTATGGAAGTGACAGTTGCCAGTCACGTGACAACATCAGGTGATAAGATAATGTATGGAAGTCAGTTATCAGAGTTATTTTTTGTTGAGCTAAATGACACGTTGTCTAGGTTGGCTGTTTTTGTGTTCTTTATTTATTTATTTATAAAAGTCTTACAATTTATTGAGTACTTACAATTATTACTAGTTGCATGTAACACATGAGATCCAACTGTCGATGGCGATAGTATGCATAATCAAAGAATACGCACCAAACTATAAGCAACATAAATTAATAAATATTTGAAGATATTTTATTTTCTATATAAAACATGTACCTAGGTATGTTTGTCAGGATAGGATAGTATGGAGGTCAGTCTGTTTTTCCTACACAGAATATGAAAACAGTATGATGGTATGTATGTATGTTTGGAGATTTAAGTATCAAAATATTAAGTCTTCTTACATATTGTGTATAGGCGACTACCATACAAATTGTATGAAGTGATGTCGTCACTTAATTCAATTTTAAATTATAAAAATTGTTTAAAAAAATTGAGATGTGCTAATACAATGTTTATATTTTTTATATAAAATTAAATTATCTAGTTGTGGTGTTTCGGCTTTTTTCGATATTTAAAAAAAATGGAAATATAGGCAGTTAAACTCATAAATTTATCATAAATAAAATATTTTTTTAGTAAAAAATGTTTGATATTTTGTATTTGTCTATCTTTATACCAATTTTCAGCGTTCTAGCTTTTATGGTTTCTGAGATATATGGAAAAATAAAGTAAAAATTCAAAAGATGATAACCCCTGACTGAAACAAAAATTTACAATTCTGAGTATAAAAGCTTTATAGGCCTATAACTGTTTATATATTCTGAAATTTTGGGCTCTGTAAATTGAGCGGATCAAAAGTTATAAGGGGGGACGGACACACACAAACACACAGACACACAGACACACACACACAAAATTCACATAAAATGTTCTACTCCGAATTCTGAGTAAATCCATGTACGGGAACATATATGCTGCGAGGCCTCTAGTTGGTGTTATTAGCATGCAAAAAGTCCACTACACCATACAAAATTTTCCTTGTACACGCATCTTGGCTTAATAATGTCGATTCATTAAGAGAATTGAATTCTCACGAACGAATTGACAGTTGTAAAAACTCACATAAAATGTTCTACTCCGAATTCTGAGTAAATCCATGTATGGGAACATATATGCTGCGAGGCCTCTAGTTGGTGTTATTAGCATGCAAAAAGTCCACTACACCATACAACATTTTCCTTCGTACACGCATTATTAAGCCAAGGCTTAATAATGTCGATTTATTAAGAGAATTGAATTCTCATGAACGAATCGACAGTTGGATTATATAATGTATTTAACCTCATTAGGATAAACCTGTATCGAGGGTAAATAAATTCACATTTTTGACATACCTAAATGACACAAAAATAATACTATAGAAAACAACATGTCAATAATGTCACCAGTTGGGTGGGTACTTATAAACCACTTGCAACAATATTTTTAAAATAATGTAAATGACAAATAATACAATAACAAATAATATAATAAAAATATAATATGTAGGGTAACCATGAGTATTGTAAATAAAATTAAAAATTATTAATGTGTTCAGATTTTTACAAGGGGCCGTTATAGTCCCCATACGGAGAACGGGTGGTGGTTGGTGGGGGAAGAAAGTTATGCGTGTACAATGTACATACGTTCATCTAAAATTATAGAATGTGAAATCTAGTAGTTTATTTAGAGCGTGTCTGGCTGCTTTTGGCAAGAGGTTTGCACAAGACATACACACCGAGATGATGAATGACTCCTTATCGAGATAAATATTCCAGCAAAGGTATATAATGTATGTATGTATGGGATACACCTCTCCTGTCTAGTAATTTAATTACAGATAAACCAAATACCAAAGGATTTTAACGAGATTCGTATAATTAACAAAGATAACGTTATATACATAATCTTAAGGGATATAATCTGGCTTCCCAATTTTGTAAACTAATGCCTAGTCTATATTGAAACAGCACAAGTCGATAGATGGGGTCGGGAAAGATAATTTGCAGACTGGAATGATATTAATTGATTGAATAAACACCAGTTGATGTCGTCAAATAATGCATAGATTAATTATAAAATGAAAATATAAGTAGGTACCTACTCACCTAATAGAAATATATTTAATATACTCATCTCTCTTCTTCGTCAGCCCCATACTATCATATACTATCTTATTGAAATATTCATTTTTATTTTTCTATGTGCCTATTGTAATTTTAATTTGATGTTTCCTTGATTTTGGATGTATTTTTTTTGTTCTTTTTATATTTTGTTCTGAAATTGTGTTTTTATATATATATATATATATATATATATATATATATATATATATATATATATATATATATATATATATATATATATATATATATATATATATATATATATATATATATATATATATATATATATATATATATATATATATATATATATATATATATATATATATATATATATATATATATATATATATATATATATATATATATATATATATATATATATATATATATATATATATATATATATATATATATATATATATATATATATATATATATATATATATATATATATATATATATATATGAAATTATTATTATCTTTGGGGTTATCCCGCGTCAAAATCAGATCCTTGGAAGGATCTTTCGTCAACCGACGTTTCGCCTGGATCACACCAGGCATCTTCAGATGCCTGATGCCTGGTGTGATCCAGGCGAAACGTCGGTTGACGAAAGATCCTTCCAAGGATCTGATTTTGACGCGGGATAACCCCAAAGATAATAATAATTTCATATTTTCAAATACCCGTGAAAACCTTTCTAGTAACATATATATATATATATATATATATATATATATATATATATATATATATATATATATATATATATATATATATATATATATATATATATATATATATATATATATATATATATATATATATATATATATATATATATATATATATATATATATATATATATAAAGAGCTGCTGCTTTCCTAAACACAAGCTTCTAGCTTAAATTAGGAAAGGAAATATCAATATGTTGATAAACGTAACAAAGTATTTGTAATCGTATATAAATTGTATAATGAATAAAAAAAAAGCCATAATTCTCCTTGTAGCCACACAGAGCAACATAAATTTATGTAGGTATATGTATATGAAAACAGAATGAAGTCGATCTAACTTTTCATAGAAGGTATGACATACGTCATATTTAATCGCCGAAACATATAGAACCGTCTACTTTTTTTGATGATTTATTTTAAAAAAAAAGTGCTTGAGAATAGTAAAACCATATCACTCTGGTTTTGCAGAAAAGGGTATCTTCCGTTCTGTTAGGTAGTATTGATAGACTTAAAGTTTCAACTAAGGTTTACTTATCTAAGGTAAGCCCTAAGGTGACCTTATGATTTTAGTTAAAGATATCTGTCATCACCATATTATGCCTGTGGGTTCTTACCTATGTAGGTATGCTAAATACTATGTAATACGCACGTTTATTTACCGACACGGTGTGTATTTAGTAACTAGGGAGTATATGTAACATAATGCGAAGCTGTAATTACTGTATGTAGACATAGAATGATCGACTCTTTGTTACGATGAATATTAATTAATAAACATATAGGTCTTTTTGTCTGTCAGTATAAATGTCAGTATGTGTACCTACTTAAAAAATATAGTGTATTACAAAACGAAGTCAGGGGAGCTACACCTGACACGTTTTTAATCTTAATACGTTCCAATCTTGATTTAATCTTGAAAATGATCCATTTTTATATCAAATTTGTGTTTAACTGCCTATATTTCCATTTTTTTTAAATATCGAATAACTCTGAAACACCCCAACTAGATAGTTCAATTTTTTTATAAAAAAACTACATATGTTATCAGTGCTTAAAAAAGTTTTTTTAAATTTTTTTGAATAAATTAAATTTAGTGACGACGTCGTTTAATATACTTGTATGTCAGTATAGGTACACAATATAAGCGGGGACTTAAATAGTTTGATACTTAATCTCCATACATACCATCAAGCTGCTTACATATTTGGGCAGGAAAAAAAAGACTGACCTCCACATTATTTTATACTGACTTAATTTTTTTGTTTAGAAAACCAAATATCTTAAACAATACCATAAATTGTACTTTGGACTTTGGAGTTAATAGTTTGGTTTGTATTCTTCAACTATACATACTATCGCCACCGACAGTTGGATCTCATGTGTTATATGCAACTAGTTTGTTAAAATACTATATTATATCAGAGGTTTTGCATAATATATATCTTATATACGTACATAAGTTTGGTAGTTTTGTATTTGATAAATAATTACAACATCTTCTGTCATTATTTGGCTTTGTAAATTCCTCAAGAAATAATTATTTATGTATGAACATGGAACATTTTACACAATCAAAACATGCTAACAAAGAGATGCGGTTTGAGATTATAATGTAAGCTTTATCGATTGAATTATTAATGATTTGAATCATCATGAATGATTCTTTTGAGCCTAGTCTAAATTCATCCAGTTTTTGGAAAATGCGGAATGAAACTCCGTCCGGATTCGTTGTATATTAAAGCGTACATACATTATACTTCTACTCCCATAATATGTTATGTATATTATGGTGCTTACTTTTTTATACCCTTTTCATCAAACCTCACTTGTTTGTACTGTAATTTTGCATCGATTTTGAACTAACTTTAGAGCTCCGAAACTTTAATAAAATTGAACTATTTTGTATTTCATGTATATCGACAAAATTGTTTCAATCGCCTCGATATCTGTAAACTGTATATCAGGCGTCATTATTTTTTTTGTTTAACAACATGACAAATAAAGTCAAACGTGAAGAACGCGAAAAAAACATTCATTTTTTTTACTTACTTGTTGCTCAAGGTAATAAAAAGGTGACTTTTCATAGGATGAATTATAGTATTTCCGATTAACCGTAAGCGACAAACACAGGTATCACATTTTTTTATCATAAAATTTGGTAGTAATTATTATATTCACTCGCCTATTCTGAGACTACATAGACTTGGTAGTGAGTTCACTACCTATATATTTTGTAAATTTATATATTTTTTTTCTTGATATTTTAGTGATGCTATATACCTACTTATAATTATGTACGTATGTATTTTGCTTCGTGGTTCATGAACATATTTTTTAATAATTTGTAATTGTGCATGTAAATGCCCATTTAGGGCGTGTATATAAATAAATAAATAAGTGTGACAGTCAGATCACAATTTCCTCGTACATGATCCCTTAATAAAACTTAATGATATTTGTAAATTTTTATACTTACTATTTTAGATTCTTTATGAATTTATGCAATATTTTCTATTTTTAATGTAGGTATCACATAGATCTTTTCTTTTATTTTAAGATTTAAAATCAAACCTTAATTATCCTTATGAAACATACCTATATTTTTTTTGTTGTACTTTAAATGTATGTATTTTCCACTCACACTGAAGACGGCCCTGACCATTATCTGTCAGTGTGATCTTTTCCATTAAAGAGACCTAACCTTACATTATTTTTAAACCAGGTGCCAGGAAGTCTTTGTTAATTATTATATTAAATTTGTTTCGTCTTTCGTCTTCATTAGTAATTGGTGAATGGGTATAGAATATACATGTAAAACAATTTTATGTACCTAGTAGGTACTCTTATTTTTAATTTATATTTTATAATTTTTATGTTAGTAATATTTAATGCTTTGCTTGCATATTCATTCAATCGATTAAATAAATACATTTTGGGTCTTACTTACTATTTAAAATACTAGTTTAATCCGATGCTAAGTCAGTTTCGGCCATACAAAAAACTGGGTAAGTATCAGCTTAAACACATATTGCAAATAGTAAGTAAGGCCCTTTATGTTTTTCGAAATGGTCTTCGGCCGTATATTTGCAGTAGAAAAAAAAGTATTGTATAAAATATGTATTGACTGTAATTTTCCAAGTCTCCCACGCTCCAAAATTAAGACTGAGGGTGCAAGACCGGGGTGTTCATGGTGTTACATTTGCTCATCACTATACATACTCGTATGTATTTGCGTTATAAGAAATGGAATATATGTACAATATAATGTAGTTGCTTGTGTAATTCTGCTGTAGGTTTCCTTTATTTTAGTTTTTTGACCAGTATATGCAGGTAGGTACCGCGTACACGATCAATCATCTTTCATCAATCATCAATACGTTGTGTCTATATTGTTGACTCATCTTATTGGAAGGACAAACCTTGTGTCAGACCCTTTTCAATACATACACTTAATTTAATTATAATAATAATAATAATAATAATAAAATTGGCTTATTTATACAGCGCCGTTTTTGTGAAACCACCTCAAGGGCGCTTTACATATAAACTTAAAATTAAACACAGAAACTTTTCTTAAATAAATGAGTTTTTAACTGTTTTTTAAAACTTATTTCACTATTCACTGCTCTTATGGTTGGTGGTAAATTGTTCCACTGAATCGGTGCCCTTACAGCAAAAGCACGTTCGCCGAATTTAGTGTAGTGACACCGATTTTTTTCAGTTAAACGTCCAACGGCAGTTGCTGCAGATCTAAGCCGCGTCCTCCGGTTCGTTAACTGCTGTGGTATACATAACTCTGTTATGTATGATGGAGCTTTTCCCTTGACCGCTTTATGCACCATCCAACAGTCTTTAAATAAAATACGCTCCGGAACACGTAACCAATGCAGATCTTTCAGTAGTGGAGTGATGTGATTATATTTTGATGAACACTTAATCAGCCTGGCGGCAGCATTGAAAACTGATTGAAGTCTATCTAGTTGATTCTGGGGTAGACCGGCGTATACAATATTGAGTAGTAATTATACAGTTTTGAAATTTTACTTGCATCGAAAGTAATTAAAATATTGCGGTATATTTTATGTATAAAAATATACATAATTATCCAATAAAAAAAAGATATCTGCGAAAGCGCTAATTTTTATTTATTTATTTAACTATTAATTTTTATTTTTTTAACTAAGCATTTATTATTTATACTCACCGTTGGACCGTTGATATTTATTATTTTTTTGTCTTATAATTATTGCATATCTGGTAAATTAGTTAAACCAGAATGAGGGGTGTGGTGTACCTGTTCCGCACCGCATAGGACATGGAGAGTTTTTCCCAAGTGATCATCAACGTCAGAGGGATACGACAGGACACACGAAGGAGAAACGTGATCCAAGATTGCAGCACGTATTTGGAATATACCATTGTCATTCAAATGTCGCCATGAATACTCCTTTAAAAGAATATGCATCACATATAAATGCATTCAATAATATATATTTGCTTGGTGATAACATAACAAAGCTTTTAGCAATTAGAGTAGTCTGTCAGTATGAACCCTCAAGTCATGTTGGGAATTAGGACTTCCTTTCCACATTGTTCCTTTCCTGTTTCCTCTTCCTAGATCCTGCTGTCTTTATGCCTACTATGTTATTTGTGTCCTCTCTATAGCCCAAACGATAAGTCCGATTGACTTCATAGTGATATCATAATATGTAAAGTCCATAAACTTAGAGCTGATTAGTTTTCCAAAGATATCCGTTAATTTATTCTCTATGATTTCATCTGTCCAAATTTTCAAAATGCTCTCACGGTCTGGAAAATCGAGATATTTTTATACTGTTTAAAATTTTGATACAATAAAAATACACTCATCAAAAATGCATTCAAGGATTGTAAAAATTTCAAGAGAAAAATCATAAAAATGTATTTAGAGATTGTCAACCTTTCAAGAAGAAACGAGTGGGTTGTGGCCAACACTAAACTCTCCACACCATAGTAAGCGTTCATTTTTTCTTCTTGAAATGTTGACAATCTCAATATGGTAAAGAATGCTTATGTTGCATGAAATATTTTAATAAAAGCAGATAAATTTTGTTTTAAAGAACGTGAGAGCAAAAACACATAATTGGTGAACGTTGCACAAAATTAAAGTGTTCACGTAAATCGGCCGATGACAGGTCGCAAGCCATGCTTGTCTGATGTTCATTGTTCATGCTTATTACGTTGTCCTTTTATTGCCCTAAGACTGAATTAAACCATTTAATAAAATATATTTTTTTAGTTTTAATTAGAGAAAAAAAGTTTGGCCATTTTAAATACTGTAGAAAATATAAAATTTCTTTGTGGGATATCCCTTCTTGAAAGTAATACAGTTTAACGGCATGTGTAACATACTTTTGTGAAATCCTCGGTCTAATAATGTAATAGAGAAAAATGTGGTCGAATACCAATGTGTTATTGTACCAAAATATCAGAACCTGATCTAGACATAAAAATAATACACTTATTCGTTTATTTTCAACTAAGGTTCTGTTTTTTTTTGTCAATACTGACGGTGTTAAATGTGTAGAACTCCATTATACTAGGTATTTTTTAATCGAAAAAAATGTTTATGGTTCTACATATACAGGGTTACAGGTTAAGTTTTTTTTTTTTTTAAGATATTTATTTTTTAATAAAAAGTAATACATTCTTATTTTACCACCAAACTGCAAAGCAGTTTTTTGGCAGAGCAGATTCTCTCTTTCACATAATATTATAAATTTCACATATAATTATTTCAATAAACTAATCTCAAATATAAAAGATACAGAGACCAAACAAAAATCTGAAAGAAAAAAAAACTTGAAAATTCGAAAGAAAAAAAAAATTTAAATAAACCTTACACATATTAATATACATTAGATATACCTATAATTAATCAACAATAATAATTCAAAGTCTAACGAACGCTTGAATTCAGATACAGATGTTTAAGAGTATTTTTTATAGTAACTATTTTCGTTTCGTCAGACTTTAAAATATTTCTTATCCTAATCGGCAACGCGTTAATAATATGCGGTACAAGATGTTTCCTGGTACGATCTCATCTCCATACACGTTGTTTGTCTTAGGTACCTGCAGGGCACGCTCCATCGCCAGCCAGCCACCCACCTCCCATATATGTGACTTATTTCTGTTTTAAAAGATTCATTTTTGTATTCTTCCAAAATGATGCACTGTTTTACTTTATTTTGTATTGGGAGTATTTTACATATTTCAAATAATTATTCATATTGGCTATTACATGATTTTTTTGTATTGTTGTCCACCAACATTTTCAAGAAATTGATTTGAAAGTCGTACTGAATATTAAAGGACGTTATTATTCAGGTCATTTATGATGGATTTGATTTTATAATATGGTGTCCGAAACTCAACCGTTATGGAGATATTGAATTTTAAAGATTTAAAAAAAAATTGGCTACTTTAACAATTTTTTACGGATTAGAGGTCTTAGGTTCCGTTTTTTTATGTATTGTAACATATTGCAATATATAGAACTTTCAAAAATTGAATTGATAGGGATCTCATTAAAAAGGCATAATTGGTGAACGTTGCGCAAGCGCATAAAGTGATCACGTGAAACCAGCCGATGACAGGTCGTAAGCCCTGTAGGTGCCTTGATATCCCGGTTCTCCTACAGTAAATATTCCAACTTCGTCTCTATTGTGATAATTAAAAATCTGTTAAAAAATATCTTTGACACCCGACAGGGAAAAAATCCAAAGTTTGCGCATATGCAGTGGTAAAAATATTCGGTATCTACGTACGGTTAAATTTTTAATCTTGTAGTATGGTTGCAAATAATTAAATACTAGTTCTTGTATTTCTTAACATAATATTCATAGGCAAGCCAAGATTTTCGTCTTCTATAAGTAATTCCGCTACTGGCATATTACCTACGCATTTTAAAATGTCTAATAATTATTTTGAAGGCTTTTATCAATTTTCCTTTAATGAATGCCTATATTTTCGTTTGTTCCAGCCTAAAATGCGAACGCTGTTACCGCATATTCAAAATATGTTATCAAAAAGCCCTTTTAGCAAAAAAAAACAAAATATTTGTGCAAATTTAGTTAATTTATTCCATGTTTCATACTGTCAGACGAATATATTGATAAATCTTTTTTCAGAGTGTTGAGAATTTCCTACTACAACCCTGTTCAGCACTTCAGGGTGGAACTGGGGAGGATGTCTGTATATAAATAGGTTGGAAAGCACAAAACTTGGTAAGTGTATACATTTTGCTGAAAGGGATTCTTGGAGAATTCCATTGTACAATTATTTTGCATACAAACACATGTCATTGGTACTTGTAAATGTATATGAGATCGAAAAAAAAAAAAAAAGGAAATTCAAAAATAAATGAGCAAAATACTGGCGAGCAGTGTATCTGAAGATTTAGAAAATAAAAAAAGTTTGATTAAACTGTAATTCGATCTAACTATAAAGGTTCAAAATGAATTTTAGTTTAAAATAAATTATTGAGTTTTTAATTGCCGATATTGAAGAGCTTGATTTTTTTGGATGATCATTGCGTTTAGTACAAGTAAGTCACTTAGGAATTCAATTAAATCATATTTTCAGCCCCTTTTGAAGCCACAAAAAACAATATTGAATAGCATGATTTTTCGGATGTTGCTAGCAGTTTGGTATCATGCTGAGACTGTATTCTGAAAGTTTCATCACAATTTATATCTGCGTGTGCTATGTACGGCGTGTTTATTTTACTTTATCGATTATAGACTAAAGTACTCATTCGATTCTTTTCAAATTTTGCAAATTTGTATATCTGATACTCACTAAGACCCCATTAGTTTTTGAAGTATATCTGAATAGTTCTTCTCAATTTTTTCAACTATCAAATATATCAAAATGACCCCAAACTCAGGAAACTTAAAATTTGATTTTTTTATTTTTAAATTGGTAAAAAGGCACATTACTCTCATAAAATGGCATTGAAGATTGATCTAGTTTTAATTTCTAAATGTTTAAAAAAAAATAATTTAACAAACTCATTTCACGAAAATGCTGAATATTTTCCATACAAAATTTGAATACGTCATAGAATGACTTGTTGGTGAGGAGTTAAGCGTTGCCACAACCAACTCGTTTTATTTTATTGTGCTTTTTCTTATATTTAAATGTTTTCACTTAATTGGTAGAATTCCATTTTTTCATTCAATTAATAATAAAACAATATGTATTTGATTCTACATAATACAAAATATTATTATTACGTCGATAGCCATTTCGTCTTGTTAAGGCATCTTCGAGACTAGTCTTGTTAGTCTTGAAGATGCCCTAACAAGGCGAAATAGCTATCGACGTAAAATAATATGTTGTATGTAGAATCAAAAACATATTGTTTGATTTTTAATTGAATATCGAGTATGATATTGTTTATTTAAAACATATACCTCCATGTATGATATTGCTTATGCCAGTTATTAAATAATTGATAATATATAATTTTATTGTGATGAAGGGTTTCAATTAAAGAACTACTTACATGATCAACACTGGTTTATTCGTAACAACAGAAAATGAAATATTAAAAATAGCTTGCTAAATTTGTGATGTCGTGGGTCGGAACTAATGGATAAAAATTAAACGCGACTCTAAACCCATTCAACGATCAACACACGAATAAGGATTTGTAGGTTTGTATCAACGACAGTGGGCTATGATTCGTTGATCCTCGTCAACCTTCGGAAGTATTCGAGAATCTATGACATACATGTTGCAGCTCCAGGAGTGCTGCTACAGTGGTATCATGCTGAAAATCAGATGTTGGGGACTTGTCCTCTTGCAACGTAGCTGAGCATGGTCCTTTTAAGGCACTGTATACCTTGGGCATACGGATTTACACAATATATGCAAACTTAATTACCTTCCAATGTAAGAAACTATATTTTATATCACCAAATTTGTGATAAACAGAACTATTTCGTGAAAAAAAGTTAAATTTAGATTTTTTTAAATAGCAGCTTATAAATTTAAATATAAAAAATAACTCAGCCGGTAGATATTCATATTCTCTTTCGATTGAAGTAAAATCTACTATAGGCCTTATAAAATTTATAGGCCTTGTAGTTTTTAAGTACTTTCAATAAAAAAATAAAATGGGTTTTACTAAAACTAATTTTATAAGAAAAATATTTAACAAACTCAAGTGTAATAGTATACAGGTGTTTAAAAAGCTTGATTTTTATTTCAATGATATATGTTTTGAAAGTTCTGGGGAAAATATTTTCAAAATTTGTCTGTTTAGGCCCGAATTTATAAAATGTAGGTACTAAGAATTTTCTCAATGCTAAGCATGACAAATTCCATCTATTTCGGTGTACTGAGTATTGACGCAATGAGATGGTTTATAAATACGGTTGTGTTTCTGGAACAAGGATTAAAAAAAAGTATAGTTAAAATACTTTGATTTCATAAAATTTTGCAATATTTTGGTTGTTTCATTGAAATCTAATACCGTCAAACGGCACAATTTTGAACAGTTTTATGAAACCAAAGTATTTTAACTATACCTACTTTTACTGATACTTTTGTTGAAACAACCCAGCCTAGTATCTTTAAATGTAAAAGTTGTTTTTGTCGATATTTATCTACATCCACTAATATGTTTGTTAACTGATTTTTGATTCAATAAATATTGTGATTAAAATTATTATTTATAATATAAACTTAACGTAGTTTACACCACTTAACTATGAGTACTATCTTCTACCGGTTTCAAAAACTTAAAATGTTTTCTTCTTCAGGAAGACTTACGTACTAAAAATTAAAAATAAAACATAGACTGTTGTTAGGTATTAAGTTGTGGGAGGAGTCAATTTTAGAAAGTAGTGGGGCGGAACAGTAAACATAAGTGACACTGGGTGGTTCAAATTTTTTTTTTGTTAGTTATAAAAATACTTTATATTTTATTAATTAATCGGAAATGTATTTAGAATCGGGTTGTTTGGGAAGTTTAATTGGTTATTTATTATACTTTGTTTATTATTTACACTTTTTCTTATTTCTAAAATTTCTAAATCTGCTAATTTTAAATTTGAATAACCTGTATGCATAATCTGTAATCCCGTGTCTATGTCAAAATGATGGTTGAATTCTATAAGATGTTCAGCAAATTCCGAAAAATTATTATTATTCAAGCAACGTAAGTGTTCTTTGACTCGGGTTTGAATGTTTCTATTAGTTAATAATAGAAAATAATAGAAACATTCAAACCCGAGTTTACTGTTCCGCCCCACTACTTTCTAAAATTGACTCCTCCCACAACTTAATAACTAACAACAGTCTATGTTTTATTTTTAATTTTTAGTACGTAAGTCTTCCTGAAGAAGAAAACATTTAAAGTTTTTGAAACCGGTAGAAAATAGTACTCATAGTTAAGTGGTGTAAACTACGTTAAGTTTATATTATAAATAATTTATAATGTCGCCACAAAGTTATTTTCCTAACATTAACGATATTAAAATTATTGTTACTAAAAACTTCTAAGAAATATGCGTTTACAAAATGGCGTATATGCAATATGAGTCTATAGCTTGCATTTAATTAATTCCGAGAACCTCTTATTTATGCATCACCTTCGTTGGATGAAGAGAGTTAGGTAAGCTGTAACTACAAACGTTGCACTTTGGAATTTTGTATATTTCAATTTTCTCTGATGCAAACAGTCTGCATTGTATGTAAAGTCTTCGTGGCGTTACAAATTCCGATATACCGCATCGCGTTGTTGTGTGTGGTTCTGCTGCATGTGACATGTTTGATAACCTGACATGCCCGCACCACACGTGTCAGTGGTTGGTGCACACCAGGGATACGGAACCTTTTACCTGTTGACGTAAGAAATAATACTTCTGTTATAGAAACACTAATGGCGCTACATGCAGCGAAATAACGGCGGTACACAAATCAAAAGATCCAAGTTTATTAACCCTTCATATATTTTTAACGTTCGAATTAAATAAATAACAAATTAATGTGTAATTGACTGTCTATCACAGGAATATCTATTACATGAATCGTTCCTAGACAAAGATAAATTAGTAGAACACGCCCTTAAAAAAATATTTATACATAGTCTAAAATTTCTAAATTATGGCTAAACGATTTTGGAATAATGCCAGTGGTTGACATAATAAAGGGTAAGAATTTTTCTACATTTTATTAATTTATGCTATTTTGATAATAATTATATTTTCGAAAGTGCAAAATTTCTAAATTTGTTAAACTGAACAGATAAATAATAAAAACACACTGAGGACATGTATAGTAGTCAGAAATACAAAGTTGTTCAATTTTATTAAAATATAAAATTAATCATGCTGAAAATAAGCAATTTTTACATACATTGTCATCGATAATATACACATTCTGAAAGTTTCATATATCAAACTGGGGGGCAAATCTGGTTCGACCGGCGAAATCAAAACCCCAGTGATTACCCATATCATGGATATAATTATAGTATGGAGTTCTATGACATCTAAAGATATTGTAGAACTCCATATAATAATTATATCCATGATATGGGTAATCACTGTGGTTTTGATTTCGCCGATTGAACCAGACTTGCCCCCCTGGTCGGGAAGTCAGTTAAAAATCTATTGCGAAATTCCAGTACAGACAGACAAGTGAAGTTAAAGAAAAGAGTGTAAAGAAACAAATTTTCATCATACGCCACGTCATTTCAATCTAAGGATTATTATTTATTGTAATTAAAATAATTTTATCCATTAAAAATATTATTTTATAAGGACGAGAAAGTACCTACAGTGTTATTTTTCTGTTTTAATTAACATTATTTTATTTTTATTATATTTTATTTTAAATTACTTCTCGGGCAACTAACGGGTACTATGTCAAATATTTATTTAACACGCACCCAATAACAAGTTACCACATTCTGGAGACTTACGATTTTAATCGTCTCACAGATCCAGACTGAAAACACAATTAAAAACTGTGTCTCCACCGGGAATCGAACCCGGGACCTTTGGATCAGCAGTCAGATACCCAATCAACTGAGCCACGAAGGCCAATTTTGCTTATTATATAATTTATTTTTCATATTGCTTACTCTATCAGTTATTTTTCATATGATACATATATAAAAAATAAAACACTCAAAAAATATAGAAAAAGATGTGCAGTAAGAGAAAACATATTTCCCTTTACCAGAGTGCTTTACGCACTCGTGTGTAAATGAGAAATTTAAATACAAAAGATGTGCAGTAAGAGAAAACATATTTCCCTTTACCAGAGTGCTTTACGCACTCGTGTGTAAATGAGAAATTTAAATACAAAAGATGTGCAGTAAGAGAAAACATATTTCCCTTTACCAGAGTGCTTTACGCACTCGTGTGTAAATGAGAAATTTAAATACAAAAGATGTGCAGTAAGAGAAAACATATTTCCCTTTACCAGAGTGCTTTACGCACTCGTGTGTAAATGAGAAATTTAAATACAAAAGATGTGCAGTAAGAGAAAACATATTTCCCTTTACCAGAGTGCTTTACGCACTCGTGTGTAAATGAGAAATTTAAATACAAAAGATGTGCAGTAAGAGAAAACATATTTCCCTTTACCAGAGTGCTTTACGCACTCGTGTGTAAATGAGAAATTTAAATACAAAAGATGTGCAGTAAGAGAAAACATATTTCCCTTTACCAGAGTGCTTTACGCACTCGTGTGTAAATGAGAAATTTAAATACAAAAGATGTGCAGTAAGAGAAAACATATTTCCCTTTACCAGAGTGCTTTACGCACTCGTGTGTAAATGAGAAATTTAAATACAAAAGATGTGCAGTAAGAGAAAACATATTTCCCTTTACCAGAGTGCTTTACGCACTCGTGTGTCAATGAAAAATTTAAATACAAAAGACACAAAATATTATATATACATAATTATTATCTATACAAAAAGAAGTTAATATAATTTACATATCAGTCAATTTTTTTTATTTTTCTTTTGAATTCATTATATTCAGTTGCCAGTTTATTTTTCATATTGTATTGCTAATTATGCCATTTAGTTTTCATATAATTTTGCTTATGATATTATGTATTTATTAAATTTTATGTAGATACCTAACGTTATTGCACTTTGTACGAAATTCACTAGATTGCTTTATTGTAATAAACCCGCCAGTGTACATGTGTTTGTAATATATTAAAAAATGAGACAATTAATGAGCTTCTGATATGTTCTGATCTGTTTATGTTTAAAAGTAGATTTAAATCTCTTTTAAATTTTAACTAACCGGGTGCTTTCATGTAAATCTAGGTTAAGATCAAACGGGATAGATCAAAGCAAAGCGTAATTAACTGCAAGTGAAGTGTTACGTAGATATTCTGTTTTGCACAAAGAGGATGTTGTTATCCGTATTGGTAATTAAACAGGTTTAAATTTGTAATGCATTTTCGCTAAATTTAGTTTATCGATCGATAACTCTCGATAGAACTCGATATTCATACAACAGTTTTGACTAACTCTGCACAATAACCAAGCGGGAGATACCTGTTATTGGAGCACTGGAGATTCTATGTTTAAGTTTCATGATTTCTTTGTTTGTGTTGTTCAGTGTTCTGTTGGTGTCTCGATATATTAAATAAATAAATAAATAAACAAATAAATAAACAAATAAATAAATAAATAAATAAATAAATAAATAAATAAATAAATAAATAAATAAATAAATAAATAAAAAAATAAATAAATAAATAAATAAATAAATAAATAAATAAATAAATAAATAAATAAATAAATAAATAAATAAATAAATAAATAAATAAATAAATAAATAAATAAATAAATAAATAAATATTAAATAAATAAATAAATAAAGAAAAAAATAAACAAATAAATAAATAAATAAATAAATAAATAAACAAATAAATATATATATAAATAAAAAAATAAATAAAAAATAAATAAATAAATAAATTATTAAATAAATAACTAAATAAATAAATAAATAAATAAATAAATAAATAAATAAATATATAAATAAATAAATAAATAAATATAACATCATCAGTAATTATAGTCTATTTAAATGTACTATAGATCGCGCAGAGGTTAACATCCGACTGTAATTCATTAAAAAAATGGAGGAGAGAGGAGAGGAGGGGACAAGCAAATGATAAGGAGACACATTAAAGTGTAAATAATAATAATAATGAATACTTCCTTGCACCCTGCGCAAGCGGCGAGTTTATTGCCGTATGGCGATTTCTTCCAACTAATCAGTGTTTCCAGCCAAGAGAAGCAATATATGCGTGAGAAATAAATTAAAATAAATTTCTACTCTGCTGGGAATCGAACCCAGGACCCCCGCACAGAAACCGAACGTCATACCAACTGTGCCACGGCGGTCGGCACAGGGTCAGGGTTATTTGTAAGGAAATGATTCCTCAGATTTATGGTTTCAAAGGGATGTGGTTTCAAAGTCGGGCTGCTTGTACGGAGAAAGATGTGGTGAAAAAGGAAGTATTGTGTACTGGGATATAGATAAATATGGCGTTCGGTTCTCTCAACCCACCCCGCTAGAGACATGGCGTGATTTTTTGTATGTATGTCTATAAAACACACTGACAAGGATCTAAGTAAATTAATTAACCAAGGTCTATACAAATTGTTCAACCCGAGAATTTTTCACTTTCACTAGAGAATTTGGTAATGCAATCAGTGAAGAGGCATTAAGAGAAAAGGTTAAGAATGAAGAGGAATAGTCAGATAATATATTATTACAGGAGGTATTGAGGCTGTTAGGGGTTTAGTGCGGTCACGTTGTTCTTGCCTGATACTGACAGGCTGAATTCTCAAGATATACAATGTAGTTTTAGATAGGAACCTAACAAACTGCGCTCAAATCTATTCAATCGTTTATGTACAAATTACTTGACTGGAATATTTTCGATGAAGCATTTGCTGCGAGGTCCCGGCTTGGATTTTAATTATCTTTTTAATTTATTAAGGATTCTAAACTCTTTTCAATTAATTATCGTTTTACGCTACTTCCACCACCAATCGATGTGCATATGGGGACTGTAAACGGCCCCTTCACAGAACGCTAAGTAACCGACGAGAAAAAAAATGCGTAGCACGAAAAGTAGCTCATGGAGCCCTCTAGATTGGCAATCTCGGCACCATTGTGTTAAAAGAACAATCGACGAATGTGAATGGAAGATTCACACTAGTTGATTGTCATTGTCATCAGATATTTTTTAATGAAAAACATCAAGGGTATTTTAAAGTTCTTACAATAGTAAGGCACAACTATGACAGAAAATTATCTTTTAATTTTAATCCATGTACGATAATGTATACAGTGTTGAGTTTATTGCCAAAAGGCATTTTTTTCTAACCAACCAATGCATCGTGTGGCCACAAAGTAGCAGGTACATTAAATTTATAACAGTCTTTGAAAGTCTTGACCATCCGACAGCTTTTCATCAGGGACGCTTTGAGTCATTTTTGGGATGATTCATCGAAAACAAAAACTCAAAATAATATACAAACACGGTTAGCACTTTCGTGCAATTACAATATTCCCAATTATAAAACAAAATTTGCGCAAAGAAGCTATACCTATATAGCACCTATAGTCTTCAACATCCTGGATTTTTAAAAATCATGTGCAAATTTGTCTCTACGACATTGGTCGGGAAAGGACGGAGAGCATTCTTTATAACAAAAATTTGCCACATATTATGATGTAAAGAACTCAGGGATTGTATGGCGTTGGCGGACTAATGTGTTTGATTTGTGTTTTTTTTCATACCCATATTGTTCTAAACTGTCTTTTAGTTTGATTTTTTTTTTGTTTAATATGTTCTGTTTCTAATTTTGAATAGGCATTCGTTGATTATTGTTTTTTTTCTAATTTGTAATGCACTTTTTATGTATTTATTTTAAATGTTATTTCTAATTTTGTTATTGTATGCTATTTATATTTGAATGCTAATTTTTGCGTATGTTTTGTTAGTTGGCAATCATTGTTAAAAGTATCATTATTTCAAAATGCTTTAGCCCCGGCACAGGCATTTTACCAAGTGGGGCATTGCAGTTAAGAGTATTAGTTACTTGTCAATTATGTACATATATGTATGAATAAATAAAAATAAATAAATAAAATACAAATCACAGCAACAAAATAAGGAAGGAGATAGAGGATGTGTGGAGTGTCAATTAAGAGGCTATGGTAGGCTTTATAGTATATTTTGAGAATGTATTTAGATCTTTATTCTATAGCATGAGTTTTTTGAAATTTGAATTTGTTTAATACTTTTCTTGTAAAATAAGTTTTAGTAAAACCCTTTTTTTATATTTTTATTGTACGTAACTAAAAAACTACAAGGCGTATGATTTAGATTTTTAATTTAATCGAAAGATAATTCGAAAATCTACCGGCCTTTTTTTTCTTATAATAATATTTCAATTACTTTTTTTGCCATTTAATAAAAACCTTTTCTTCGCGAAAAAATATTATATATCACGTATTGTCATAAAGTCATTACACTACTTAAATGTTTAACTACGGATTGTTTCGTGGTTATAAAAAATAAAAATCAACTTTGATTTACGTTTCATACAGATTTTAAAAACACACATTTTGGTTATGGAATGTAGTGTGTTTATTTATAAATCCACAAAATAACGATTTTCAATTATTAAAAATGACTTTTTTTGAAGATATATTTTTACCCGATAACATCCATCCCTTTGATATCCCCAAGCGAAACCTAAGGTGATAAATTAGCAAACGTCAAAGCTAATCATGTCATTCTTTAAATATTTCTCCGTTCGTTGGAAATCTTCGAAAATTTCCGATTTACAGACGGATGTGAGAGAGAAAGAGAGAATAAAAAAAGGAAAAACAAAGATCATAATGAAAACGGAAAGGTAATTTGAATTTGGAATTCATCGCATGGCAACCCCACTCACTTTCCGGCAAATCAGCCGCCTTCCCGCCCGTTTTGAAAAAAAAATCGGTGCGACCTATTTTCCATTTTGATGGGCTTAAAAAGTAATAATAAAAAAAATGGTAATTCGAGATATTAATTTATATTTGAAAGGTATTTCAAAAAATAAAACCGTTGATGACGGTTTTGTGTTCGCTGTTCCAAAGACAACGGAAATGAAGGTTTTAAGGTCAATCACTGGAAAAACTCTCCGAGATCGTGTCCGCAATAATTAAATAAGATATACATGTGGAATAGAGGACATCGCTCGGTGAAGTGGACCCAGAAGAAGACATTGGAGGGACTACGTAGCCAGAATGGACAGTGATAGACTTGTGTATATAGCAGCAAATGAAATCGCTTCTGGTCGCCGTCTACCCGGAAGACCATCCAAGACATGGAAGGATAGTTAGACGTCATCTCAAGAGGCATAGTTTTTAGAATAACAGACCGACAGATCTACTGAACGTAGAAGATGAAGAGCCCGAATGTATGGTTTAATCCTTGGTGAGATCATGATATTTTATTGTTTGTGTCATGCTTTTCCGCTTTTTACTCTCTTATTTATGTAACCTGGTTATTCTTAAGAGTTCATTTAGTGTTAAGTTAGGATAGTTTGGGTTTGGTTAGGTTAGGTTATTATTCCTAGTGACAGGTCAGGATAAGATCATTTTGTTGAATAGGAAAGTAAGTTTTTTAGGAAAGTAGTTGAAATGATATATTAAGTAAAAATACAATTAACATAATGGAGATCAAAAATGTGGAATGCACCTTATTTCCTATTTAAAATTGCAAAACTGATGATTCGTCTTTCGAAAATGAATGTTAATGTCGTGTTACCTGTTTGGGTTAAATTAATTTTAGTTAATGTCGGTTCTATTTGGTTTGGATTAGGTTAGGTTAGGTTAGGCACTATAAATAGATGAGGGAATGTATCTTATTCCATATTTACAAATTGCAAAACTGATGATTCGTCTTTCAAAAATGAATGTTAATATCGTGTTGGCTGTTTGGGTTACATTAATTTTAGTTATGTCGGTTCTATTTGGTTTGGATTAGGTTAGGTTAGGTTAGGCACTATAAATAGATGAGGGAATGTATCTTATTCCATATTTACAAATTGCAAAACTGATGATTCGTCTTTCAAAAATGAATGTTAATATCGTGTTGGCTGTTTGGGTTACATTAATTTTAGTTATGTCGGTTCTATTTGGTTTGGATTAGGTTAGGTTAGGTTAGGCACTATAAATAGATGAGGGAATGTATCTTATTCCATATTTACAAATTGCAAAACTGATGATTCGTCTTTCAAAAATGAATGTTAATATCGTGTTGGCTGTTTGGCTTACATTAATTTTAGTTATGTCGGTTCTATTTGGTTTGGATTAGGTTAGGTTAGGTTAGGCACTATAAATAGATGAGGGAATGTATCTTATTCCATATTTACAAATTGCAAAACTGATGATTCGTCTTTCAAAAATGAATGTTAATGTCGTGTTGTCTGTTGTACATTAATTTTAGTTATGTTGGTTCTATTTGGTTTGGGTTAGGTTAGCTTAGTTTAGGCACTATACATAGAAGAGGGAATGTATCTTATTCCATATTTACAAATTGCAAAACTGATGATTCGTCTTTCAAAAATGAATGTTAATGTCGTGTTGTCTGTTGTACATTAATTTTAGTTATGGCGGTTCTATTTGGTTTGGGTTAGGTTAGCTTAGGTTAGGCACTATACATAGAAGAGGGAATGTATCTTATTCCATATTTACAAATTGCAAAACTGATGATTCGTCTTTCAAAAATGAATGTTAATGTCGTGTTGTCTGTTGTACATTAATTTTAGTTATGTCGGTTCTATTTGGTTTGGGTTAGGTTAGCTTAGGTTAGGCACTATACATAGAAGAGGGAATGTATCTTATTCCATATTTACAAATTGCAAAACTGATGATTCGTCTTTCAAAAATGAATGTTAATGTCGTGTTGTCTGTTGTACATTAATTTTAGTTATGTCGGTTCTATTTGGTTTGGGTTAGGTTAGCTTAGGTTAGGCACTATACATAGAAGAGGGAATGTATCTTATTCCATATTTACAAATTGCAAAACTGATGATTCGTCTTTCAAAAATGAATGTTAATGTCGTGTTGCCAGATTGGGTATCATTAATTCTATAGTTATGTTGGTTATAGATAGGTAGGCACCTGCCTGTCTGGTAATATTTTGCCGCCATGTCATGCCGGCTATGTTGATATTCGCGCTTCCAATGGCCTCATGAAAATTTTATCTCTTCAAATGAAAATAAATTGATTTTTATCTGTCGTGCAAAAAGATGGAAAGCGGCCGTTAAAATTTAGGTGACCATACGTCAATAATTTCTCAAAGCAGGTTTTTTTTAATTATTGCAAAAAAAAGCCAACGAATATACGAGTGCATGATAAAAGAAAATAAAATCCTTTAATTCATAAATATGATAATGAATGAAAATAGAAATTGACGTAAATAAGTGTAATGCGCACTTCTTTGCATCCTGTGCATGTGGTGATTTTAACCGCTCTGCCATCGACCCATCTAAATGATGGCAATTTCTTCCAATCTACCCCATCACTCAATTAATCAATGTAATTGTAAAATTCATACAAAAATTTACTAATGTTCCAACTAATAAAATAATATGATAATTTTACTTAATGTATGAGTTAGGGTATAATTGTGATGTGACAAACTGATTATGAAATGTCATTTTGATACTCGCTTAGACACGGGTTTGTTCCCAGTGAAGCGGGTGTCGGTCGCAAATAAAAAAATAAAGCAACTGTAAGGAATACATGAATAAATAAATAAATATTCATTTATTTTTTGATAACGTGTTCTATAATTATTTTGTTATTTGTATCCTTTATTGGATTAGTGGTACCGCCTTCAAATAATGCTTCCACTCTTTTCTACAATCGTTTTCACGTATCCCGCAAGAACTGGGTAATCGAAAATACAACGGGCAACAATAATATCTCTAAATGTTCAGCAATGAGGTTCACCACCCATTTTGAGTGTTGTGCCATTTTAGGTGTAACGAGACTGGTGTGTGGGTATAAATGAATGTTTCGTGCTTCCTTTATATAGGGTAATGCACACCCGCACGTTGGATTGGATTTTTTTGTTTCTTGTGTTTTTTTACCAATGTGTAACTAACTGTCTTTATAAAAATTTAAATGAGGTGATTTGTTTTTTTTTATTCATAATGTTTTATTTATTTATTTATTTTATAAAAAGGGTAAATTGACAGACATCCAGCTTACAATTTTTATAAAAGGAAAACAATATTATAATAATACTCTTTTATTATGCAAAACAAATCACATAATGTGGCGGACTTATTGCCCGTAGGCAATTTCTACCAGTCAACCACAATATTGGTTATTATTATGAGTGCTGGACGTCCAATTATGGATGCACACAACATTACATGAGCTCGTATTCAATCACACACCTAAGTTACACAAGTAAGAGTTACATAAATAAGAGAAAATTATGTTAGTTATTATTATGAGTGCTGGACGTCCAATTATGGATGCACACAACATTACATGAGCTCATATTCAATCACACACCTAAGTTACACAAGTAAGAGTTACATAAATAAGAGAAAATTATGTTAGTTATTATTATGAGTGCTGGACGTCCAATTATGGATGCACACAACATTACATGAGCTCATATTCAATCACACACCTAAGTTACACAAGTAAGAGTTACATAAATAAGAGAAAATTATGTTAGTTATTATTATGAGTGCTGGACGTCCAATTATGGATGCACACAACATTACATGAGCTCATATTCAATCACACACCTAAGTTACACAAGTAAGAGTTACATAAATAAGAGAAAATTATGTTAGTTATTATTATGAGTGCTGGACGTCCAATTATGGATGCACACAAAATTACATGAGCTCGTATTCAATCACACACCTAAGTTACACAAGTAAGAGTTACATAAATAAGAGAAAATTATGTTAGTTATTATTATGAGTGCTGGACGTCCAATTATGGATGCACACAACATTACATGAGCTCATATTCAATCACACACCTAAGTTACACAAGTAAGAGTTACATAAATAAGAGAAAATTATGTTAGTTATTATTATGAGTGCTGGACGTCCAATTATGGATGCACACAACATTACATGAGCTCATATTCAATCACACACCTAAGTTACACAAGTAAGAGTTACATAAATAAGAGAAAATTATGTTAGTTATTATTATGAGTGCTGGACGTCCAATTATGGATGCACACAACATTACATGAGCTCGTATTCAATCACACACCTAAGTTACACAAGTAAGAGTTACATAAATAAGAGAAAATTATGTTAGTTATTATTATGAGTGCTGGACGTCCAATTATGGATGCACACAATATTACATGAGCTCGTATTCAATCACACACCTAAGTTACACAAGTAAGAATTAAATAAATGAGAGAAAATTAAGTTACAAAAGTTATGTAAAAAAGTTCAGTTTATACTAGATGCTAGAGTTTACATATTTTTACATCAAAATAAAAACTATTTAATAAAGGGGTAAATAATATTTTTATTCGTGTAGGAATATCAATAAACATAAACAAACTGAGCTTTTCATTTCTATACACAAACTGCTAATTGGGTGAATTAAAAAAAATGTATAAATAAAATTAATAACAAATTATGGTCACCGTATATATGACGGTTGTTAAGGGTGACTTTCTCATTAATTTCGCAATTTTTCTCAATCCCCTAATTTCACACCACCTTCTCAATTCAATTTCACAGTGTTGTGTATTAATAAAATTCTCAGGTTTAACGGCCCGGACATGTTCAATCTGATTAATCTGTAATTTTAACATTAATTTACAAACTTCATTTAAACGTATTCCTGAGAACCTCGATTTAAATTTGATTTTTATAAAAATAAATTTAATTTAAGTGCAAACTTCATTTTTTTAAGAATGAATATGTTCTTGTAACAAGTACATAAAGTTCAATATACTCCCCAAATTGAGCAAAAAAGCTTGTGCTATAGGTAAACGAAATGTTGATCAAAATTATAATACATTAATCAATTTTTATAGATAATAAAATATAATTCACCTACGAGTATAACATAAGCCTAGTCCTACCACTTTATCTCCAACAAAAACCCTCTACAATATATATTTGTTAAATTGATAGTTCTTAATAATTTTATTTCATTTATTCTATGAAGACGCATGAAAGTAGAATTAACGCGGTTGAAATGAGGTCACTAAGACGAATGTGTGGTAAAACGATGTATGATAGAATAAGAAATGAGGATATTAGACGAGAATGTATGATTGAAAGAAATATCGTAAGTAAGATAAAAATAAATGCCCTAAGGTGGTTCGGCCACATAGAAAGAATGAGTGATAACCGTCTGATAAAAAAAGTATACAAGGCTGATAAAAGAGGAACGAAAAGTAGAGGTCGGCCAAGAAAAAGTTGGCACGATCACATAAGTAGGATTTTGAAATATGGTGATGTTAGAAGTAAGAATAATAGAAGAGCGTGTATGAGACGATGTAGTATGGACGTGAATGAAGCGAGGAATGTATGTCAAGAGAGAGGAGTCTGGCGTTCGGTTCTCTCTGCCTACCCCAAATAGGGAAATGGCGTGATGGTATGGTATGGTATTTATTCTATGTACAGGATTCCACAGCAGGTAACGACGATTGAATGATGTTGTTCGGTAAATGTGGCATCACTCCTAACCTTTTCCTCTCCCAAATATATTGCTACCTACATGAGTAGTCAGCTGTATATACAATCATCTACAACTCGTCGTCGTATACGTCAATGACAGTTGATGAAGTAAAATAGTTTCAATACGCTCGAAATATATCTACATATTTCGTGTCCTTTCGTGTTGATCAACTAAATACTACGCGCCATGCGCCCTTTTAATATACCCAAACCGTGTTTGTAAGTGGTTTGTCTTTCATCAATATTTTGTGTTGTGATACAAGACTTATAGTGAGTGCCTTCATATATGTATAATATTATCGCAATCGACAGTTGGATCTCATGTGTTACATGCAACTAGTATATTTATAATATACAATAGTATGAAAATATATAAAGTGGAGTTTAGTTTACTCATAACATGTTTCGAAAGTAGACCGGACTGACATTATGAGAAAATTTTAAACGAACCTGTCTCTTCACATTAGGTATAGGAAAGCAATTAAAACTTCTGCCTGGGTTGGCGTTAATTTATAGTTTTAAGTGTTTATGGCATATCTTTTAAGTACATACAGCAACCTATGTAGCTTATGTATTTTATCTACACCCAATATTGACGTACGTGATATACATATGGAAAAAATATACATGTCTAGCTACGCCCATCTCCACCCGCTCCGCATATGGGGTCTAAAAACGGCCCCTTCGCAAAACGCTAGTAAGAAGTTATGTATTGTAATGCCATAGACGTCGGCCTTCGTGGCTCAGTTGGTTGGGTATCTGACTGCTGAACCAAAGGTTCCGGGTTCGATTCCCGGTGGAGACACAGTTTTTAATTGTGTTTTCAGTCTGGATCTGTGAGACGATTAATATCGTAAGTCTCCAGAATGTGACAACTTGTTATTGGGTGCGTGTTAAATTAATATTTGACATAGTACCTGTTAGTTGCCCGAGAAGCAACTAAATAAATAAATAAATAGACTGCCTTCTATGTAGATCGCATTTTATATATAGATCTCGATTTATGTATTGTTATACCATAGACCGCCTTATATGTAGATCGCATTTTATATAGACCTCATTTTATGTATTGTTATGCCATAGCAAGATTACGGAATGCAAGATATGGGATGCGCAAGGTGCCTTTGTAGGAGGCAGAGGATGTATCGATCAAATTTTCTCTTTACGTATGGCTACAGAAAAGGTTCTGCATAAAAACCAGAAACTTTTCTGTGCGTTCATAGACCTAGAGAAGGCATATGATAAAGTGGATAGAGAAAAATTGTGGGATATCCTATCGATATATGGAGTGAAGAGCAAACTAATACGTGCCGTTGCGTCTCTGTATGAAAATAGTGGAGCCTGTGTCCGTGTCAACGATGCGTTGACAACATGGTTCCCTATTAATAAAGGGGTGAAGCAAGGCTGCGTATTATCTCCATGGCTGTTCAATCTGTATATTGATCACTGCGTTAGGACATTGAAGAATGAAAATAAAGGTCTGAAACTAAGTACTGTAAACGTACGTGATTTGATGTATGCAGACGACAAAGTGGTGATTGCTGAATGTGCGGATGAGTTACAGTATTTAGTAAATAAAGTGTATGAAGGATGCCTGCAAAATGGACTGAGAATGAATGTTAGTAAATCTAAGATATTGGTATTTGAAAAGACTGAAAGTATAACTGCATGTATGATAAAAGTAGAGAACGAATGGCTAGAACAAGTTGAGGAATATTTATATTTGGGGAGTATGTTTGAACGGAATGGAAGACCCGATAAAGATATCGAAAGAAGAGTTATGGCAGGGAATAGAATAAACGGAGCACTTAGACCAGTAATGTCCGACCCAAGCATCTCAAAGGAAGCCAAAATTGTAGTACACAATGCAATTGTGGTGCCTACTTTGACGTATGCTAGTGAAACATGGACCTGGCAAAGAACACATGAAAGTAGAATATATGCTGTAGAAATGAGATCACTAAGAAGAGTATGTAATAGAACGATATATGATAGAATAAAAAATGAGGACATAAGGAGAGAATGCAAGTTAAAGAAGGATATTATATGTAAAATGAAAGTGAATGCTTTAAGGTGGTTTGGACATATAGAAAGAATGAACGATGAACGACTGACCAAAAAAATATACATGGGTGCAAGAGATGGAATGAATAGCAGAGGTCGCCCCAGAAAGGGATGGCATGACCATGTGAATGATATTTTGAAAGAAGGAAACATAAAAAGTTTGAACAATCGACGAGCATGTATGAGATGATGCATGGATGTAAAGGAAGCCAGAAATGTGTGCAAAAATAGAGAAGTATGGCGCTCAATTCTCTCTGCTTACCCCGTAAGGGACATGGCGTGATGGTATGTATGTATGTATGTATTGAGAAGGTGTGAGATAATGGAACAGATTTTGATATGCTTCAACACTTCCTTCCACCAACAGTCAGCGATAGAGGCAATGAGACTCATGAAAATTTTACTCTCAGGGTCATGTTTTTAATCGTGAACCTATATGAAGACAAAATGAATTCAAACAATTGAATTAAATTAAATAAAAATATCAACTGAATATGAGAGATAATGATGTACTGCATTAGGAAGACAGAGAGATAACGCACTTTGAGATATTTACATTTTTATTGTAGAAATAAATTATAATACATGACTCTAAAATATCAAACTTTGTTTGTATAGTACCAACTATTTCCTATAAGAGGAAAATGAAAATTGAATATAAAAGTGAAATTTTTAAATATTTGTTATAAAAATAATGTTAAAGATTGAAACTTATATATAACATGAATTTACATCAAAATCAAATCAAACAAAATCTCTTTCATATCATACTCAAAATCATGATTTCAATCTATATTAGGTTCAAACATAATGGATTCACATTCATATATTCAGACAATAAAATCATAAAGGTATAACTCATCATACAGCTATGGAGTAAACATTATAAAACAATATCGACTCGCAGCATGAATAAGGAGATCCCCTCGATGACCAATATCTTCAAATGAATCCGGTTGTAGAAGATGTATTTAGATTTTAAAATTCTCGTGACTATTTGTATCTTGATCCCTCCATGTTACAATAAAATCCAAGTGAAGAAATTTGTTTGTGTCCAAGTAAAAATCCAAATGAAGAAATTGTCTCCGACAATTTCCTATATGTGACTCCTTTGTCGTCAGTTATAAAATTTTAGGTTAGGCAGAATTAAATGTACATTTCATCGTCGTGTATATGCAAGCATGGTAATTGCAAAATAATATCCAAATAAAATATATTTCCAATGGAAAACTAAATGGAATAACATTCGAATAATCCATTTGTAGAATTAAATAAAAATTATTTTCGTCAAAATGGGTGCGCAATATCAGGGTAGGATTGAATTTGGGATGACTGACATTTATATCAGCATCTAGATTATAGAAAAGAAAACAGGATTATTGGTTTGAAAAATGATCTCTCGCCAAACTATCTTGACATACGAACACATAAAACAAACTTACCCCAAATTCAGAAATTCAAATCGACGTCGGCCGCCATTTTCCTACACTGGCCGTACCGCTTCGATAGGTGTATGCAAAAAGAAAGAATTTGACATAAGCTTTGCTAATCATAAAAAATATTGCCACCTGACAAAAATCAATTTAGTGTGTTCGCACAAAAAAAACTATAAATTCCCAATTATTAATTTTTCCCTATACATAATTTTCTATAACATGACATACCCGCAACCCCACATAAAAAAAATTTAATAGAAATTTTTTTTTAAAAAAAAAACTGAAAATTGCAAATTATGAAACCAACCCAGAGATCATAAATCAAACCGAAGGATATGAAAAGAAAAAAGGAAATCATTTGCATCATAAATCATCATCCTGAAACAGTTACACAATAGACATGGTAAAACAACGATATACTTATCTACCATTCAAAAAAATATAACCTGAAACATACAAAATCATGTTAACGGATTAAAAAATATTGACCTGTAAAACGAATACTGTTTGAAATATAAAATATTATTCCTTCAGAACATAACCTTCTAATATGTATCCCCAATTCCTAAATACAAATATCTCAAAAAATTTAACTTTAAAATATTTAAGTACAATTTGACATAACAGAGTTCCGCTTGTAAGAAAAGAAAACTCCTAACAAAAACAAAAAAAATGATCCCAATTAATGAAATAACATAACACCCAATTAAATGATAAAATAAAATTAAAACGACTCATTTAGAGTTACTTTATGATCTTTTATTACATCAATTTTTACAAGTATCACTTTATAACAAGTGAAACTTACACCCTAAATCCCAAAAATAATTGAAGGCTCACAAGAAGACTACAATTTTTAAATTTAAAACTTTTCCCCTAACAAATTTTTAATTATTAGTAGAAAATTTGACTAAAAATACTCTCATATATCGCTCATTTTCATTTTTTTAGCTAAAACGACCGAAAAGGCTTTAGCATAAAGAATAATCTCTCAAGTCACAAAGTACTTTCAAGCGAGATATATATATAAAAAAAAAAAAAAAAATGATCTCTTGGGAAATCAGATGTCCTCAAGCGAAATACAAAGATTTCTTGGCTCATCGGATACCCTCAAGCGAGATACAAAATGCAAAATCCAATTATAAGCCGGAAAAATGCAGGAGCTATCATATGGGATGGAAAGTCTTAATATAAATATTATATAATTCCTAAAAAAAAATATAACATTTAACACAAAAACTGGTTAAACATTATTTAATACTATTCCTAACATCAATTATAAAAAAATTAAAAATCCCAAATCTTCAAAATAAATTTTAAAACATTTAATAAATTATGACAAAATGTCAATTATCACATCTATGAGATTCCATAGAATGAAATTCAGTTCAAGACCAAACAATCACACCTTCATATCTTGTATATAAAAGAAAATAAATAAATAAATTATTAATTAGCAGTGACATCACATACAAGATCCCTTCTTAATTAAAACTATTTGAACAAATAAATTCTGGAACCTACATATTTTATGTTTTCACACAGATTACTACAAATTAATATTAAAATTATCCATTTTTAAAAATTAATTTTAAACCCTTCTCATGTTTCCTGTGATTTGATGTCTATCACTCAATGATTAAAGAAATTTGTATTTCTTTTACCCACAAAACGATGTAACCCATCACAATAAAATCTCAAATTCAATATTAAAATTTAATCTATCAGAATCAAATCCTTAAAACTGATTTATACAAAAAAAAAATATATAATACCACAGAAATTTAAACCAAATTCAAAATTTGTTTCTACTATTTGATCTCCATTACCAGATTTTTAAATTGTTTTGTATTCAAGCGCTGTACAATGTTGTAATACTCCACAATAAAATTTCAAATTCAATATTAAAATTTAATATATCAGAATCAAATTCTTAAAAACTGATTTATACAAAAAATATACAATACCACAGAAATTTAAAACAAATTCACAATTTGTTTCTGCTATTCAATCTCCATTACCAGATTCTTTAAATTGTTCTGTAACAAGATTATATTATATTATGGTCGCACAACCATAACACCATATAACTAACAATAACGATGTAATGTGCGAATTTACATCATTATCTAAGAAACAAAGTAATTCTGACGACAGATATCCAATAATATTTACGAATAAAATTAATCATATATAAATTGTGAAGTAATGTAACTAACTGATGACAGTAAAAAAAAATCATAATAAAATGTAAAATATTCATTTGTAAATTTTAAATCCCCTGTCTACATTATCAAAAAAAATAATATTTGTACCTAAAATAACCTTGTATGTTATGTCGATACCAATACTAACACATCACATCAAAATAAACATTCAAAAATAAAAAAAAATAAAATGTTTAAAACAAATCTATCTACAATAAATATTTCACCCCCATTCTGACAATCACCATTCATCATAATAAAAGATTCTAAAAATCTCTAAAAAAAAAATTCTAAAAATCTCTAAATAAAAAAAACTATTTACTTTTAATTAAATTTTTAAATTTGAATAAAGTGAAACAATTATCACTAAATATTAGTTGGATGATATTGAAATGCAAAATATTATGCTTAAAATGGTTTGAATCTAAAATAAATAATCAACGTTAACTCTTGTTGAGGTTCACTATGCATTTCCCCAGTCTTTGTGATTATAAAACATTATTTTATTTGATAAAAAAAAATAAAAAAATATATGAACATATTAATAGTCGCTCATTAATACTTTACATTGATGACAGGAAACGACAAACTTGGACACTGTTAGATCCATATACAGCGGGATCCTAGAAAAGCATACAAAAAAATTCGAAATTAGTTCAATGGACGTAAACAATCAATCACTGTCATCCCATTATCAACCCTGTTTAACAATATCCTTGATATGAAAATTCCCAACTTTTTTATTTGACATATCAGCAAGTGTATAAACTAAAGGTGAAATTTTTCCAATTATTTTATTCTTTACATAACGAGGAGCCAATTTACTAGTAAAATAATCAACACTTTTGGACAAAGGAAAATTTTTTCTATAAACATAATCACCAACGTTATATTCTTTTTCAATCCGACCCTTATTATATTCACCAGCCACTCTTTTAGACGCTTCAAACAAGTTATCTTGAACTTTTATGAAAATATCATTTAAATAAGAAAGTTTGTCAATATAATCATTTGGGAGCTCAACTGTCACTTCATCAAATGAGGAAGGCCCAGTATCATATCTATTATGATGATTACCTTTTATTATGAATTCCCTTCCAAAAAAGATAAAGTATGGAGTATAACCAGTAGACATATTAATTGATGAATTCATCGCAGAGCAAATAGGGATAATGTGACTACACCAATCTCGTTGTCTATCGTGAACCATTGCTGCAAGCGCCGTGATGGCTGTTCTATGGTACCTTTCGACGATGTTGGCTTGGGGCGTATAAAGAGACGTATAATATAAATATGGGATGTCATATTTTTTAATTAAATCCTTGAATTTATTGGCAGTGAATTGAACTCCATTATCGGCTAAAATAATGGCTGGAACCCCATATGGTAAGAAAATATAGTTCTCCAAATTCTTCACAACATTTTCGGCATTTGCTTTTTTCATAGGAAAAAGCCACAAATATTTGGAAAATGCGTCCAAAACTGACAGAATATATACATTACCAAGTTTTGAACGAGGAAAAGGGCCCACTATGTCGGTCGAAATCATAACCATCGGTTTGTGTATTTTACTGCTACTTGACATTAATCCTAATGGTTTTTGTTGGTAAAATTTAAACATTTTACAAGATTCACAACCATTGATATATTCCCTCACTTCTAAAAACATACGAGGCCAATAATACAATAATTGAATTTTTTTGAACGTCTTAAAAATACCTAAGTGAGCAGATTCGACCGAGTCATGATGAGATTTAATTATACCTAATCGATCCTTTTTTGGCACTACTAATTTCCATTCAAACTCTTTTAACAATGGTGAATCAATCTTAGTATAGCGAAAAAGTTTTTCGTCCTTTATCATATAATTCAGAAATTCCTGTGATTTATTTTTACAACCATTATACACTCTCATATACCAATGATCTTCTATGACGTCAATGGTATTTAAAGTCGCCACCTCGACGCGGGATAATGCATCGGGGACAACGTTCAGAGCGCCACGTCTATGAATTACTTCAAAAGAGAACTGTGAAAGTTCCGTAGCCCATCTGGCAAGACGACCAGTCGGATTCTTCAATGTAATAAGCCATTTCAAGCTAGAATGATCAGTGATTAATTTGAATTGTGAACCGTCCAAGTACGGACGAAAATGACGAATAGCTTCCAAAGCAGCCAATAATTCACGTTCAGTTATTGCGAAATTAATTTCATTTTTATGTAATGATCTTGAGTAATAAGCAATGACGTGCTCATTCCCGTCTATTATTTGAGACAAAACAGCGCCGATTCCTACTGAGCTGGCGTCAGTATGCAATTCAAAAGGAAAAGAGAAATCAGGGTTTCTTAATAAAGGGGCCGTGGTCAATGCCACTTTTAATGAATTAAAAGCTTTATTCGCTTCATCACTCCATTTAAAATTACTAATCCCTTTTCTCACACTTGTTAAACGAGTAAGAGGCACTGACAAATCAGAAAAATTTTTAATAAAGCGACGATAGTATGAACAAACCCCAATGAACTTTCGGATATCTTTCGCACATTTCGGAGTGGGAAAATTTATTACAGATTCAATCTTTTGAGGGTTTGTTCGAAGCCCATGTGAATCAACAATATAACCCAAATATTTCAACTCTTTCCTACAAAATTCGCATTTTTTTAAATTTATTGTGAAATTTGCCTCTTTTAATTTATTTAAAACTTGTTTTAATATTTTTATATGGGACTCAAAATCGGGGGACAAGACAATTAGATCGTCTACATAAATAAATACAGACTTATCAAATTCAGGACCAAAAATTTGTTCCATCGCTCTCTGCATTTCGGCTCCTGAATTTTTTAAACCAAAGGGTAAAACCGTAAATTCAAATAATCCACGACCAGGTACAACAAATGCCGTCTTTTCGCGCGAGGAATCATCTAACCTGATCTGCCAATAAGCTTTGCTAAGGTCGAGGCTTGTAATATAGGTAGCCCCATTTAAGTTCTGTAAAATGGACTGAATATGAGGAAGAGGATAAGAATCTCTTACAGTGACTGAATTAAGCTTCCTACTATCCAAACAAAATCGAGAGGAGCCGTCTGGTTTTGGAACCATTATAACGGGGTTACTCCAAGGTGATTTCGAAGGCTGAACTACACCGAGCGACAACATATCATTCAATTCATTCTCCAATTGGGCCAACCGCGCCGGTGATAGAGGATAATATCGTTGTTTTATAGGATCACCTGTAGTGATAATCTTATGTTGGACAATATTGGTTCTCCCCAGTCCTTTTTTTTCGAAAGAAATTTCTTCGAATTGAATAATTATTTTATTCAATTCTTCTTTTTCTTTGAAGGATAAATCAGAGGGCACAGATAACGCACCAATACAGTTCAACATTTCAGAATCTTTTAGTACCCGAACATTTTTCAATAACTCAGGACATAAATCGAATTTATACAAACAGTCCACCCCCAAAATTATATCTGGATTTAAATTATTAACTATTAAAAAATCAACATTTTTCGTTATATTGTCAACGCTTATAGGAAGAACGACCATTTGTGTTACTGACTGATTACCTTGGTTAGCTAATGAGATAAATGTATTAACATTTTTTATATTTAAAATATGATGAGGTAAAGAATTAAAAAAATTTACACTCATACAACTCACCATAGCACCAGAATCTAATAGACCATTTGAAATTATGTTCTGTATTTTAAAAATCAAGTAAGGTCTAATATCTTTATTTTTACAACAAATAATTGGAGCGACCTTTAAACTGGTCATAAATAATTTAACAAACTGTAAATACTCCTTCCAAGCAATCGGATCCTCATAACTTATGCGCTGGGATGGACCCCCAGCGATACTTCGTTTTTTGATGACGAAGCAACATTAATTGGAACGCTCGACGTTACAAAATTATTATTAGACACCAGTTTATTCTTACTATTTTTCCTGCAACAATCTCGAGTTAAAATATTCGCTTTTTTACAAATAAAACAAATAAAACCCTTAACCTTTTGACATTTAGAAAAATGATGACCCGCACTATTACATTTTTGACAAATAATATAATTTTTTTCTGTGATTGTCGATACAATGGGATGTGAATTGTTATTATTTTTCATGACGTTATTAACAAAAAATTTAAATTTGTTTTCCTTAGTATACCTAAAACTATTCCCTTCATAAATCCTGGCAATTTTTATCAGTTCCTTTATTGTTTTTCCTTGATTAGACATTATTAAAGGTTCAAATTCAGGTCTGATATTTCTCGAGACAAGGTGAAAAAGACGCTGTTCGGGCCAGGGATAATCTAACATTCCGGCCAAATATTCGATATATGTGAGGAATTCGGAAACTTTTTCATTAGGAAGCTGAACCCTTAAAATGAGGTTCTGCTGTTTGTCGAAATCTGAACAGTGATCCTCGAATCTATCTATAAAACCTCTTTTCAATTCTTCCCAATTGTTATAATACGTATGGTTAGAGCGGTACCATACACTAGCGATGCCTGACAAAAGGTCAGCGAAAGCTCTAAATAGTTGTTTTTCTGGAATTAAACGTGCTTGTCTATAAATATTAAGCTCATCCAAAAACTCACGGACATCAGAAGTACCATCATAACGCAACTTTAAGTCATTTAAACCCGACACCTTTACATCGCGTATAAAATGAGGGGGTTCGTGATCTATATTTGACTTTGGCAAATCACTTTGCATATTTTCTGATACTACTTTATTTTTACGATTCGGAATTTCAGATAAATTCAAATAATTGGTAAAATCTGAGACTTGACATGGATAATCGTTCACCGCACTACTTTTGTTAACAATGTCATCATCTTCATCTATTGCTGATTGTTTCAACAACTTTTTGACATTACTAATTGTACTATTATATAATCTTGCTTGTAATCTTAGATCCTTTAATTTGTTGGCTGATGGTAAACCACGCATTTTTAAATGATTTATTAATTCCACTTTCGAGTTAAAAATTGAATCCGGAATAGGTTCCATAATTAATCGTTTTAAAATTAAACAATCGAACTAGATTAAACTGATAGTTAATGCATAAAACACTTCAAAAATAAAAAAAATGTTGAACATTTGACACTTTGATTCGTATATAAAAAGAAACTGATTTCAGAATAAGAATTTATGATTTACATAAATGGAATACTCGAAAAGAATAAAAAAATAAAAAAAGTCAACGATTACCCAACTATTGTTCAATATTCTTTAGATATCTCAAAGATGAAACCAAAACTTTATTTTGAATTTGACAAGATGATTTCTGCGTCAAACAAGTATATGAAAATTACGATTAACTTTATAGTATGTTGTATTAAACGTTCAAAAACCATAAATAATATCAGACTGACCTTAAAACGATTCTGAATAACAATAATTTGACAATATTCATCCTATATTCAACTATATTTATCGTTTAATATTAACGCATTATACAATGTCAGAATGACAAATCGTATTTATGTCGGTAAGTAGATTTCTATAATATATAACAATTAATCGCTCGTGATATTCGAAATACAGAAAATATTGAATAGATAACTGAATCACATAAAAGTATGACCGTTTATTCACAGGTGGCGTTAATTCGTTTCTATAAAATTCATTGAACAAATAATTATTGATTCCCTTTAAAATAACAAATAATGACCTCTTTTTAAAAATAAAACACTATATTTAATGATAAACAAAATCACACCTCAATATGGAATATTAATCTTCCTAAGAAATAACTGGAAAAATGCATAATAAACTCGAAACATGTATAAAAAAAACTGTAGTAGTGAAAAATTCAATATAATAAATAATACTTTTTTACCTCCACTTATTTGTATTAAATGTGAGATTTTCCCTTTAAAATCATCTGAATATTATGGTATTAATATAAAAGCTTCCAGAAGTGAATCTCGAATAAAACCAAATCCAAAATCTGAAAATTGTAAAAAGAATTAATCACACCTGTTAAACAACGATGAAAAATTTTCACACTTCCCCCTTTAACAAATAAATCCCCCTAGAATACTAATTGAAAATTATTTAACAATTCCTTTCCACACTATAATGAAGTTAAAAAAAATAAATCTTGATAAAACACCAAAACTAATTTGTTTATATTTAAGAAGAAAAGAAAAAAATTAAAATGAATATGTTGAAATATTCTCTAAAAAAAATCACTAAGTTATTCTTCCAATTAATAATCAACTTTTCAAACAAGAACTCTCCCTTCAAAAAAAAATAATCAAAATTGAATTTGTAAATATGACTGTTCACTTCCAAAGTTAGAAAAGATCTGTCTCCCCACAGAATGCAATTACAATAATACAATAATTATAATTTCCCTCAAAAAAAAAAATACACTCAACAATAATTCTTGTCACTAGGTAATTAATAATTTTTTACTGAAACAATACATTCTGTACAACATTCTGCATATATAAAAAAATTCAAATTATGTAGGTAATGAAATTTCTTTTGACATTGAAAATTTGTCAAATATAAAAAAAAATCTTCAAATAACTGCTTCTGTATGCTGGAATAAAAAGAGACATAATAAAATTCAGATTCTTTCAACGATCAGTTATAAAATGATAGAAAAAACACAAAACAATCACTTAACTTTTGACGATGTGAGATATGCTCAAAGCCAAATTGTATTGATGTTGTACATAACTGAGCATCAGATCTTTCCTGGTCATCCTCCAAGCCATGTTGATCATCTTAGTGTCCTTGTCAGTTTTAAGGAAGGTTAAAAGGTGGGATTTATATGGAATATAGGAGTTCCTACCTAAAGTAAACTTTCTATAGATTCTACCTATTAATCTCTCTCCTCCAAACACAGTACAACAAGATAAAGGTATAAAATTTAAAATCTGGGCGCCAGTCCTCACATAAATTCACGATCCATGAACGCCTAATAGTCCACGCCAAAGAATTTTTAAAAATTAAGCTCCTCGATGTGACGTTAATGAGAAGGGGTTCCACGTTGGGCCGCCAATGAGAAGGTGTGAGATAATGGAACAGATTTTGATATGCTTCAACACTTCCTTCCACCAACAGTCAGCGATAGAGGCAATGAGACTCATGAAAATTTTACTCTCAGGGTCATGTTTTTAATCGTGAACCTATATGAAGACAAAATGAATTCAAACAATTGAATTAAATTAAATAAAAATATCAACTGAATATGAGAGATAATGATGTACTGCATTAGGAAGACAGAGAGATAACGCACTTTGAGATATTTACATTTTTATTGTAGAAATAAATTATAATACATGACTCTAAAATATCAAACTTTGTTTGTATAGTACCAACTATTTCCTATAAGAGGAAAATGAAAATTGAATATAAAAGTGAAATTTTTAAATATTTGTTATAAAAATAATGTTAAAGATTGAAACTTATATATAACATGAATTTACATCAAAATCAAATCAAACAAAATCTCTTTCATATCATACTCAAAATCATGATTTCAATCTATATTAGGTTCAAACATAATGGATTCACATTCATATATTCAGACAATAAAATCATAAAGGTATAACTCATCATACAGCTATGGAGTAAACATTATAAAACAATATCGACTCGCAGCATGAATAAGGAGATCCCCTCGATGACCAATATCTTCAAATGAATCCGGTTGTAGAAGATGTATTTAGATTTTAAAATTCTCGTGACTATTTGTATCTTGATCCCTCCATGTTACAATAAAATCCAAGTGAAGAAATTTGTTTGTGTCCAAGTAAAAATCCAAATGAAGAAATTGTCTCCGACAATTTCCTATATGTGACTCCTTTGTCGTCAGTTATAAAATTTTAGGTTAGGCAGAATTAAATGTACATTTCATCGTCGTGTATATGCAAGCATGGTAATTGCAAAATAATATCCAAATAAAATATATTTCCAATGGAAAACTAAATGGAATAACATTCGAATAATCCATTTGTAGAATTAAATAAAAATTATTTTCGTCAAAATGGGTGCGCAATATCAGGGTAGGATTGAATTTGGGATGACTGACATTTATATCAGCATCTAGATTATAGAAAAGAAAACAGGATTATTGGTTTGAAAAATGATCTCTCGCCAAACTATCTTGACATACGAACACATAAAACAAACTTACCCCAAATTCAGAAATTCAAATCGACGTCGGCCGCCATTTTCCTACACTGGCCGTACCGCTTCGATAGGTGTATGCAAAAAGAAAGAATTTGACATAAGCTTTGCTAATCATAAAAAATATTGCCACCTGACAAAAATCAATTTAGTGTGTTCGCACAAAAAAAACTATAAATTCCCAATTATTAATTTTTCCCTATACATAATTTTCTATAACATGACAGTATGTTATGCCATAGACCGCCTTATATGTAGATCGCATTTTATATAGACCTCAATTTATGTATTGTTATGCCATAGACCGCCTTATATGTAGATCACATTTTATATAGACCTCAATTTATGTATTGTTATGCCATAGACCGCCTTATATGTAGATCACATTTTATATAGACCTCATTTTATGTATTGTTATGCCATAGACCGCCTTATATGTAGATCGCATTTTACATAGATCTCATTTTATGTATTGTTATGCCATAGACCGCCTTATATGTAGATCGCATTTTATATAGACCTCAATTTATGTATTGTTATGCCATAGACCGCCTTATATGTAGATCACATTTATATAGATCTCATTTTATTTATTTATTTATTTATTTATTTAAAACTTTCTGAGCACAAGTGCACAATGGCGGGCTTATTGCCAAATGGCAATATCTTCCAACCAACCATATACATTTAGTGAAAAACTATTACAATTATGGTATGTAGCAAAATTTTTATACAATACAAGCAAGAGCTATAAAGAAAATAAAACAAACAAAATGAAAAAAAAACATATAAGCAAAAACAATAAAGAAACGGAGGTGACTGGAGAGGGGGGGGGGACAAGGATAGGATAAGGAGACAAATTTAGGTGTTATGTGAAAGGAAATGATTTCTCAGATTTCTTTTGAAAGTGGGAAGTGTTAATGAAACTCGAAGTTGCGATGGGATGTGATTCCAAAGACGAGCTGCCTGTACGGAGAAAGAGGTGGTGAAAAAAGAAGTATTGTGTACTGGGATACTGAGCGTTCTTTCAGTATTTGATCGAAGAGGCAACCCGTGTTCAGAGAGGAAGTGAAATTGATTTCGTAGATAAACTGGAGCATTGGAGTTGTTTAAGACCTTGTATAGAAGTGTGAGGGTATGTAGGTTCCTACGCTGCCTGATGGGCAACCACCTTAAAAGAGATCGGTATTCCGATATGTGGTCAAATTTTTTCAATTTAAAAATATATCGAATGCATGTATTTTGTAATCGCTCCAATTTATCTAAGAGTTCCTGATTAGCGTCTAAATAACATACATCAGCGTAATCAAGGAAAGGGAGTAATATTGATTAATATTTTAAGGGAGTAATATTTTATGTATTGTTATGCCATAGACCGCCTTATATGTAGATCGCATTTTACATAGATCTCATTTTATGTATTGTTATGCCATAGACCGCCTTATATGTAGATCACATTTTATATAGATCTCATTTTATGTATCGTTATGCCATAGACCGCCTTAGATCTAGATCGCATTTTATATTGACCTCATTTTATGTATTGTTATGCCATAGATTTTTTAACAAATTATTTCTCAACAGATGGCGTTAGAAAATAGGTGTAAATTTACATTATAGAATATTTAAATTTAGATTGATTAAGAAGGTCAATAAAAATACATGATTGGTGAATGTTGCGCAAGCGTCTAAAACGATCACATAAACCAGGCGATCACAGGTCGAAAGGTGCCTGATTTACCAGTTCTCCTATAAATATATTATATTCCTTCTTCGTCTTTCATCAAATTTGTCAAAAAATAAATGATTGTTGTTTAGTGGATAACTGTTTTATTGAAGCGATACGTCAAAGTGAATTTTGCAAATTAGCGTATAAGATGAGGACATCGGAGCAAATGGGGGTTGATTCAACCCCCAATATTTGGAAAGATTTACGGGAACGTCAATCCATCTTCTCCGGAATATGTCATCAGAGAGGGTTGAGGGTTGGATGGTGCTGTTTTTTTTCCCCACCGATTTCTTAACGTCTATCTTGAACGTCAAACTAATCCGACCATCTTTATTAAATTTGTCGGCCTTATAATGTCCCGAAAACATGGATATTTCAACTCTGCAATTCGACAAAATATTTTTATATTAAATCGTATAAATAAGATTTTCGGTCTAAAAATGTAATTTTTTTTTTATTTGATTTATTTATTAAATTTATAATACATATACAAAAATAATATAAAAAAAGATTCACAATCAAAAAAACATATTTCCTTTACCAGAGTGCAAGCACTCGTGTGTAAAGGAGACATAAAAAAAACAAAATACACAAAATATTATATACATACATAATTAATTACAATCTTTACAAAAAGAAGTTAACATAATTTACAAATCAGTAAAAAATAATATGTTTATTTTATATTTTGTTTTTCTTTTGAATTTATTATAATTCAGTTGCCAGTATACATGATATGACATGCTGTTGAATATGGTTGATAAAAAATGCGATACTGTAGAGTATATAAATAGTTTTGTTAGAGTAATGGCTGTTAGTATCAGGCAGACACTATGCGGAGGAGAGTGTTCACCCATGCTTTCGACCCCATACTTGTAAAACTTTTTTATAAAATATAATTTATATATTTATTTATCATCCTGTCAACAGCTATGCACATTTTATAACTAAACATTTTACATTTAAAGTGAACCAAGTACGTTGTTAATATAAATTATATACTATGTAGTAAGATTAGGTAGGTACTTTATTTATCTGTATTCTGGAGTGGGAAGGCCTAGTGAGAAGTACTCGGACTCGTTAAGTAAGTAAGTATTTATTTATTTATTTAATATTGCTTCTCGGACAACTAACAGGTAGGTACCTACTATGTCAAATATTAATTTAACACGCACCCAATAACAAGTTGCCACATTCTGGAGACTAGCGATATTAATCGCCTCACAGATCCAGACTAAAAACACAATTAAAAACTGTGTCTCCACCTGGAATCGAACCCGGGACCTTTGGATCAGAAGCCAGATATCTAACCAACTGAGCCACGAAGGCCGACAAAATACTTTAAATTATTAATAAATTGTTTGAAACGAATTTTGTAATATGCGTATCCAACTACGAATACATAAATCATATGAAAGGACGATTTTTTGTAACGCCATCTATTGTTAAATCAGTTTGTAAACAAAGGACTCAATAAGAAGGCATAAAATTAAAAACAGAACCCTTTTTAATAATATGTAACTTTTTAAAGTACTGTTATATGTATTTTCTTTTGTGTATTTATTTTATTACTGTATTTATTGACTTGTTTTATGCCGTTTGTTCAAAGTATTTTTTTTTATTTTTTTGTTTTATATTTCTATGCTTACTAATATTTTTTATATTGTTTGTTTGATTTAATTATTTTTTTTTATTTTTTGATATGATTTTAATGCACATGTTTTCTTGTTTAACATGTTTTTGTAAATGTTCATATGAGCGTTGATCTTGTAAATAAAAATAAAACAAATAATTGGTGAACGTTACGGAAGCGCATAAAATGATCACGTAAACTAGCAGATGACAGGTCGCTCATTTATAATATTCCAACTTCGTCTCTATTGAGATGCCATAAAAATATCATTGACTCCCGACAGGGAAAAAATCCAATATTTGCTTATATGCAACTTTAAAAATAATCGATATAAATAAAATTGTTTATTTGAATGGAAAATAATTTATATAAGAGTGAACGTGTCAATTTCTGAATGTATGTATAATAAAACGGTAATCGTTTAATGTGATAAAAACTAATAAACAATTTAAACTGTTACTGAAAACCAATTTCTTAAAATAAAACTGAACAAATTACAGTATAACGACAATAGTATGGGAACAGTTCCAAACTATCGCTATCGAAACATTCTCAAAGTGTAAAGGCGACTTTTGAAATTATTTAAAAGTAGGTAGGTACTCGAGAAAAACGAAATGGTCAATAATTAATTGTAATGATATTGAATATCTGAATTACCTATAGTTAAATTAAAAAAAATGAGTAAAGTTTAATGATTATTCAATATATGTATTTACATGAATAAATTATTGTATTCTTAATTTCTGTCCTTTCAATATTTATATACTCATTATTTTATTTTATTTACATATATTTTATTGTAGGTACCTATTTGTTTATCCTAATGTCTTTTGAGTATTCTATTTTTCTTGGTATTACTCCTTTCTTCTCTATTATTCGTATCCTCACTATTGTTCACCATTCTGACGATGCTCTTCATTGAGCGATACCGGTGAATGGAAGTCACGTTTGTCAACTTAATTAAATAGAATAGTATGTGTTACAAGAATTAGGTACTCCTTGCTAATAAGGATTTTATTTACTTATTTGGTTATCTTATTAACTATTCAACTGTCGATTTGTTCAAGAGAATTAATTTTTCTTAACATATCGACAAAGTATCAAGCCAGGATATGCGAGATTTGTATGCCAGGTGTATATTTTTCATAGTTTTTTTCAACATTGAAGTGACAAACCACCAACTTAGAGGCTTCGCAGTATATAATATATGTTGCATACATGGATTTACTCAGAATTTGAAATAGAATATTTAGTGTGTATTTGCGTCTGTGTGTCCACTTATAACTTTTGATCCGCTTAATGTACAGAGCCCAAAATTATATAGCTATAGGTAAACATAATGGGTGGAGTGTGGGCTGGGTTAAACTATTTTTTAGGGTGGGGGTTGCAATGAAGATATTGGTTAATTAATTTTTGTATTGGGAAAATATTTAATATAGGGTTATTATATTATTACAAACACAATTCCCTTATAACCCTATATTAAATATTTTCCCAATACAAAAATTAATTAACCAATAACTTCATTGCAACCCCCACCTTAAAAAATAGTTTAACCCAGCCCACACTCCACCCATTATGTTAACCTTAAGTCTATATATTGTATTTTATTTTAGTACCTATACTTTGTATCCTACTGAGGAAGGGAACTTTGTTCTCGTAACATGTAGAGGAATTTTTAATCTATTGAATAAAAGTTATGTATATAGTGGTGTACACAAAGTTGTGTTTTATTTCATTTAATTAATCTCTTATTTTTATTTTATTTACATACTGAAATAAAATATTGTTTGATAAATATTTATTTTATACACCATCGGATGGCAAATGTAATTGGTCTGTTTGTGTTTAATTTATAAAACTATTTGTCCTTTTTTATAAATAAAGTAAAATAAACATTATTGTTATAAAGCTCCCTTGTGTTGTTTCAAGTGAAGTAATTTAGACATATAATTTATTGCCAAGAAATTCTTCTAGACTTGATATTATAAAACTAGGAGAATAATAAAATGCGCTAAAAGCATAATATTTTTCACACACCAAGATGTATTTTATAAAGCGGTGACTTACTCTTTTAAGGAAACAGTCTTAATTTTTGGAAAAAGCTAAGTGTGTATACATGTGCGTCTCAGTACTTTATTTTTTGTAATGGTTACACACACTTTTAATGGATATAATTTTAGAAAGGTCATAAGTCATTTTAAATGAATTTATCATTGTACCTATATATGTACATATAAGACGCTTTGTTGCATCATTGAACAAAATGCACTCAGAGATCCATAGGAAAGGCAAATGTAAAATTATTAATTTTATCTTTATAAAAATGTATGGAAGTAATCTATAATTTTTATCTATGTCTATATTTTTATCTGTTTCTATATTTTTATCTGTGTCTATATTTTTTTATCTATTTCTATATTTTTATCTGTGTCTATATTTTTATATGTTTCTATATTTTTATCTGTGTCCATATTTTTATCTGTTTCTATATTTTTATCAGTCTATATTTTTATCTGTTTCTATATTTTTATCTGTGTCTACATTTTTATCTGTATCTATATTATTATCTGTGTCTATATTTTTATCTGTTTCTATATTTTTATCTCTTTCCATATTTTTATTTGATTCTATATTTTAATATTTTTGCTATTTATTATCTGTTAGTATTTATTAAAATTAATAATGCATAAGAATTATTGCTTTCATTGTTTACAAAAAAACAACTTCTCAATGTATGGAGTTACAAAAAAAAATCTTTGTTAGTAAAAATATGTTATTTTCAAACGAATTGTATCCCATTATTAAAATATATAGAACTTTCAAAAATTGCACTGATAAGGGAATTCAATAAGAAGGCATAATTTGTGAACGTTGCGCAAGCGCATAAAGTGATCACGTAAACCAGCCGACGACAGGTCGTAAGATCTGTAGGTGCCTTGAGTTCATGGTTTTTCTATTATATTCCGACTTCGTCTCTATTGAGATGTTGAAAAATTGTTAAAAATTATTTTTAGTATTGTAAAAATAAATTACTTTAAAGTTGCATTGAATTTTGATGCGAGCAGATCGTTTAGGCTGTAGAGCTGCTTGTAAGTTCTTGTTTTATTCGTTGTACTTGGAAGGAAAACTTTGAAAGTACAATAACCGAGTAATTTTTTACTCAACCGCGAGCCATATCTTTGAGTGCACAGACGTTGGTGAATATCTTTTATCGCCAATATCGTTAAGTGGCTCCCGAGTACATTTGGCGCAAATTGTTTCGGCGCACTTTGCTTGTTCTATATATTTTTATTAACGTTTGCCATATGCGTCCATATGGCTCCGGGACTCGCCCATATTTTGTTATGATACCACCGTTCACTCTATAGATAAGGTATTATGTTGTATGTTGAATATAGAGAAAGAGCTGGGAAGAGGTTATTATTACTGGGAGGGGGAAGTATGAGAGATATTGCTAACATCACCATAACACTAAAATACATCCTTCAAGAATTTCATCTTAAGTTCTTTGTGTTAATAGTGTTTAATCAAATTGATTTATTTATTTAAAAGATGCTCCAATGAGCATTTTATATTATCTATTTAATTGGTAAAATGTGGATCAATATCTACACATCTTTAATTGAATTTTCTCAACTAACACCAAATTTCAAACGCCAAGATCATATTCGATCCAAAAACAAATTAAATTTTACCATACAATAACCCTAAAAAGTTTAGTTGTTGGTTCACTTGCTTGGAATTTATAATCAATAAACACTCCAAAGATTATTATCTAGTATCTGAATAAGAACAAGATAGTTTTACAAATGGTGCATTCTTAGTGAATAAACCACCCAATGTGGTTTTGTTTAATTGCTTCCCTCGCCTCTAATGGATGGAATTTATTGCGAACAATCCTACATTGTTCAGAAATCTGAAATACCTTTCTGGTGAAATATTGTTATGTGTTGAGTGTAACGACATAGCGGACAAACTCCAAGTAAACCGAAGGTTTCTTGGAGTTTGGTTGGTTTGATCATGTCAACAAAAGACCATCTGAATATATTGGAAATGAGATGCGTGATGTGGTTAGGCGAGATACTAGATCACCCAGGATGACCAAAGTGGAGGAGTAAGAAACGGAACGGAGTAAGTACTAGATCACCCAGGACAGAACAAAGTGGAGGAGTAAGAAACGGAAAGCAGACCCCGTCACCATGTGGGATAATTGCTAGGAGGATTGATTGATTAGATCGGAAAGATATCAGAAAAATAGATCAAAAATTTAACCAAGGCGATGTCAGAAGTTGTTATTGAGCAGTTTACATCAAACAATATATTTTTATTTTATCTTCATCAGCTTCAAATGACCACATGGTGCTTCTTCAAAATTAAAACTGCCATAATGAAATTCAGTAACACAGTTCTGGTACTGGCGTTCTATCAATACATATAACGTTCAAAACTTAAGCCACATTATTCCCTACATATTTATGAATTTATTTTTTCTTATTTGAAGATCATTTTTATTTTATAGTTATTTCATATTTCTTAAGGCACCAATAAACCATATTCAGACTAACTTTTTTGCATATACATAAGTTTGGTTGTTAGCGCCGAATGCAACTCGGGCTTAGACAAATTTAGTGGACTGTATTTATGATGATATAAATAATTGCACTTTTGTCACGACACGTTAATCACGGTGATAAGGAATGGATCAAAAAAGGAAGTTCAAGGACTACATCTGAACCTACAAGTTCAGATGTAGTCCTCGTCTCGATCGCTCACCCGGTCCGACGAGAGATACGTAGGCTATAATACTATGTATAAACACAAAACTACACTAATGATGTTTCCCACAATGTGTATTCACTATTATGTCGACCGAACGCAGCAAAGTTCGAATGAATTCACCCTACATAGATCAGTCGCTATAGCGCATATTATATCGATTGCAGCAGACTTCGAAGGCATCCGCCCTAGATCGACAATGGCGAGCACTTCTATCGGCGACAACCGCAACGTAGTCCGAATTGACATCCGCTCAAGGCCGTGAGCGAGCAAGTACTGGTTTGTCGGTGGTAGGAAGGGAACATGGAAGAGAGGGGGAAGGAACAAGGCGGGTGATTTGTATTCACGCTAAAATGTAAATCCCGAACCGAACACTTCTATATAAGCTGTCACAAATATAATATAATGCAATGCGGCCGACATTTGATGTTGCCTGTAAAACATAAAAATAAATAATTTACAAACCAGATAAGTAAGACTGATCTCAGATATAAATATTTACCCAAAACATTTACCACTAATGTAATGAATGTTTCGTTGAAAGCTCATATCATTTCGGACCAACAATAACCATCTTTAAAATTAATTCTTACATTATAATTTTGGGAAATGTTTCCGAGCAAAGGAAGAACGAAAGCATCAAAGTTTATCGGCCATCGTTTCTTCTCGCTGCCTGTGGAAAAAAATGTTTTGAATTAAATAATTTAGAGAGATATAAAACGAGATTAGGCCATTCAGCCGGTCGCTCTTCAGATAAAAGAAGAGACGTTATGATAATCTTTTGCCGACGTCTCCAGTCCATTGTATAACATTCCTTTACAATATAAAATCAACAAAGAAATATGTATAAATATTCATTTACTTATTTATCTAACTGATTTGTTGTTTATACATTTAAATCTTATACTTTTTATAAACAAACATTTAAAAATACATTAAAGTACCATGGAATTATTCACATAATATTTATTCACAGAACCACGGATTCTTAAAAAGAATTCAAATCAAATACTTGTGTATGAATTTATATAAATTATAATTAAATATCCTGGTTTATTTGAGTTCCATATATCTATAGTTTTTTGCCTAGTTAGTTTTTGTATTCTTTTTACTATAGATCTTAGATTATATGTATATAATACGGAACCTAGTCAGCGCAATGAAAGTATGACAACTAAAACTAAGAACAATGTTCTGAGTTTCACTCGGCCGGCCGTCAATACAGTCATAGAGCACATAGTAGTACTCGTAAAATATTTTTTCTATGCAGTAGGTATACGTACACTTACCGATTCGATTACCAATCTACCGCCTCACACACACATGTAAATATAACTTGTCATACATTTGAATTCAAAATTTATATTTCACGCAGCTTTTGTACCTTATTATTCTATGCTACAGATATTATTTTTTTTGTCTTGTTTACTTTTTTTAATGTTATTTGTAATCTTGTTTATAAAAAAAGGATGATATTTAGTAGGACTGTCAATAATTTTATATTTTGTAATATTGTAACTGCTTATGTGTTTACTTATCTTTTATTTTGATTTGTATTTAGTGCGTGTTGTATTGTACATGGCTATTTTAGCCGTAAATTAATTATATAAGTAATTAACATAAATTGGTCAAAGTATGGACATTGATAAAGAGAATGTGGACATTTTTGAAAAAGATTGAGCGAGACAGGTTTAATTCTTTTTTTTATTAAATTATACATCATTATTGCATTGTATTTCAATAATTGGTATTATAGTATTTTTGTGTCTAAACTGCGACATCATTACATAAGTTGAAAAGAGCTAAATCTAATTCCCGATTCTATAGGCATTTCATTTCAGTCGATACCCTTAAGATAGAAATAACTGTCCTGTTTGCAATTTTTTAATTATAAAAACTGCCATAAACAAACAAGCTTCCTTAATATATATATATAAGTATGCAACGTGTGTCTCTAAATAAATTTATCACTTTGTTTTCTGCGTCTCGGAATAATTATTTTATGACTAACATTATACGACTTTAGTTGCGAAGGCGTCGAGTTAAAAATTGAAAAGAAAATTAATTAAACAAATACTTCATTATAAAATATTATTCAACGTGCTTGGATAGGTACGTTACAGTCAAAATAAAAGGAATGAGATTTAATTAAAGTTTTCCCCTCAGTCATAAAATAAAAGCGGTGTAGGTTAAAGTGTTAGTCAACAAATTTCTTCTGCCCGCGTGCTCCTTGAACAATTGTAAAGTAGATATTTCTAAATTAACTTTCAATAGACAGTTTTCAAATAATTGTATCTTTTAAGTTGCGTTTCAGAAAACGGTTTTTGTCGAACGTGTTCACTTCCTCAAAAGAAACTTATAATTTAGTTTTAATCTCGGAGATTACTTGGCACTTAAGCGATGCATCTCTTCCTGCAATCCACTAGGTCGATAGCGACTCTCTTCAACTCTTCTCAAAGTCGGTAAACATTATGTCATGGCTCACCTGTTTATATTCCGGGCAACGATCAAATTTGAAAATGATGATATTAGAAAAAGTAGAAATTGAATTATTGACTCCAGCACATAAAAAAGATTAACATTTTACTGACATAGTCAGCGAAAGTTGATTTGTACGTATTTGTATGTGCAGTAGTGTTGTGAAAAGCTCGTATGTGCTAATGGAGTGCACAATTGACCCACGATATTTAGTCTATTACTCTCCACACGTGCAAAAGCATGGCGTGACTTTCCGATATCTTTATGTATTTGAAGTAGCACATTTTTTGTAAACATTACTACTAGATAGCACCAGAAAAATCTGAAAGATTTTTCAATGTAACCCTTGAATTAACGCTAACAATATAGCGTTTATTTAGTTTTCATCAAACCATCACGCCATTTCCCTGTTATTGGAGTAGGCAGAGAGGACCGAGAACCAGACGCTTCTATGATTGCACACATTCATCTCTTTACTCACATCCATTCACTGTTTCATACACGCTATTTAAGTTTCCTTCTTTCAGAATATGATTTAGTAATATTTTATGTTTTCCAAAATCAGTATTTTTTCACAAAACAAATTTATTATTATTTTTATAAATATGAATATAAAAATATTTCGTTTAATATAATATTTTAAAAATAACACTTCTATGAAAGCATTATAAAAGATAGAATCACATAAATAACATATGCGAATATACATATATATTTTTATTGTCAGCCTTCGTGGCTCAGTTGGTTAGGTATCTGACTGCTGATCCAAAGGTCCCGGGTTTCGATTCCGGGACACAGTTTTTAATTGTGTTTTCAGTCTGGGTGAGACGATTAATATTGTAAGTCTCCAGAATGTGGCAACTTGTTATTGGGTGCGTGTTAAATTAATATTTGATATAGTACCTGTTAGTTGCCCCTAAAAAAAGTAAAGATTAATAAAATATTATTTTTTTTAGTCTTATGAAGTTGTTCGATATTTCTATATACTGTAATACGATATGCTTAAAGAATATCGGTAAGTGTTTTCTTTGCAAAAAGGGTAGGTACAGACTCAATAAAGAACAAAGTGATCATTTTTTATAAAGCTTATCAAAGTGAGGTAAGGGTTCAAGGGCCGTATTAGACTTGGTCACCAGGCGACGTCACCGGTGACCTGACTAGTTGGTGGGCACTAGTTCTTATGGTGCTTATTACATTAGGGTCACCGGTGACGTCGCCTGGTGACCTAGTCTAATACGGCCCTAAGGGTGATAGTTGAAATATATACCAAAAATAATATTCACTGTTTATGCTGTTATACCATGTCACTGGTATTACAATAAGGTCCTGGGGGGCAAGTCTGGTTCAATCGGCGAAATCAAAACCCTCGTGATTACCCATATCATGGATATAATTATTATATGGAGTTCTACAATATCTTTAGATGTCATAGAACTCTATACGATAATTATATCCATGATATGGGTAATCACTGGGGTTTTGATTTCGCCGGTCGAACCAGACTTGCCCCCCTGGTTTCGATTCCAGGTGGAGACAAAATTTTTAATTTTGATTTCAGTCCAGATCTATGAGACGAAAAATACCAGATACATTTTTAGAATGTGACAACTTGTTATAGGGAGCGTATTAAATTAATATTTGACATATGTAGTTCCAGTAAGTTGTCTCAAAAGTTAAAAAATCTTCAAAATAAATATATTAAGCATTTAAATTTTCGTAATAGATTACATTTCTCTAACTATCTTCGAGCTCTAAAACACCACAACACAAAACTACTGGAGACACGCAGATCAATCCAAGATATTTGTTTTCTATACAAAATTATTAACGGTCTTATCGACAGTACACTCCGTTTTCACTGTCCACTTAGTAGGAGTATAAATTAGTCTCTTTTACATAGAATCTTCTAGAACTAACTATATGCTAAACTCATATATTAATAGAGCTTAGATTTGTATATTTAAAAAAAATGTGAATTTGTCGGATATTTAATCTGTGCTTTGTTTTGTTGTGCGCATGATTTAACTTTTTAATTGTGGCCCTTTAATTTTATTTTAATTTATTCATTATAATTTAAATACGTATTATTCATACATTGATACACGTGAGGTATAAATCATAAAATTAGTTTCTAGTGGTCGATGCTTCCCCCTACTCCCCTCCCTACCTCTCTCTTAAGATAGGTAGGTAGGGGAGATAAAATAAATAAAAAAATGAATATAAAATTAATCTAACACGAAACACAGGAGAGAGCAAACTGGCGTATGCAGACTAGGAGAGCCGACCCCAAATAATGGGAATAAGGCGAGGGAAAAGACGAAGAATATAAAATTGATCTAATCCCTATTGCTGTCGAACATATCTCCTGATCTTTGTTTTAATGTGACCCACTCAAATTTAAGTCATTTGGCCATTTTATTATTAAATTATTTAATAAACTTAGCGAATTATTCAGTTAATTATTAATTATTTTTACTATCTCAAAAAACATGAAACAGGAAATAACGATTGCTACAGAAGAAAAAAATTCAATTAAGCCCTGGAAGTTTTTTCGTTGAGTTTATTATCTCAAAGAAATTATCCTATAAGTCTTGAAGCTAATTAAAATTACAAATAATAGATAGAGAACGTTGGATAATTTTAATTTAACGTTAAAAAGAACCCGACTTTCATTCTCTTCTTAATTAAATGGATATGAAAAATCTAGTATACGTGAGGGAAAGTCATGTATACATTCTTACAATCCCGAAAGGGCGGGCCGCTGAAATAAATATACTGAATGTTTCAGGAAATTATTCTCAACGTGTTTTTTGTTTGACTAGGCTAACTTTTTATGCTTAAAATAATTATTGTCATTTTTAAGATCATCGTGACTTAAGGGAAAAGATCAAATGAATTCTATCTGAGTTAAAAATTAATGAACAAAAATATGCTTAAGTACTTTTCCACAAAAAATCGATTATAATTACCTATCGTCTTTGGTGAGGTGGCTCGGCATTATCAAGGTCTTAAATCATGGTAACTAACTAATTGAAAAAAAAAATCATCCAACACTACAACATACATTTACAGGCGAAAACTTTCGGTCATTATAATGGAATTTTGGTGGAAAACGACAAGTATAATATTATTATTTGAATAAAAATAAGAACGTCATTACTATTTCACACGTTATTAGTAGTGTGTGTGGAGCAAACCTCTGCAGTCTCAGTGATTGTGTATGGAACAGACCCTGTTTTAGTAAAGGTACTGCCTCCGTGACCAGCCAGCTGGTTTTAAATTATTTGACCAACACCAATTTAAATATTTTATTTTAAAATTTTAGTTACTTTTTTAATGTATAAAGCAACTGGCTCACGCCAATCGCAATTATAACTAAAAACGAACCTAACCAACCTATTTTTACCAAACTTTTGTAGGTTAGGTTTAAAAAATCGGTGTACATCTTAGGCTATCTTGTTTGGTCAGAGAGGCAGTACCTTTAGTAAATCGTCGAATAGAGGGTGTTTTGACGTTTGTCTATTTTTTCGAAATAGACGTTCGGCCAACGGAGGTCAAATACACACAGCGTGCCATGTTGCTTTTTAAAAGTAATAAAAAGATGATGCGAAAAGCATCCAAATTTAAAAGCAAAGCATAGGGGGGTAAGTTTGCACACGATACTATAAATATGTTGTTATTTTTATACGAAATTGGCATGAGTGTAGACTAATCAAAATATGAACTTCTACAGGAAAATTCACTAACCCAGTGCGCTAACCGCCCATCTGTTCATTTATTTCGTGTTAATTAATGTTTACATAATTTATGATATTAAAAACAAATTTATTTTTCAGATCATAAATTTTACATCTCTAGATTTATAACAGGCACACCTAGCATTAAGTCATCATAACAATAAGCCCCCTATGGATTGTGAGGTTGGGACTTGCAAGGGAAACTATGTATAACCGGAAACCCGACATGTACATAAGTAGGGGAGCGCAACAGATCTCAAAACTCGCAGCGCACGATACCACATCAATTAATATTGACCTAAAAATTTCAAAACAAACTCACCTGATTCCAGTAATATTAGTGATGGGCTGTGATTGGGTATACCATCGTCCTCCTAGACCACATTCAACGGAACCCCCCAGACTGTGGTCGAGTTTCAGGTGATAGTTTGACACGATTTCACTCGATGACGATGATGATAGAATTGCTGAAATCAAAAAGAAAACACACGTTGTAATAATAATTTCTTTTGCAAGTTAAAAAAAATGTTTTTACAAAAATCACAACCATTACCCAACGAAAGTTTGTAAAGTTTATTATTCAATTTGAAGGATCATTTAAATTGAATGAAAGAGATCGAGGACATCATTTGGTAGAGCAGAGCCAGAAGAAGATTTTGGAGGACCATATATTCAGGGTGGAGCGGACCCGATCCCCATATATTGCGACCAACAATATAACACTAAGATCTAAATACTTACTCCTAACCTCACTAAGTATTTAGTATTCTTAGGTTAGCAATTGCATTGCAGAGACATCACTTACTGAATACTACGACAAACTTAAAGTCGATGGCGTAGCGTTTCACATTAATAATAATAATAATAATAAACCGTTTATTTGATGCCATTATTGTTACATCACATAAAAACAAAAAATATATATAATTTTGAACTACAATGGACAACAAAAAGGCTATTGCTTAGATGCGCACTACCAGGTATCCCTGGAGTGCTGCTGGTTTTCAGCAAAGCCTTGGGACAACACAAAACATTGAAAACAGACTACATGTCATAACCTATAAAAATTTATTAAGGTAATTAAAAATAAAATGTATTTCTTCCTTCTCTTTTTATACAGCTGGTACCCTTGTTGGTTCAATAACCATATCTTGCAGTGTTTCTTAAAACTCTGCAAAGAGGTCATTGCACGTACATATGTTCTGCGGCAACTCATTCCAGTACTTTGAGGAAGCATATCTAAAACTACCCTCGAATGCGGAGGTTCGATGTCTGGGGAGAACGAGGAAATGGTCTCTCTGTCGCGTTGAGTGGACGTGCAAGTCACGTGACCACTGTAGTCTGTCAAACAGATAGGAAGGAGAACGTTTCCCTATCACACTATGTAATTGACAAAGAAAGTGCAGTTTCCTTCTGTTAGACATGTGTATAAAGAAAAGATAAAGATAGTTTTCTATGGGTTTATACGGAAGTTTAAAATGTTTTTTTTTGTCGTAACAACGCAAACACATGTAACCAAGCTAACACTTACAGCTCGATGTCACGATTCTTCAGAAATTCCAGCATCTTGTATATATAGCTGAATACTCTGTGTGGGATTTGATTTGACAAAATTATCAAATATATATTCGATGAAGTCGCTTGTATTTTAGTATTAAACCACTATTAAAGTTCCTCGCGACCATTCTTACTTTTTGACATATCGCAAATGTTAATTTGCACCAACGCGCATGGGCTAAGTATTTAAATGTCTCTGCAATGCATCTCTTACAAAAACTTCCTCAAGTTATGAAGCCACGTGATGTCCTAACTTTAGTGAGCGACTGTGCAATGAAAACGTGGTTAGTATTTAGAATTTATTATTAAGGTCGGACTCTGCATTCAGTCCCTGGACTGTAACTAATAGAGATGAGAACCAACTTAGCATTTTTGAAAGAGAGATCCTGCGGCGAATCTACGGAGCTGTTTGTGAGAATGGTGTGTGAAGAATCAGAAACAATCAGGTGCTGTACCAGCTGTATGATGATGTATAATGAGTGAGCAATTTCCCGCCAGAAGAGTACTTCACCACAGACCAGAGGGTGTGAGGCGTAGGGGGAGACCAAAGCTGAGATGGATGGACCGCGTCCAGAGGGAACCTGGACTCTTTGTGTGTGATCAATTGGAGAAATGGAGCCGCTAACAGATAGGAATTGCGAAGACTAATTTTGGAGACCTTGGAACGTAGAGCTGATAATTATGATGGTAGGTGTGTTTTGAGGTACTTACAATACATACAAGTGACAATCGACAAAGTATCAAGACAGGATACGCGAGATTTGTATGTAGGATCTATATTTTTCACGGCTTTTCCAACTTTGAAGTAAAAAACATAAACTTAGAAGCTTCGCAGCATATATGTTCCATATACGGATTTACTCAGAATTCAGAGTAGAACATTTAGTGTGTTTGTGAGTGTCCGTCCCCTTCTTATAGCTTTTGATCCGCTCAATTCACTGTGCCCAAAATTTCAGAATATATGTATAAATAGATAAAGGTCTACAAAACTTTTATACTCAGAATTTTGAATTATTGTTTCAGGCAGGGGTTAACAACTTTTGAATAGTTACTTTATTTTTCCATATAACTCAGAAACCATAAAACCTAGAACGCTGAAAATTGATATGAACATAGACAAATACAAAATCTCAAATTGATTTTTTCAAAAAAATTCCAGAATTTCTCAAACATTTTTTATTAAGAAAAAATTTTCTTTATGATAAATTTATGTGTTTAACTTCCTATATTTCCAAAGCTTTTAAAATATCGAAAAAAGCCGAAATACCCCAACTAGATAATTTAATTTTCTATAAAAATTTTTTTGGTTTATTAACTTAACCTGATGCATTAATGCAACGTTACATCGTATTTTTCCAGATGATTTGATTTTCTTTAATTTATAAAAAAATATAATGCTCTATACCTTATAGTTTTTTAGAAATTAAAGATAAATGTCAAAAATTGGGGTATGCTTATTATTTTCCTACAAAAATATATACAGAACATAATTAAAAAATTAAGGTATATTTTTATTTATTAATATCCAAACTAACTAGGTTATTTTTTTCAAAATGATTCGTTTTGTAGTAATGACGCAAATTCAAATTGAAAAAAAAAGGTACGTTGGCAGCAGTCCCCCCCTTAATCTCAATACCACCATGATGTTTTCATATTCTGGGTAGGAAAAAAGGACCGACCTCCATACTATCCTATCTTGACAAACATAACTATATGTGTTGTATAGAAAACAAAATATCTTTAAATATTCAATAATTTGTATTTATGGGTTTATAGTTTGGTACTTATTCTTCAACTATACATACTATCGCTATCGACAGTTGGATCTCATGTGTTACATGCAACTAGTAATAAAAAACATGAAAGAAAATTAAGATTTTGTTTGATGTACTCGTGGGTACATGAGATATTTAATTATAAAATTAGGTACTTGTTCATTTTAACTTCCGTTCCAAGAACGGAGCTTATATCTCGAAAAATTAAAATTTGTTAATAATTTAGATAATAATTTCAAAAGCACAAAATTCGTAAATTGTTTTAATATTTAATATTTTAAATAAGAACGTTAAATGTTTCAGTCAGGAATTATTCAAATCTTTTATGAACTATCTTATAATCCCTCCCAGCCCATTATTATAATAATAATAATTTAAACGTGAATATCGAAGGTAGGTAGAATGGAGAGAAGACGAAGAAAGAGACAGGAATAAGTATATAAGTCTCTCGGGAGTAGAGTATAATCTTCTTATACGAACAAATCATCCCTTCTTAGAGATATAATATTTCTAACCTTTGAAAAGAGCTCGATTCTTTAGTGAATGTGTGAAATATTGTTTCAATTTTTAAGGTATTCCATAAATTCGTGAAAATAATCAGCATCGCATGGAATTCGAATGGAGGGAATAAAAACATTAACTTTACGAATATATTTTTCCTGAAAAAATAAAGCTTTTCGTAATTTTCAGACAAACACAAATATCATTTGAATGTTTTATGACCAATTATTAACATCGCAATAGAGACGAATATTATAGGAGAACCAAGAACTCCAGGCACCTACGGGATATTCAACCTGTCATCGGCTGGTTTACGTGATCACTATATGCGCTTGCGCAACGTTCACCAACTATGCCGTCTTATTGAGTTCTCTAATTTTATACATGTAAATCTGTTTGAAAATAAGGATAAAAACATCATCGCCATCTATGAAATGACGAAGAAATCTTTCTGTAATGCAAATATATTGAGATATTGGTTTGTAAACAATGAAAGTAACAGTCCTTATTATGAGGTGACAATGCTTTCGCACAGATGTCACCCCTGAACTGCGTCAGAATTATAAGTTTTTTTTGCTTGTTTATTTATTTGTATTAATGTGTATGTAAATTGAATATTTTTACTGTAATATATAAGCAAATATTGTTTGTTATATTTTATACCAGTCTGTGAGAAGGGGGGTGCATTGCTACACATACCATATTTTTACATACAAAATTTCATTAAATGTTACAGAAGAAGATACATTTTTTACAGAATATAGATAACATATATACACAAAGAAATGAGAAGAAAAAAAATAACAAATGAGTTTATATGAAATTTAATAGTAAAAAATAAATAAACACTTTGTGTAGAGATTATATAATTATTGTCTTTGATCCAACATTTCTGTCCATCTTTGTGACAGTCTCGGACATTGGTGCTCCTGTACAGCCTTTATGATAAATTTTAAAATCTCAATAGAGACGAAGTTGGAATTTCTTCTACTGTACCAATTTAACTTTAGAAACTTTACGTTGCTTGGGTTGGCTAGATAAAATTTCCTCATGGCAATAAATCTGCCTCTGTACACCTGTACATAAAGTATATAAATAAAAAAATAGATGAAAGAGATTGGTTTTTACGCCATCATACATCCTTATTACACTTTGTCCTCTTAAATATGTAAACACACCCTCACCTTCATAAATACACTTGTTTTTTGGTATACTTGTTTAAATATTTATTGTTCTTTATACATGTTTTTATTAATTTTTTAAAATATTTTATTTTAATTTTATACTATAAAAAAATTATGAAGCAAAAACCTATTTCATAATTATTGTAAGTATTAGGTACCTCAGAACAGGCTTTGCCTAGTCAGGTAATAAATTCCATTGTAATATTTATTTTTTGCTATATTGAAATTTTTGTACTAGATGGGTCGATGGCTGAGCTCGAATCCTGCATCGACCGATTTCGTTCACCTATAGCACAAGCATTTATCCTTATTTTAGGGAACGCAGGAAGATGTATATTATGTATTTGTTTCACAAAGACATATTCATTAAAAAAAAGTATATGGAAATAAATAAATAAATAATTATGTGACGGCATCTGAGGCTTTTCGAGATTTCTCTGTGAACACGGGTATGAGTGTCGCCACCATCCTAAGTCACGAAGTCAAGGAGGGAGGAGAAAAAGAATTGACAGTTTCGTACTATGAAAAATAAACTATATGTTTCATCGTAAATAACGAGAAAGCTGTCCATGATATAACCGAGTCAGGTCATGATTGATCTATGTGATTTGTATAAATACTTCATGATCACAGCGTTCAGGGAACCAAAATAAAAATTTAGATTCGAATTAAAGAAAAACGCCCACCACATGTACAATAATGAAAGCAAAAAATGTATCTTCTATGAATCAACATCACAAGACGGATTTTCGTTTAATAGTAATAAGAATAAAAAAAATATGATGATAATAATAAAGTCTTTAATATTGAAGACTTTCTATTTTAGATTTACGGAAAAAAGACGGAACAGGCGTATAAAATAAATTAAATATAATATCAAAGGGAAAACATGAAAATATACATGAAAAAAATAACTCGATGGATGAATTGGTATATTGAGAAGTAAAAAGTTAAAAAGCAAAGAGAGATAAGATATGAAATATGATAAAGAAATAAGGATAAAAATCGTATGAGTAAAAAAAAAATAAAATCAAATTAATAATTCTACGTTTTTCATATCATACGATAGATAGCGATGATGTTCTTAGCTTATTTTCAAGCGGTGTTAATTCAGTTTTCAACATAATAATTTTTATACAAAGGTATATATAATTCTTCTGTAAATGTGTATGTCACTGAACTCCTCCTAAACGGCTAAACCGATTTTGATGAAACTTTTTATGTGTGTTTTTGTGAGTCCCCGAATGGTTTAGATTCACAAAAATGAATTTTATAGAATAGTAAAAATATCAATCGTTATAAATATTTTCGGAATATGCATTTTGAATAATGGCGACATTGCTTTTCGATATGTCGTAATATTATGCAATGTTGGTTATGCCATTAAAACTTGATGTTTTTCTCAACGCTCACGCTGTCTGAATGTTGCCTTTTTTAGGTGAGACAAGACTTATGTGTGGGTATAAACGCATGTGTCGTGCTTCCTTTTTTAAGGTAATCTACACCCACACACCTGTCGCTGTGGGATATGTCGTGATAGCGTGTGGTATTTTTATGTTTGTTAAACCATCTAATAACAGCCATGCCAACGTTCGTGCAGGATAACGTCTGTCGGGTCTACTAGTTATTATATGAAATTTTGACTGATAAGTCAATAAACGTTGCGCAGTAACTCAATGTGATCACGTAAGCCAGTCGATGACAGGTCGTAAGCCATGCAGGTGTCTGATTTTCCAGTTCTTTTGTAAATATAACATATTCCAACATCGTCTCTATTAAGCTATGAAGTTTGTCAAAATATTTATTTATTTATTTAAAGAACACGTCGATATTGCTTTAAAATAAAATCATTTTCACGGTCACTGATCCTGTTTTCATTAGGTATTACAATTCATGTGGAAAATACCGTTTTTTTTTAATGAAGGTAATTTTGTGATGAGAATACTAAACAGGGTCGATCCTGAGAACCAATACACGCTGTAAGGGGTGTGGAATTAAAAATATCGAAGTATTAGCATAATGAAACACCCCCTCAAACTTTACCAAGACAGGGTTGTCAACGAAAATAAATAATAGATTTAACATCAAGGTATCATAGTTCTGTCAAAAATTGTCATATCATGTTATTGCCTTTATTAAATTCGTTTCTTTTCGCTTACAAATATCATCATCATCAGATATTAGTCATCTAGTCTTGGAGAATGGCCTCCCTTCTAAATCAAAATACTGCGTGCTGTCCCAATAACTATACTAAAAATAAAAATTACCTACTTGGTCATGTCTTATATTTTTATTTTGGAGCGGAACTAATCAGTGCAGTTTATTATTCAAACCATAACTCAATATACCACAACGTGGGGTAACCAGTGACAGGAATGCGGGTGTGCATACCTTATAAAAGTAACCATGACACATGCGTGTATCCTCACACACTAGTATCGTCTCACTTAAATAGGCAACGTTCAGATTAAAAAAATTGTATTAAAATTATAAATGAGAGACATCTATATAATTGTAATAGAACCTTGTAGTCAATTGGACTAGGTTGGACTGCTTTCGGTAAACTCGGTCACATCCTGAAAAACAAAGACATTCCGATGAATTTGAAAATAAAGGTCTTTGAAACATGTATCCTTCCAGTGCTAACATATGGGTTGGAAACAATGACACTAACTTCCAACACAATATACAAATTAAAATGTACGCAACGAGCTATGGAACGGCAAATATTACGAGTGAGCTTTCGGGATAAAATAAGAAATGAAGAAATCAGACACCAAACAAAAGTAGTTGACATAGCAGACCGTGTTGTAAAGTTGAAATGGCAGTGGGCAGGGCATGTTGCAAGACAGGGTACCGAGAGGTGGACACCCAGAATACTAAAATGGAGACCGTTAGAAAATAAAAGACCGGTAGGGCGACCACAAAAAAGATGGGTCGACGATATTATTCCGGTTGCGGGAAGGGGTTAGCTGGAGGAAGCAAAGGACCGAGAGAGATGGAGTTCATTGGAGGAGGCCTACATCCGGCAGTGGAGAGATGGCTGACAAAGAAAGAAGATGTCAATACAAAAGTTTTTAGTTTTAAATGCAACAAGGTTGGTCGATAAAACTTATAGAGTTTTCTCATAGATGTCTCTGTCTTACCTCTAGCTGAATTATTGTTATTTATTGTTTCAAAATGAAAATCTTATTAGAGATTTTGGTTGTAATAATAAGCTTTACTTTCTAAAGTTAAAAGAATACAAAGTTCATTCTGGATTGAGAACCTGAATTGTATAAATCTCCATTGACTGAAAACTTATTGTAAATGACGTTCCGTCTGAGGGTCACCAAAGACTTTCTTCGAGGAATCCAGCAGCAAAACTCGGACGTGACCTCGTTGGAAAGGGTTTCAGCCTGAATGGAACTTGGAATAATGACTGGGAAAACTCCAACCTGGATGTTAATGGGTACATGGGTACTCCAACGACGATACCTCTAGGTTTCGATCTGCCAAGAAGGCTGTGGACCTCTCTAAATATAATCCGCACTGGACATGGACGCTGTAACTACCTCATGGCAAAGTGGGGCAATGTTACATCCGCTCAATGCGATTGCGGTCATCCCTCTCAAACAATGCAATATATATTGGAGGAATGCAGCGTCCGTGCATATGAGGGATATATTTGTGGACTGGCTCGGAGCCCTCAACCTGATTGTGTGATCGTATGTTTAATTGTGTTTATTGATTTGATCCTGATGTATTCACTATATCACACGATAAATAAATTATTGTAAATAAGTATTTATAATCCTTGTAAAAAAAAGTGTCTTGAAAATCTTTCAAAGTGTTAATTTCTATAGGATTTCTACCACCATGAAAAGAAGAATTATTCTCTGTAAGGAGACAATATATCACAATTTATTATGAATCTCATTGTTGAACTATTTGAGGTGTTACGTTGCCCGTTGTATTCCGTCGTATACATTACACGTCGATAGTAAAAAAGGGTGGAAGCACTCATATAAATCGATATTCTAAATATTGATTTTGCAGCTTTTAAAAGAAAACTTTTTAATGTTGTGTGAAAAGAATTTTTTTAAACTTATATGTGTGTATGTATTAACTGTTTCCTTTTTTTCTTTTCTTGACTGGTTAACAGAATAGGTAGGTACTTATTTTATTATTTTATGTTTTATTTTATCTTGTTTATTCTTCCTCTTGCTATAACTAATGTTCTTTTTCTTCATAAGGTATCTTATTTTAAACCATTTATGGAAACTTTGCTGGTTTATTTGATTACTATTTTGTACCATTACAATATATTTATAAAACTGTATGTTTCCTTGATAAATAAATAAAATAAAATAAGCCGGTGCCTCACCGCACACATTTAAAAATCGGTTCTCATCTTCTCTCGTTTGATTCTATGTAATTAGGTGCGATTCATTTAATATATTTTTCGATACGCCGAAATTTCTATATAAATATTTTGTTTTCTGTATAGTTAAAATGTTTTTTTTTCAGTTTTCATTATGTAGGCAACCCCTTTGTCAAGGTAAATATGTGGGTCGCTTTAGTATTATTCACGATAGCCAGAGGAGTATATTCAAAGGATTATAAAAAAAACGAAAATTTTCAAATTAGTATCGGGGTTGTTCAATTTGTAAACATAAAAGTAATAAGCCACTTGTTATATTATTCATTGTTTTGATAACTTATGAGTTTTGTGTAATAATAAATTATATTCCGTAAATAGTTATGATAAACAAATTTCGCTTTAAATCAATCTGTTTTACAATAAAGAATCTTTGAAATAAATATAATATTTTTTATTGAGAACACACAATCATTTTGTTTTTTGGGAATCGTTTCAGATATGAGACGATGCATGGAAGTGAATGAAGCGAGACATGTATGTCAAGAGAGAAATTTATGGCGTTCGGTTATCTCTATCCTCTCGAAAAGGGAAATGACGTGATTGTGAAGTATAATTGAGAACAATTTTTATCTTTGTTATTTTAATTTTGTTCTTGATTGCTTTGTTATTTTAATTTTGTTTTTGTTTGTTTGTTTACTTTGTCGCAGGATCGACAGTGATGGAGGCGGGCTCTGCAGGAGGTTAAGACCCGACCTGGGTTTAGGAGCCACAGATGATGATATTTTGTTGTGTTAATGATTTCTGAGAGTTTTCATGTTTTTTTTTTGTTTTGTTTTCAATGATTTTTTTAATATTAATTATTTTTGGGTATTATTTCTTTTTAAGTTTTGCATGATAATCGTTTCGTTTGTTAGTTTTTAAAGATTTGTATCGAATCCGCTTTGGAAAATACGTATTAAAGACATTAAGGGTATTTATTAATATATTTTTTATTTATTAAACCATTTAAGGCATGCATTGCCTTTTCCAAACATAGGTATGTATGTAAACAAAATACATGTTGAAAACAAAATCACGGAACGAAATAACATAATAACGAAATGAAACAAAAGTCAATATCAAAAATGAATTTCTATCATCTTACCTCCCCATACTCAATATTTAATTAAGATTTGAATTTTTTTTCATTCCAAGATTTGATAAATGATTATTCTTTTTTTCACTGATTGAATAAATATTAGAATAAGATTTGAAAAATGATAATTCCTTTTTTCATTGATTGAATTAATCTTATATTAAGATTTAAAAAAATGATAATTCTTTTTCTCATTGATTGAATCAATATAAAATTAAGATTTGAAAAATGAGTATTCCTTTTTTCATTGATTGAATTAATATTAAGTAATGATTTGAAAAATGATTATTCCTATTTTCGTTGATTGAATTAATATTAGAATAAGATTTGAAAAATGATTATTCCTTATTTCATTGATTGAATTAATATTAAGTAATGATTTGAAAAATGATTATTCCTTTTTTTCGTTGATTGAATTAATATTAGAATAAGATTTGGAAAATGATTATTCTTTTTTTCACTGATTGAATAAATATTAGAATAAGATTTGAAAAATGATTATTCCTTTTTTCATTGATTGAATTAATATTAAATTAAGATTTATAAAAATGATAATTCCTTTTCTCATTGATTGAATCAATATAAAATTAAGATTTGGAAAATGAGTATTCCTTTTTTCATTGATTGAATTAATATTAAGTAATGATTTAAAAATGATTATTCCTATTTTCGTTGATTGAATTAATATTAGAATAAGATTTGAAAAATGATTATTCCTTATTTCATTGATTGAATTAATATTAAGTAATGATTTGAAAAATGATTATTCCTTTTTTTCGTTGATTGAATTAATATTAGAATAAGATTTGAAAAATGATTATTCTTTTTTTCATTGATTGAATAAATATTAGAATAAGATTTGAAAAATGATTATTCCTTTTTTCATTACATACATACATACCATCACGCCATTTCCCTATTTGGGGAAGGCAGAGAGAACCGAACGCTAGACTCCTCTCTCTTGACACACACTCCTCGCTTCATTCACGTCCATACATTGTCTCATACACGCTCTTCTATTATTATTACTTCTAACATCACCATCTTTCAAAATCCCATTTATGTGATCGTGCCAACTTTTTTTTGGCCGACCTCTATTTTTTGTTCCTCTTTTATCAGCCTTGTACACTTTTTTTGTCAGACGGTCATCACTCATTCTTTCTATGATTTCTATGATATCTTTTCCTTTTTTCATTGATTGAATTAATATTAAATTGAGATTTGAAAAATGATTGTTCCTTATGTCATTGATTAAATTAAGATTGGAATAATGATAATTCCTTTTTTAATTAATTAAATATACACCAAGTACAAACGAAGTTTGTTCAACATACAGCGATTTTTAATTGAAATACCTATTCTAAAAATGGTTCTAAAAAACGTTGCCTTTTCTGTTTCATGACTTTGTTTGACGAAAATATAACAACCAACGAACCTATAATTCTTGGATAATTTTAAATTACTTTTTTTCATTTCTAAGAAGTCTGATTTGTTATTTAAATGTAGCTTTTCAGTTCGATTTTTTAGGAAATCATACTATCAAAGTTAAAAAAAAGTCCAGGGTTTTTGAACTCACCCCCGGGAGCTAACGGTATCCAATCCGCGCGTTAAAAAATCGGTTTGTTAAAATAAAAAAAAAGTTGATCCTCCGCCATCTGTGTGCGTATTGAATAACTAATAAGTTGAGATCAGCCATCTCCTTTGGAATTGGTATGCAAAGCCTTGCCCGCTTGTTCATTCATCCGTGGTATGTGATTTTTTGCATTTCAATCTGTTTAAAGATTATCTTTGACTACCGTGATTGTCTATGGATATTGTGCAAATTGCGTGAAAACGTAATCGGTAAATAAAACTAGTTGCATGTAACACACGAGATCCAAATGTCGATAGCGATAGTATTTATAGTTGAAGAATACGTACCAAACTATAAACCCATATATCCAAATTATTGAATATTTTAAGATATTTTGTTTTCTACACAGCACATGCAGGTAGGTATGTATGTCAAGATAGGATAGTATGGAGGTCAATATTTTTTCCTACCCAGAATATAAAAACAGCATTATGGTATGTATTTATGTTTGGAGATTAAATTTTAAGTTTTGTATGCCTATAACTATCTATATATTCTGAAATTTTGGGATCACTAAAATTGGGCGGATCAAAAGTTGTAAGGAGGGGGGGGGATACACAACCACACACACACACACACACATACACACACACCCTCACACACACACACACACACACACACACACACACACACACACACACACACACACACACACACACACACACACACACACACACACACACACACTAAGGCCCTGAGAATGGTTTATAAATAGGGCCCTAAATGTTCTTCATCGAATTCTGAGTAAATCCATACCTAGAACATATATGCTGCGAAGCCACTAAGTTGGTGTTTTTTGACTTCAAAGTTGGAAAAACCGTGAAAAATATAGATTCATTTTTTTGGATAAATCGACAGTTGGATTATTATTTGTATGTACCTATATGTACCTGTACCTATATTCATTTTATTCGGCTGAGATTTTCATAGTAATTACTAAATGCTAATGTAAAATATACAAATATACTGAATGTAGTGCATTGTTAGGTGAGACTAGTCTAGTGTGGGCCTAGGTTGCGGCTCTAAGGGCCTAGGCAGTAAAGGCGGGTGTGGGCGGCCGACGCTGTTGTGCCCTCGTCAATTCTCACTTAGAGAAGAGCAGGACGAACGCCTTTGTCTCGCTCGGCAGTGACTCGTCAACTGTGGCGAATGTTGTTTGGTTCGGGCACACCGCCGGCGCAGACGTCGGGTCAGACATCCTGTGTTGACAATTGTGACGTCAAATCTGAGAGGTGATGGTTGCGTCGGATGCCCCCGGTGTTAGCCCGCCAAGCTTTCGGACGCCAACACGAGGACCGTGAGGTGCGGGGGCAAGCCCTTCCGTTAGATCGGTTGTGCTAGGGGCTTGCCCCGGCTGCCGATCTTGAGCGGTTGCCCCGCCGTTTGAGGTTGGATTCTCGGGGGCAGTGGTTGAACTCGATGGATAGTGGATACTTTGTGCTGTCCGACGTTGTGGCCGCGTCCGGGGGCGAACAGGACCAATAGGTTCTATAGCTTCACCGGCGTGGAAGTGGTATCGCGATCTTCATAGTGTGTGAGGATTGAGGAAGTATCATGCTTCCTTTTATAAGTTAATCCCGCACACTTGCCGCTGGTTACACCATACTGTGGGATATGCCGTGATGGTAGGTATAGGTAGATTATATGTTCTACCAACATGAATATATAAATTCTCATAGATTCCCTAAAGTAATTATTCGCTTTGAGACATTATTATCGTTTAGGATAAACCCGATTTGATTCACGAATTATGCATTTTTTTCGCAAATGATGCGAAAAAAGTTTTTTGGTTTCTCTAGGACATTTTCGTAAAAAAATATCAGAATTAAATATTGAAAGTATTTCTGCGCGTGAAATCTACACGGTCTACGCATTTAATAGAGTTTAATTAAAATACGACAACATGATAAATGACATAAATAAATAACGCTATATCATATTAATATTGTATCATAATATACGCTTCAATCCTCCTGTTATTCTGTTTTATCAGACAATCCTGGCTATGATGGCGATTATTAATCTTGAATCTAAAATTAAATTAAATGAATCATGATTTATTTTTACATATACATATGTATATACAAACTCGTATTGAATATAAAATACCATTAAAATAGTGTTTTATAATTAAAACAATAATCAAGGATTTAGGATGACATTATAATTCTATTTGTTTGTAACTTTTCAAACAATTTTAAATCTTTATTATGGAAAATATTTGATATTCTTATCATTTATGGTGAAAAAGAACTCGAAAATCTAAATTAATTTACATTTCTTTGTAGTAAATAAAATCAAAATCTCAAAAATAACACCGCTTTTCAAAAAAAAAAAAATAACGTGTAACACCGATATCGAAATGAAGAGGAAATATAATGTGTTATATTTTTATGGGAGAACGGGAAAATCAGACACTTACAGGCGACCTGTCATCGACTGGTATGCGTGATCACTTTAAGCGATTGCGCAACGATACCTTATTTACTTCCATTGTTCACAAAATTTAAGAAAATCAGATTTAAGGCGTTAATCCTATGTATTTATATCTTAACGTAGTAAACATTAACTCTATTGAGTTTGCGCATAAAATTCTTTGTAAAATGAGCGGATTTTGTGTGATCATACTCAGATGTTCGTAGTTTGGTACATATTTTGATTAAAATTATAAAATTATTATTTTTATTTTTAGTTAATTTTATCTTCTTATATATTTTATTTTATTTCCGGGAAATTTGCAGCATTATAGTTTTTTTTATATAGATGCATTAGTATAAGACAATAACGAATTTCCACATTATTAACAGTAAATTTTGACTGCTGTGCTTACATACTTAAAGCTACATATGAAAAACATGTATATCTGAATGATAGTGCATGAGTGTATGTTTGTGTGTACGTATGAGTGTAAGGATGTGTATATGTGTGTGAGTGTGTCTATATAAGTGTAAGAGAGAATGTATAGGTACCTGCAAGCTCACATAGTTTACTCCATTCAATCTTGATACTTCAATCATCCAGTGAAATTCAATCATTGTTACTTGAACTGATGGCAGTAGAAAACGAGTTAGGTCCTAAAAGAAAAATATCGACATCCAGATGTTCGTGAATATAAATGTTCATCATGCGTATGAGGGGTGCGTTTTTCGTGTAAGTATTATTACGGTGCGGTATGTGAAACAAAAGTGGGCTTCGCGTACGACGCGATGGGACGTTGTAGGAGAGAAGTTCCGTAATTTCAGGACAGTCAATTGCATTGTGTATGATGTTATACAATGTTTTCATATCAACCAAGGACCGTCTTGGCTATATCACTCGACATCGGGTGGAACGCCAGAAATTAATTAACAAAAAAGTGTCGTCCCTGTTCCAACTTAAGGATTTTGTGATACAATGTTGCATCCCTATAAGTGGAAAATTCTGTGTGTTCTCTGTGTGTCCATGTTCGATTCTCTCTATGTGTACTTTGTGTACTTGAAACATTATATATCATAATTTCACAAAGATTCTTTTATTTTTTCAACGATTTCATTTGTCAAAACATCAAAATAATATGACATCAAAATTGTGTTTTTCAATTTATGTTTTAAGAATGTAAATAACAAAAATGTATTTATTAACATATTAATATTTCAAAAGAGACTACGTTGGAATAATAAAGGAGAAACGGGAAATCAAGACATCTACAGCTGGTTTACGTGATCACTTCAAGCACTTGCGCAAAGTGCACCAATTATGCATTTTTATTAATTTCCCTAATCAATTCAATTATTGGAATTTATATACCAGTATGTTAATTATTAATATACTTTCCAATTTTCATTTGAAAATAAGCTGAAAATACTATAGCCATCTATGGATGTGAGGAAGAGACTTTTTTGTCTAACGCCATCTATTGAGAAATTGGTTCGAAAAAATTCCAACTATACTGTATTGAGATATAAATTGGTCAAAAAAAATCATTGACTCCCAATAGAGAAATAAAAAATCCATTGTTTATATATATGCGATTATAAAAATATTTATTTGAATAATAATTAAGTAGGTAATAATTTGAAGTACTTAAATAACTGTTATTAACATCATAAACAACTATTTAATTTATTTTATTAATTTTATTTTTCCCAATCACCCTGAGCACACCCACTCTCTCACACACACATACACACCCACACACTCACACTCTTTCTAGTTATCTCTTTCACACACACACATATAATATTGTTACTCTTCTCTCATGCGCGCATTCACACTAATTCACACTTTTTTATAGCCTTATTTTGATATAAGGTATAGTACGTAAGAGGTACATGTTATATTTGTATTCTTATTTATTTACTTTTAATAATTGTATGCACGTACTTCGTGCTGTCCCTGGTAATGAAATGAAATTAAATTAAATTAAATGAAATTAAATTAAATGGAATGGAATGGAATGAAATGAAATTAAATGGAATGGAATGAAGTGGAATGGAATGAAATGAAATGAAATGAAATGGAATGGAGTGGAATGGAATGGAATGGAATGGAATTGAATTGAATTTGATTTGAATGGAACGGAATGGAATGGAATGGAATTGAATTTGATTGGAATGGAACGGAACGGAACGGAATGGAATGGAATGGAATGGAACGGAATGGAATAGAATGGAACGGAATGGAATGAAACGGAACGGAACGGAATGGAATGGAACGGAATGGAATAGAATGGAACGGAATTGAATGAAACGGAACGGAACGGAACGAAATGGAATGAAACGGAATGAAATGGAATGGAATGAAATGAAATGAAATGAAATGAAATGGAATGAAATGAAATAAAATGGAATGAAATGAAATAAAATGAAATGAAATGAAGTGAAATGAAATGAAATGAAATGAAATGAAATGAAATGGAATGAAATTAAATGAAATTAATTGAAATGAAATGAAATGAAATAAAGAAGTCGACCAGCGCCGTAAATAAAAAAGGGAACAGTGACTTAATTTTGAAAAAAATATTTAACTGAGTAATTTTTCTGTTGTAAAAGGCACATATTGCCCCCAAGTCAAATTGAAAACGCTGTTCGTTTTCGCCAAGCGCTAATTTTTTTTGTATGGGATTTGACGTTTGTTGTTTGTTATTGTAGAAAAAATTTCTACAACAAACGTCAAATCCCATACAAAAAAAATTAGCGCTTGGCGAAAACGAACAGCGTTTTCAATTTGACTTGGGGGCATTGTCATTTCCGGTAAAAGTATAAACGTTGTTTTAGAACATCGAGAAGAATAATAAAAGTTTTGAAAGGAAAACGACGAAAGGTATTTCTTAAAGTGAATTGTCGCAACGTGCATCGTTTTCATATCTAGAAAACTATATTCGAGGAAAATCTGAACTTCTCAATATGTGCACTTACACCTATTTTATTTTTATAAAAAATAAAGAAAATTATCTTGTGAAAAGTACATATACGTCCTCATACATTCCCTTTAACTAAGCATAAATGCTTGTGCTATAGGTGAACGAAATCGGTCGTGGGAGGAATCGAACTCGCGACCACTGGATTACTAACCCAATGCGCTAGCCGCTCTGCCACCACCCATCTGCTTCATAGATTCTCAATATGTCATGAGCCCAATATATTTCTTCGTATTATTGTACAAAATGTTGTACCTGCACTAGAGGGCTAATTGTCATTAGGCAGTTTCTTCCAATCAACTAGATGAACATAAAAATATACTTACACAAAAAAAAATCATTAGTAAACTCATAGCATAGTCATAACCAAAAGTTTTATTAGGATTGGTTGTAATTTAGTACTCTTGTTTTTTTTTTATCTTAACACTACAATTTCATTGAAATGAAGAACACACAGGCTTCTAAAATTGTATAGGTACAGCACATACAAAACAGTAAAATTCTTAAATTATAAACAGTTGCATATTGAATAAGATTTTTGTAGTAGTTCATTGCATAATTAAGAACTTGTACAAATAATTTGCTCTATATACATGTAGATGTGGGGATTGCTCTTCCGAAACAAGTACATAGTGTTAAGTTTTAACAGATGTGGAAAATATTTTCACTGTTATTAATTTTAGTTCTAGTTTTAACACGCGCCAATTCAAACTTCATAAACTTACAAAAACTTCTGCCAAACTTCCGTATCATGTTCTATTGATACTTAGTGCACATGTCAAAAGTATTATTCGCATACTTCAGAGAACATACATATTTGGTTTTAAAACAATGTATCTATGTATCTTTGGGAGCAAAATTCTCATAGCACTCTTGCTTATAAATGAAGATATAATACGATAAGACTATCTGAAAGATAACTAAACTTTTTGTTTTTATTCCAGGGAGAATTCAACGTCACAAATACATTAAACTAACGAAATATGACAGCCTCAAAAATATGCGAAAGACAATATTGTAAAGAAAATGAAGAAGAATTTTTTTTTTTAAAATGTTAGCAACTTCTATTCACATATAAAATGCCCAATATTATGGCCATAATAATTAATGGATCTAATGGATATATTTTACAAGGTTTTTTACAAAAGAATTGATTATTGTATATTATATTTATGGCAGGTAACAGAATAAACGGAGCTCTCAGACCAGTAATGTCCGATCCAAGCATCTCAAAGGAAGCCAAAATTGCCGTACATAATGCAATTGTAGTGCCCACTTTGATGTATGCCAGTGAAACATGGACGTGGCAAAAAACGCATGAAAGTAGAATAAATGCTGTGGAAATGAGATCACTAAGACGAATGTGTGGTAAAACGATGTATGATAGAATAAGAAATGAGGATATTAGACGAGAATGTATGATTGAAAGAAATATCGTAAGTAAGATAAAAATAAATGCCCTAAGGTGGTTCGGCCACATAGAAAGAATGAGTGATGACCGTCTGACAAAAAAAGTATACAAGGCTGATAAAAGAGGAATGAAAAGTAGAGGTCGGCCAAGAAAGAGTTGGCACGATCACATAAATGGGATTTTGAAAGATGGAGATGTTAGAAGTAAGAATAATAGAAGAGCGTGTATGAGACGATGTATGGACGTGAATGAAGCGAGGAATGTATGTCAAGAGAGAGGAGTCTGGCGTTCGGTTCTCTCTGCCTACCCCAAATAGGGAAATGGCGTGATGGTATGGTATGGTATGGTATATTTATTTCTTTAAAAAGGACGACGGTTCCGACTGAGTAGACCCTTGTCAACTGGTAAACATTGAATTTAGTTTTTTTTTATATTTATTTAATTATTTATTTATTCATCTTTCTGTACATAATATTAACAAATATATACACCTTTACCATCTAAAATTAGTTTTTTTAAAGCTTAATAATAATATTTAATGATTGTGAAATCGCATAAACCAAAAAGACCGTCTTTATTGACAATATAAAAACAATAAATTTTATATTTATTTTGGATTTCCAATTATTTTTACTGACAATACGAAAATAATAAACTATTATATTAATTTTGGATCTTCAAATTTTAGATTTATCAAAAAAAAATATTTACGAAAAAGTAAAAATCTGTGATAATTTATCTAAAACTTTTCTACTATATAAAATTAGAATTTTTTTAATATTATTTTCTTTAATATATTGCAAACCCTCCCTAACGTTATGTAGTGCACTTCTTTAGAATTATACAATGGGCCCAAATCAGCTTGTGTCCCCTACGTTGTATGTTAAAAATATAATAAAATAACATTAATATTGTTGGGTAATTTATGGACCCCTCAAAGCCTATTCCTTTAATATGTTTAGTATCTCGACGAGTGAATTATTCCTGATTCAAGCATGATCAGTGCGTTTCTTGCATTTTATGTTTATCTTTTAAATAATTTACGACTTAAAGAAAATGTTAAATATAAAGATAGTTAAGCAAAACTCATCCTTTAACAAAATTCATCCATATTCATATCATAGTAGCCTAAGTGGTACAGGGACTCCAAGAATAAAAAATGGATTTTTTTTAAATTACTCCAAAACTATGTGTCGTAGAGAAATAAATCTTGTATATGGTAAAAGAGTGCATAAAATCAAAGTGAATGACCGATAAAGTTTTTTCATTTCCAGTAAGGTTTGTTCATAAATTACAAAAAATCAACAAATTTTGGCTTTCCGATAATTTAAATCACGTATAAACCTTTTTAACACTACCCACATCGTTAACACTACCCACATCGATGCGTTTTTTATACCACTGCCTGAACTTACTTGTAAAGGGACAAATTAAGTATTTGGTAAAGGTTTTAATATGTATTCACAGATGTCACTATTTTGATATCATATATTCAGTAAGAATATTAAAAATAATTGCTGATAGTTTAATGTTATTGATAATCAAATCTTTAATTGTCTTTTTTTGCATATTTTTTACACAGATGTCAGAACGTACTTACTTATTATTCTTATTCATGTACAAATTGATATTCCTGAGAAGTATATTTTTTGAGGTAAAATTTATTAAAGCTGTAATAACACTTATATAATATATTATATCATAAAAAGTAAAATTCGTAAAAAGGTTCATGTATGTTATGCAGTATTTATATTATGTGTGAGATTTAATTTTATGTCAAAAATAAATAATGTATGTTACATTGCAAATTGCCATATGATGTATTACTGGAGTATACATATTATGTTACTGTACAAATTGCCTTATTATATTGTATTATTGTATTTACTTAAACACCATGGTGAGTAGATTATATCTTGAGTTCGGCCTACTACATAAATCACCAATCATAAATTTTATTCCTATGCATTTTAAGGGAAATGACAATGTAATATATGCAGAGAAAAATTTTCATAATATCACTGTTCAATACTCAATATTAGTATGTTCTTATTTGTTATTGGTATTCGTGTATAAATTTATATCCTTCAAATGTATAGTATCATATTTTCAGGTGATATTAAATGAAATTGTATTAACACTTATATATTATATCATCAAACAAAATCGTGAGAAAGTTCATGTATATGTTAGATATAATTTAATGTCAAAAATATCACTGGTGGATGTTCTATTGTATTATAATATTTTGAATGAGAAAAACCAACTGTTGAATATTATATTACATACTAGCTTTTATGTCCCGCCGTTGGCCAAGAATGTAAAATTGTGAAAGAAAAAGCAATCGTTTTTATAATATTGTCACCCAATTATTTTGCAATATCAGACTATGAAAAGTGGTTTGAAATTTGATTGAGTTTAAGTATTGTAAAATGTTCAAGTGATGGCCACAACCCATTCTTTTTTATATATTGCTATAAAGTGTGAATGAAGTATAATATTTATACAATTTTTGCTCGCATGGACTATGCGTAATGGTTTTAAATATGACTGTTTATCAACGTTGTAAAGAGATTGGTTTGGCCACAACCCCCATTTTTAAATATTATCATCGAAAACAAATTGTAATGTGTACCTATTGAAAATTTAGTAATTTTGGATGTTGGGATGTGGTTAAAATTTGATTAAACAAACGTAGGTACTGAAAAGATCTAGTATTGGTCACATCCCATTCGTTTTTATATTTTTTCATCAAGTGTGCATTATATTTTTGCTCAATTTGACTGAAAGTCTTCATTAACGAAGAAGAAGAAGACTTGAACTATAGTAAATAGTTTTTAATTTGAATATAAATGTTGTGAAGAGTTCAGTAATGGCCACAACCCCCATTCTTTAAATATTAGGTGTTGAAAATTATTCAAAATAGGATGATATAAATGGTTTAAATTTAATTAAACAAAAGTATTGAAAAGATTCTAGTGCAGGTTATATCGTCACATCCCATATCCCATTCATTTCATATGTATTTTCATCAAGTATGCATATCGTTAATAATATTTCTGCACAATAGACTATTAGACTTAAAACTAACCCAAAAGACTAAATAAAAAAGAGAAAAATAAGTATAAGACTATAAGAAATAGTTTGTATAAAAAACTATTCCAATGGTCTACATAAAATAAGTAAAAATACATATACCTAATAGAAGAATTAGACTATTGGAAATAGATTGTATAAAAGCTCACCCAAAGGTCTACAAAAAAGAAGAAGAAGAATATTTAGACTAATGGAAATAGTTTGTATAAATACTGACCAAAAGGTCTACATAAAAGAAAATGAATAAGACTATTGGAAATAGTTTGTATTAAAACTCTCCCAAAAGTCTACGTACTTAAATGAAGAAGAATAATAATTAGACTAAAGGAAATAATTTTTATAAAAAAATGACCCAAATGTATACATAAAAGAAGAAGAAGATGAATTAGACAATAGGAAATAGTTTGTATAAAAACTGCCCTAAAGGTCTACATAAAATTAAGAAGAAAAAGAATTAGACTCCAGGACCCGCCGCTTCAGGCCCTTCAGTACCTCCCGTCCCTTTAATCCCTCATTACGTCCCTTCCCATCAGGCCCTTCAGTACCTTCCGTCCCTTCAGGCAGTTTTATACCTCCCGTCCCTTCAGGCCCTTTAGTGCCTCCCTTCCCTTCATTACATCCCGTCCCATCAGTCGGTTAAGAAAAGTTTAAATCCAGAAACCATCCTGGAAGAACCGCGAAGAGATGAAAGAACCTTCTTTTCCCAGGATGCTCTACTTAATAGGTAAAATGACTAAATACACGAAGAAGAAGAAAAAAGTTTAAACCCAGATACCTGCGAAGAGATGGAAGGACAGTTGGACCTTCTTCTCCCAGGATTCTCCAACTTCATAGGTAAAATTGACCAAAAATACACGATGAAGAAGAAGAAGAAGAAATAAGTTTAAATCCAGATACCTGCGAAGAGATGGAAGGAAAATTGGACATTCTTCTCCCAGGTTAGTCCACCTTCAAAGGTAAAATGACCAAATAGACGATGAAGAAGAAGAAGAAAAAAGTTTAAATCCAGAAACCTGCGAAGAGATGGAAGGAAAATTGGACCTTCATCTCCCAGGATAGTTCATCTTCATAGGTAAGATGACCAAGTACACGTTGAAGAAAAGAAGAAAAATTTTATATGCAGAACCCGTCCTGGAAGACCTGTGAAGAGATGGAGGGACAGTCGGACCTTCTTTTCCCAGGATACTCCCCCTTCATAGGTAAAACGACCAAATACACGAAGAAGAAGAAGAATAAGAAAAAAGTTTAAATCCAAAAACCATCCTGGGCATACGCTCGACAATTCACCAAAGTTTCATTATAATCGGACAAACGGTTGATAAATAAATAAATAAAATAATTTTCCTATAGGAAATCAGTATAGGTATATTATTGTTGATTTGTAAGTAAATAGTATTAGGTAGGTACCTACCTACAACAACCTTCTAAATAAATTCGATTCCTAACAAATTATATTTGAATATCACATTCTTTCTGTAGCCATGGAAACGATTCGAACACGTAAGTAATATCGAATGGTTCGGATACATTTTTTGAATATGTAGGTACCTACATTGGTTTGTTCGATGCCATAAAAATGAAAATTGTCCGAAATATCAAATATTATATACAAATTATGCAATTTTATTATGCCCATATCTTTACTAATAATTAACAGACTTTTACAATATACGTCTTAAAACTTGCTGTAATGTCTTGTGTTTCATTTTATTATTTCATAATTATATTTATTTCAAAGGTTTATTATTTTCAAGAACATATTCATTCGGTAGGAAAATGAAATATTGTATGAAAAGATATTAAAATGGCGGCATTTATGTACAAAACGCTTACTTTAAAAATAAGTTAAACATTATAATTATACAAAATATTCACCATGTTTTTCACTTAAACGCTAAGTTATACTTGAAAGTAAATTTTTTTCGTGTAAATACGTACTTCTAACTTTTAAACTAACAGATATTTGCGTGCAAAATGTACACTTTTTTGACAGATACGACTTGGAAAATTTTGTATGAAAAAAATAATTATTGAAATATTTTTAAAATTCAGAATTTTTATCGCATTATTTTTAGCGTGACACTGCATCAGGTATACAGGTACACGTTCGCACATAAATTAGATTTTTAGATGCTCTTGGTTTTTCAGAAGGCGTGAGACAAACACACACACACACACATACACACACACATACACTAACATTTTGATTGCTTTATTACTTTAGACTAGCTTATATGTCCCGCCGTTGGCCAAGAATGTAAAATTGTGAAGGAATAAGCAATCGTTTTTATAATATTGTCACCCAATTATTTTGCAATATCGGACTATGAAAAGTGGTTTGAAATTTGATTGAGATAAGCATTGTAAAATGTTCAAGTGATGGCCACAACCCATTCTTTTTTATATATTGCTATTTATTTATTTATTTATATAATTTATGTACATGTGTACAAAGGCAGGTTTATTGCCATAAGGCATAAGGCTATAAAGTGTGAATGAAGTATAATATACAATTTCTGCACGCATGGACTAAGCGAAATGGTTTTAAATATGACTGTTTATCAACTTTGTAAAGAGATTGGTTTGGCCACAACCCCCATTTTTAAATATTATCATCGAAAACAAATTGTAATATGTACCTATAATTTTTTTTTTAGTAATTTTGGATGTTGGAATGTGGTTAAAATTTCATTAAATAATGCGTACTGAAAAGATCTAGTGTTGGTCACATCCCATTCGTTTTTATATTTTTTCAGGCCCTTTAGTGCATCCCTTCCCTTCATTACATCCCGTCCCTTCAGTCGGTTAAGAAAAGTTTAAATCCAGAAACCATCCTGGAAGAACCGCGAAGAGATGAAAGGACCTTCTTTTCCCAGGATACTCCACCTTCAAAGGTAAAATGACTAAATACACGAAGAAGAAGAAGAAAAAAGTTTAAATCCAGATACCTGCGAAGATTTGGAAGGAAAATTGGATGAAGAAGAAAAAGAAGAAGAAGAAAAAAGTCTATATACAAAAACCGTCTTGGAAGACTTGTGAAGAGTTGGAAGGACAGTTGGACCTTCTTCTCCCAGGATTCTCCAACTTCATAGGTAAAATGACCAAAAATACACGAAGAAGAAGAAGAAGAAGAAAAAAGTTCAAATCCAGAAACCTGCGAAGAGATGGAAGGACAATTGGACCTTCTTCTCCCAGGTTAGTCCACCTTCTTAGGTAAAATGACCAAATACACAATGAAGAAGAAGAAGAAAGAAGTTTAAATCCAGAAACCTGCGAAGAGATGGAAGGACAGTTGGACCTTCTTCTCCCAGGATACTCCAACTTCATAGGTAAAATGACCAAATACACGACGAAGAAGAAGAAGAAGAAGAAGAAAGTTTAAATCCAGAAACCTGCGAAGAGATGGAAGGAAAATTGGACCTTCATGTCCCAAGATAGTCCACCTTCATAGGTAAAATAACCAAATACATGATGAAGAAGTAGAAGAAAAAAAGTTAAAATCCACAAACCGTCCTGGAAGACCTGCGAAGAGATGGAGGGACAGTCGGACCTTCTTTTCCCAGGATACTCCCCCTTCATAGGTGAAATGACCAAATACACGAAGAAGAAGAAGAAGAAGAAAAAAGTTTAAATCCAGAAACCATCCCGGGCACACGCTCGACAATTCACCAAAGTTTCATTGTAATCGGACAAACGGTTTAGGAGCACATCGCATACAATTTTCTGATAGGAAATCAGTATATTGTTGTGTGATTTGTAAGTAAATAGTAATAGGTAGGTACCTACCTACAACAATGTTCTAAATAAATTCGATTCATAACAAATTTTATTTGAATATCAGAATCTTTCCGTTACCATAGTAACCATTCCAATATTTATATCAAATGGGCTCGATACATTTTTTGGATATGTAGGTAGGTACCTACATTGGTTTTTTTCGAAGCCACAAAAACGAAAATTGTCCGAAATATCAAATATTATACACAAATTATGCAATTTTATTATGCCTATATCTTTACTAATAATTAACAGACTTTTACAATATATGTCTTAAAACTTGCTATAAAGTCTTGTGTTTCATTTTATTATTTCATAATCACATTTATTTCAAAGGTATATTATTTTAAAGAACATATTCATTCGGTAGGAAAATTAAATATCGTATGAAAAGATATTAAAATGGCGGGGTTATATGTACATTTGTACAAAACGCTTACTTTAAAAATAAGTTAAACATTATAATTAGACAAAATATTCACCATGTTTTTCACTTAAACGCTAAGTTATACTTGAAAATATATTTTCTTCGTGTAAATACGTACTTCTAACTTTTAAACTAACAGATATTTGCGTGCAAAATGTACACTTTTTTGACAGATACGACTTGGAAAATTTTGTATGAAAAAAATAATTATTGAAATATTTTTAAAATTCAGCATTTTTATCGCATTATTTTTAGCGTGACACTGCATCAGGTATACAGGTACACGTTCGCCCATAAATTAGATTTTTAGATGCTCTTGGTTTTTCAGAAGGCGTGAGACAAACACACACACACACACATACACACACACAAACACTAACATTTTGATTGCTTTATTACTTTAGATTATCTCTGTACGTTGCAGTTGTTCTCTGTGCACTACTCGTAAGGAGTCCTCCTTGGTACTATTGTTTTTTTTTTTCTTAATGTTTCATTTCCTTCCAAATGGCAAGAGGAAATGATCTTACTTTAGCACTGATAAATGTTCGTTCATTGAATACAAGTATGGACGAGCTTTTTTATGCATTAAATTCATACGAAATCGATATTTTAGCACTAAATGAAACATGGCTGCGTCCAGATGACAAACTAACAGCTTACCAAATACCTGGTTACAAATTGTATCATAGGGCGAGAGCAACTAGGGGTGGGGGTGTAGGTATGTACATACGGAATCATTTCAACTGCCGCACTGTACGAAATTCTGGCGATAGTTTAGAGCAGATTTGGCTCAACATGAAATTTTCTAAAACAAGCATTGTACTAGGGACAGCTTATAGACCTCCTTCAATGAGCATAGAAAATTCAATGGAATGCCTGGAAAATGTTTTATCCGACCTAAATTGCACATCCGATCTCTTATTCTTCCTTGGAGATTTAAATATTGATTTATTGAAACCAAATGTCTCTTCAGTCACTAAATTATTACAGCATCTGGATAGTTTTAACTTAAAACAGATAGTAACCGAACCGACGCGTATTACGGACTCATCCCAGTCTCTCATTGATATAATTTGTACTAATGCATCGAGTCAATTAAAGAATGTAACTGTTGTGCATAACTCGAAACTCAGTGACCATGGCTTAGTAATTGCAAATTTTGAAATTAATAAACCTAAACGTAAACCTCACGAAGTTAAATATAGAGCCTTAGACGATATAAATATAGAAGACTTAAAAATAGACCTTGATCATATCAGCTGGATAAATATCGAACACCAACCAAATGTGGACGCTATGGTTGACATGTTTAATTCAAGCATTTTGGTTTGACAAGTGTTTGACAAACATGCGCCTGAGCGTAAACGTTTTGTGAAAACTAAGTATAAGCCGTGGTTCACTGAAAATCTTAAACAAATGATTAAAAAACGCGATCGAGCTGCGAGTAAGGCTAAGAGAACCAAACAAATTGAAGACATCAACTCATATAAAGTGATTAGAAATATTACAAATACTTCAATTAAACGTGAAAAAAGGGAATATTTCTCTACTAACGTTAATAGTAATTTGCAGAACTCTAGGTTATTGTGGAAGAACCTCAAAAGATCTATTGAATTAAATAATGACAATAATTCTATCCCACAATACCTCTGTGATGCAAATAAAATTAATGATCACTTTTTGAAATTACCCAGCGAGGAATTTGATGCAGGCGAATTGATTGAGTTTTACAGTAATAACAAATTTTCTGATAGCATTAATTTCAGTTTTCATCATGTTTCATATCTGGAAATACTAAGGATTATTCAAAATATACAGTCTATGGCTACTGGCAGTGACAATATATCAATTCGTATGCTCAAACTTACTTTGCCACACAGTCTAGACGTAATTACTAAAATTGTCAATAGATCACTCTCAGACTCTGTATTTCCCACCGCCTGGAAAAAGTCTTTGGTTTGCCCCATTCCTAAGACCTGTAATGTTTCCAGTCTTAAAGACTTGCGACCCATCAGTATTCTCCCTGCTTTTTCAAAAATTCTTGAAAAAGTTGTTCATCAACAGGTGGTCGAGTATGTAAACATGTTTAATATAATCCCTGCCCTTCAGTCAGGTTTCCGCCCCTTACACAGTACATCTACAGCATTACAATTAGTAACCGATGACATACTCACTCAATCCGACAAAGGTCAATGTACAGCCCTGGTCCTCTTGGATTTTTCTCGTGCGTTTGATTGCTTGAATATAAATTTACTTGTTTCGAAGCTAAAATATTACGGGTTCAATGCTAAAGCTTGCAAATGGTTTAGTGACTACCTTGCTAATCGTTCACAGAGAACTAACTGTACCCAAATGGACGGCTCTAAAATAGAATCTGACACAAAAAATGTATATCGTGGTGTTCCGCAAGGATCCATTTTAGGACCTCTGTTATTCATTATCTACACCGCGGACATATCCACTTCAATCAAATTCTGTAATTTTCATTTATATGCCGATGACACGCAGTTATATATTTCATTTCCTCCAAATGATGCTGCTGACGCTGCCCAAAAAGTAAATTATGACTTAGAAAACATATACAAATGGTCAAAAAATCATTCTTTAGTATTAAACGCTGCAAAGTCACAGTACTCGATATTTGGCACTAAGCAGAGGGTTAATAATTTTAATGAAAGATCCTTCAAACTTCTTATCAATGGCACTGTATTGGAAAGACAAATGAATGTCAAGAACCTCGGTCTAATTTTTGATGCAAACCTTCGTTTTGAAGATCATATTCGTTCGAAGGCCAAACATTGCTATTTCAGACTAAAAATTTTATATAGAATTCGCAAATACCTTGATGTGAATCTGAGAAAATTGTTGATTGAATCCATTGTTCTGCCAATTCTTGATTACTGTGATACAGTGTATGGACCATGTTTGTTGACCAAACATCAACGGATAGTCCAAAGAGTCCAAAACGCTTGCGCCAGATTTTGCTTCTCAATTCCTCGCAGGGCACATGTCTCACCATATTTGGTTGAAAATGGAATGTTGAACATGGCAAACCGACGGAAACTACACCTTTCTTGTCAGATGTATAAAGTGGTCCAAAATAAAAAACCCAAATACTTGTTTGAAAGATTGGAATGGTCTGAAAGTGTTCACAACTATGGTACGAGGGCCAGGGGCTTCTTATTGCTTATTCCTAGGCATAGAGGGGCAGCGTTTGAAGGCAGTTTCAAATACGCTGCAACAAAATGTTGGAATGACTTGCCTCCACCGCTAAAAGTAGCGGAAAAATTCTATTATTTCAAAGAGAATTGTCGAGCAATGCTTCTGGCCTCGCAATCATAGTGTGAAGTATGTATGAATTAATGTGTATTTATGTGTGTTGGTGTGTATAAATAAATGTGTGTATATATGTATGTGCGTGCATGTACATTTATGTATTTGTGAATATTTATTTATGTGTATTTTAGGAGCATTTTTTTTTTTGTATTTTTTGTATTTATTTTGCATATAAATAAAGTAGACCTTGTATAGATAATAAAATATTATACCTACATAAGCAATAGGATCATGCTGAAAATCAGCTGCTGGGGGGCTTGCCTTCCAGCAACATAGCTGAGCATGGTCCTTTTGAGTCAGAAAGGTTGTTTTTCTGTATATTAATTTTTATATGTCTGTGTTTTTTTATGCAAACTTCTTTTTTGTCTCAATAAATGTTTATTTATTTAAACACACGCGATAGTCACCCTTACTAACGCGTAACTTCATAGTGCATTAGGCGGTTTTAACATAAAATATCATGTTTTTAGTGGCTAAATTTAGTGTTATATGTCCTCTTAAGGGCATTTTATAAATGGTTTGGACCATGATGAGATTATTTATTTTATAAATAAAAAAAAGAAACTAAACGAAAAATATTTGAATTTTTTTATGGAAATATACTTTTATTGTTGACTTGCTTACCCGGCGAACTTCGTACCGCCTAACAGTTAATGAATGTCGTGTTTACATTTAGGTAAACTTAATTAAGAATTTTACTAACGTAATGAAATGAATAAAAAAATATTGATAATATATATCAACAAAATGAAAATTCAATTTCACTTTCAGGCTCGCATTGCGATGTGTATTAATTGATTTAAAAATTAAATTTCTGTATAATTATTTTTAACGTGAATTTTTCCGATATATTTCTTATCCGCTAATTTTGTAGTAGGTAATGACAAATCTCAAAACATTTATACAACGTAACCAAAATGTATCTCTACATAGATAAAGATATCAGATACTTTATTGAAAGTAAAAAGATTATGAAACAAGTAAAATATACTTTCATGTAGGAAACATAGGGTACAGATTAAGTGTTAAATTACCTAGATAATATTATATATAAACAGTGTAAGATATTAGACTCTATGTGGGCAATTGAGATTAAAAGAGAGATGTTTTTATATAAAATACTAAGCGATAAGTTCTCTTTTATCTCGCGAGAAACAAAATATCAATTTCAACCCTTATACAGGACTTTTTTTTTTAATTTTTTACACTCCATTACAATAGAAAAGTGAAGAGAAACTATTATGCGAGGTTTTGGTCGATGATTAGTTGATAATAAGGAACTGATAAGTTGAAATGATCGTCTTGTCAAAATGAAAAAAATATATGTAGAACAGTCAATTTAAAACAAATAGGTACCTATATATTTTATAAAGAGCCACAATACGTATCCTGCAAAATAACCCTGTGGGCAAGAGACCACTGGGAAGACCAAGGCAGAGTTTGATGGACAATGTTACCATAGATCTGAACGTGCTAAATGCTTGTGATGACTGGGAGTCCATTGCAGCTGATAGGAAGGCTTGGAAAGCTATTCTTCAGGAGGCTAAAGCTCTACCGGAGTTATATGGCCATTGGAAGTAAGTAACTACATATTTTATCACATATTATATTATATAAATGTTTGCATCCGTATATTAGCATAGCATAGCATAGCATAACATATTAGCATAAACATTAACGCTACTATTTCGTTGGTGTATCAAATCTTATTTATTTACTAACTCGCTTGAGCGGATGACCCTATTAAATAAATATTAACTGTGAATTAAACGAAAATACAAGATGCAAACTAAAATTTCAGTTTATCATTGAAGTTCACCACCCATTCTGAACATATTGCGTGTTTAGGTCAGGCGAGACTGGACTGTGGGAATACACGCATGTGTCGCGCTGCCTTTTACAAGGTAATGCGTACCCGCGCACCTGTCGCCGGTTACTCCACATTGTTGGAAATGACGCGGTAGTATGTAGAATAAGAAATAAATTTAAGTTGTTTTAACCACGAATCAGATATTTGATACAACCAGTTTCAAAGTGACTGCCTCATCCTCAGGAAGGATTACAACCGGTCAAACAATGTACATTGTAATAATTTTTTGAAATATTATTAGTATTTTTATGTAACCTGTAGATATAATAAGTTTTTTAATAGATGTTCTAAAATATCTTCAAAATCTGGCTCCTGTGCGGGCGCCTTGGGTTAAATCCTCAGCAGTGGAGAAATTTATATAAATTAATTTATTACGAATATTTTGCTTTTCTAAGCTGTAATCGCTGGTAAATTAGAAGAAATTGCTACACGTCAATAAGTTATTCATTGTTGCTATTATTATTATACCAGATATAAAAAATCACTCTGTATATAACAATATTGTTCATATTCAGTGTAATCTAAACAGCTTTCCTTCGAACTTATTCCTCTGGAGAGAGTATAAAAGTGATCTAGGACAATATAGATAGCTTCCTTTATTCCCCCATAGATGGTACCTTAATTCTCCAAAGTATCTATTTAATATCATTTACAGTACTGCATCTCTCTTTATTGTAATATTTTTGTATGACTTTAAAAATATCTTTTATATGCAAATCGAATATTTTATCGAGCAGACACTGTCAGAAGTACCTAAACAGATGCTGAGGACTTCAGAAATGACGACACTGAGAATAATAGCATGCGAAACCTAGAGAGAACGAGTGAGGAACACCACAATAAGGGAAATAATATGTGAGGTTGATGATATCATCAGATGGAGTAGGCAGCGGAGGAGGGACTGGTATGGTCACGCCCAAAGGATGGAAAATGGACAGCACCAGACTTCCTCATATCGTGCAGGACAATCCGTAGATCGTCTGAAAAATGGAGGTATACCTGGGAGTCCACTTAGCAGGAGAAGCAGACCTCTTAAAACAGACCCAAAGGCTACATAAAAGAAGAAGAAAAAGAAGCACAGTTTATGATTGCATATGATATTTATAATCGTATATATTGTTTTTTTTTCCCTATTGGGAGCCAATGATATTATTTGTCAAATTAATATCTAAATAGAGACGAAGATGGAATATTTCAAGAGAACCAAGTAAACAAGGTACACCTAAAGTAGTCACGTAAGTCAGCCGATGACAGGTCGTAAGCCCCTTGATTTTTGTAGGTATCTTGAATTCCAGATTATCCTATAATATTGCAATTTCATTGATATGTTAATTTGTCAAAAAATCATGTATTTCGTGCATTACACCGTTTTGTTGCCAATTGTAACATTTATATCCAGCGATCGAGAGATGTGCGGGTATACAATACATTATAAAAGAAAGCACGACATAATGTGTGTATAGTACACCCACATACACATTCCTGACTCGTCTTACCTAAAAAGGAACTACATTCAGAATCGCTGGTGAACCTCATTGCTGAACATTGTGAGATGTTATTTTGCGTCTTGTATTTTCAATTATCTGGCTCTTACGGTACACTTGAATAAACATAGGGAGGTATATAATTCCTCGACGACAATATTAACTTAAATCCTCGACGACAATTTAAACTTAAAGCTGAGATAAAGAATGGTCAATTGTTATGTGTGGTCAGTTCTGCTTTATGGGGTGGAGGCGTGGACTCTCAAAGTTAATATTATAAACCGTCTTGAAGTATTTGAAATATAGATCTACCGCAGAATGCTGAAAATATCGTGGACTGACATGGTCAGTAATACTGAAGTACTACGTAGAGCCAACACCAACAATATTAAGCTCCGTAAAATATCGTACATCAGCCATATTCTGAGAGGTGAAAAATATACCATCCTTCAGCTTGTCATGAAGGGGAAGATTGATGGTCGTAGAGAGGTCGGAAGAAGGCAGCTTTCTTGGCTGCAAAACATCCGGGAACGGACCGGTATGAGAACTGAAGAGGAGCTGTTTCGCACTGCACAGGACAGGGAGGCTTTCTTTATGGTGGTATCGTCATCGTCCGGGGGACCTGACGTGACTCAATAATAAGAAGAAGAAGGTACCTATATATTTTCTAGTTTAAGTCTTGTCACAAATCGCGTCAATAACCCATATGAATATGTCCCGTTATACATATTCTAACTTCTGGATTAAATCAGAACTATCAGTAATGACTTTATATGGTGTTACTGTTCTAGATAAGTACCTACCCACAACTTTAATCTCATATAAAAGCAGTGATCTCACTACTAACGGTTTATTACCCCTGATTTCTCAACACTATTACACATATTTAGAACGATCCAGAATTCAATGCGATGTTAAAATCAATCATTTTCAATTTTTTAATTTGTCACTTCACAAAACGGGTCGAGTAAAACAACGTGTTCGTGGTTTAAAAACAGGTCGAGTAAAATAACTCTTTCGTGGTTTAAAAACGGGTCGAGTAAAATAACTTGTTCGTGGTTTAAAAACAGGTCGAGTAAAATAACTCGTTCGTGGTTTAAAAACAGGTCTAGTAAAATAACTCGTTCGTGGTTTAAAAACAGGTCGAGTAAAATAACTCGTTCGTAGTTTAAAAACGGGTCGAGTAAAATAACTCGTTCGTGGTTTAAAAACAGGTCGAGTAAAATAACTCGTTCGTGGTTTAAAAACGGGTCGAGTAAAATAACTCGTTCGTGGTTCAAAAACAGGTCAAAAGTAAAATAATTCGTTCGTGGTTTAAAAACAGGTCGAGTAAAATAACTCGTTCGTGGTTTAAAAACAGGTCTAGTAAAATAACTCGTTCGTGGTTTAAAAACAGGTCGAGTAAAATAACTCGTTCGTAGTTTAAAAACGGGTCGAGTAAAATAACTCGTTCGTGGTTCAAAAACAGGTCAAAAGTAAAATAATTCGTTCGTGGTTTAAAAACAGGTCGAGTAAAATAACTCGTTCGTGGTTTAAAAACAGGTCTAGTAAAATAACTCGTTCGTGGTTTAAAAACAGGTCGAGTAAAATAACTCGTTCGTAGTTTAAAAACGGGTCGAGTAAAATAACTCGTTCGTGGTTTAAAAACAGGTCGAGTAAAATAACTCGTTCGTGGTTTAAAAACGGGTCGAGTAAAATAACTCGTTCGTGGTTCAAAAACAGGTCAAAAGTACAATAATTCGTTCGTGGTTTAAAAACAGGTCGAGTAAAATAACTCGTTCGTGGTTTAAAAACAGGTCGAGTAAAATAACTCGTTCGTGGTTCAAAAACAGGTCAAAAGTAAAATAATTCGTTCGTGGTTTAAAAACGGGTCGAGTAAAATAACTCGTTCGTGGTTCAAAAACAGGTCAAAAGTAAAATAATTCGTTCGTGGTTTAAAAACAGGTCGAGTAAAATAACTCGTTCGTGGTTTAAAAACAGGTCGAGTAAAATAACTCGTTCGTGGATCAAAAACAGGTCAAAAGTAAAATAATTCGTTCGTGGTTTAAAAACAGGTCGAGTAAAATAACTCGTTCGTGGTTTAAAAACAGGTCGAGTAAAATAACTCTTTCGTGGTTTAAAAACAGGTCGAATGAAATAACTCGTTCGTGGTTTAAAAACAGGTCAAGTAAAATAACTCGTTCGTGGTTTAAAAACAGCCATATTTTTCTATACACATCAACATTTTTCGTCTCATCAACATTATACATATTCATCTGTTGTTGAAGCTTCTTACATTTCGCCCTTTCAGAATGTCGTTTATTTGGTCGAGCTATCCTTTTCTTGGAAGGCCCCCACCTCATAAACGCCCTAAGTGGTTTGGCCACTTAGAAGGAATGAGGGATGACCGTCTTACAAAAAAAGTATATATGGTTGATAAAAGAGGAACGAAAAGTAGAGGTCGGCCAAGGAAAAGTTGGTACGATTAGATAAATGGAATTTTGAAACATGGAGACATCAAAAGTAAGAATAACGGAAGAGCGTGTATGAGACGATGCATGGACGTGAATGAAGCGAGGAAGGTATGTAAGGAGCTTGGCCTTCGGTTCTCGCTACCTTCCCCAAATAGGGAAGTGGCGTTAAAATAAACTCAATAACATTTCAATAGACGCGAAGTTGGGATATTATAGAAGAACCAGGTACTCAGGCACTTACAGGGCTCACGACCTGTCATCGGCTGGTTTACGTGATCACTTTATGCGCTTAGGCAACGTTCACCATTGATGCCTTTATTGAGTTCCATTATCAATGTAATTTTTGAAAGTTCTATATATTTGAATAATGTGTAAACATTTCACCTGAATAATACGAAATTATACTATTGCCATCTATGAGGTAACGAAGAAACCTTTTTGTAACGCCATCTATTGAGAAGTTGATTTATTTGTAAACAATGAAAACAACAGTCCTTGTAAATGAGGTGACGGTGTCTCGCACAGATATCACCTCTGAACTGCGCCAGAAATATTATTTCATTTTTGACTTGTTTACCTATGTATATGTACCAATGTGTATGTAAATATATTTTTAATTGCATGTACGCAAACATTGGATTTTTTTCTCTGTCGGGAGTCAAATGATATTTTTACTGACAATAACATCTCAATAAATACGAAGTTGGGATATTATATGCATAAGGATCGCGTAAACCAACCGATGACAGGTCGTAAGCCCTGTAGGTGCCTGAGTTCCTGGTTCTTCTATAATTCCCAATTTCGTCTCTATTGTGATGTTATTGTCAGTAAAAATATCATTTGACTCCCGACAGGGAAAAAAATCCAATGTCTGCGTATATGCAATTCAAAATATATTCGATTAAAAATTGCGAATTCGTAACTCACCATTATATCCCCTTGGGGTAGTGAGGTGTAAAATAATCATTGTTTTTTCTTTAGATTGTACAAGTAAGCTTCCCCAAAGCCGCAAGAATGCATTACTTTGTGATTCGTTAAGCATAAAAGCTGGTCGGTTTCCGTTATTTTAAAATGATTCATATTCAATAAGTGAGCTAACTTAATGAAGTCTTTGGTACATATTTACTAGTTGCATGTAACACATGAGATCCAACTGTCGATAGCGATAGTATGTATAGTTGAAGAATATGTACCAAACTATAAACCCATAAATACAAATTATTGAATATTTTCAGATATTTTGTTTTCTATACAACATATGTAGGTATGTATGTCAAGATAGGATAGTATGGAGGAAGATCCTTTTTTCCTACCCAGAATATGAAAATAGCATGATGGTATGTATGTTTGTTTGGAGATGAAGTATCAAACTATTAAGTCTTCTTACATATTGTGTATAGGCGACTGCCATACAAAATGTATGAAGCGATGTCGTCACTAAATTCAATTTTTAAAAAAATTGTTAAAAAAAAATTGAGATCTTCTACTACAATGTTAATATTTTTTATAGAAAATTAAATTATCTAGTTGGGGTGTTTCGGCTTTTTTCGATAATTGTAAAAGTTTTGGAAATATAGGCAGTTAAACTCATAAATTTATCATAAAAAAAATATTTTTCTTAATAAAAAATGTTTGAGAAACCCTGGAATTTTTTTGAAAAAACTGATTTGAGATTTTGTATTTTTCTATGTTTGTACTAATTTTCAGCGTTCTAGCGTTTATGGTTTCTGAGATATATGGAAAAATAAAATAAAAATTCAAAAGTTGATAACCCCTGACTGAAACAAAAATTCAAAATTCCGAGTATAAAAGTTTTGTAGGCCTGTAACTGTTTATATATTCTGAAATTTTAGGCTCTGTAAATTGAGCGGATCAAAAGTTATAAGGGGGGGACGGACACACACACACACAGACACACAGACACACACACAGACACACAGACACACGAAATGTTCTACTCCGAATTCTGAGTAAATCCGTGTATGGAACATATATGCTGCGATGCCTCTAAGTTGGTGTTTTTTGACTTCAAAGTTGGAAAAGCCGTGAAAAAAGTAGACCTCTCCATACAATTCTCGCGTATTCTGGCTTGATACATTGTCGATATGTTAAGAGAACAAAGTTCTCCTGAACAAATCGACAGTTGGATAAAGCGAACTGCAATTTTCCAATGCAGTTAAATACTCTACTGTGTAATTGAATTTCATCCATTGCAAACGGCCGGAGAAAGAGGCGGCACGATCGCTTTGTGCTCTCTCGCTCTCGAAAGAGAGACCGCAGCATCATCATACACGGAGCTTAGTCAAATTGGATTTTGATGGTCTTACTTATATGGAAATATTCCTTATTGAACTGTATACGGCTGCTTCTCGGGGGAAAATTAAATTTTATTATCAAACATTTCGTGTAAACCATGGTGCTTTATAATATTACATCGGGCAAAAGATGAGCATAAAACATGAGAATAATATGAGTAGGTACGAAAATAAGAATTTTTGAAAAATATATTACATGCTATGTAATTCCAGGACTGGGAGTAAACCTATGCGCAAACCAAAATATGATATCTCGACCAACTGAAAGGGCCCTTCATATGCGAAATGATTGATCTGTAAAAAGGAATTAATTAACTCAAAATACTAGTTTGATTTCAACTAGTATACCTACCTAACTATGGATTTATTTTTACTCCTCACTAACCCAAGGGAATATTAATAATAAAAAATAATGATAAAGTGGGGAGTTATGATTTCGCAATTTTTAAGGGTATTTTTTTTATTGCAGATTATCAAATAGTATCATGCTGAGATTGTATTCTGAAAGTTTCATCACAAAGTATATGTGTGTGTGCTATGTGCTATGTACGGCACGGCGTGTTCATTTTACTTCATCAATTATAGACTAAAGTACTCATTTGATTATTTTCAAATTCGTAAATATTATGTATAGGTATCTAATACTCGCTTAGACCCCATTTTATTTTCAAGTAGGTTAAAGGGCTCATCACATTCATTAAATGGCATTGAAGAATTATCAAGTTTTCATAATAATATATTTAAATAAAAAAAATAATTGAACAAACTCATTTCATGAAAATGATGAAAACTTTCCATACAAAATTTGAATACTTTATGGAGTGACTTGTTAGTGAGGAGTTTAGCGTTGGCCACAACCCACTCGTTTATCTTATAAATATTGTTTTGAAGAATGAATATGTCTTTGTAACAAGTAGGTACATACACATCCTCTTACATTCTCTAAATTAAGCATATGCTTGTGCTATAGGTGAACGAAATCGGTAGTGGTAGGATTTGAACTCGTGACCACTGGACTGCTAGTTTATGTAGCTGCAACGTTTTCACAAAAATGACAATACGTACAGTGAAAAAAAATCATGTTAAAATTAACCGAACTATAATGAGGACAAAACATTTTGTTTTGTGCTACTAAATATTTTGTACCCTTAGCCAAACAGTACAGTCATAAATAGATTAACTTTTATTACTAACAACAAAGGTTTGAGTAAAAACGCAGGTAGCTAGTTCGGTGGTCACAATTTTTTTCAGTGTATTTGAATTTGTCGGCTTTCATTGTTCGGTTGATAAGATATCTGACTCCTGAGCGTAAGGTCCCGGGTTCGATCTCCGATGGAGACACAGTTTTTAACTATGGTTACTATCTGGATCTGTGAGACAATAATAATCATTTGTCTTCAGAATGTGGCAACTTGTTATTAGGTGCGTGTAAGAATTAATATTTAAAATAGTACCAAATCGTTTTCGAATGTCCCTTAAAAAATGGACAGTCGAAAATACAACAAGCAAAATAACACCTCATATAGTTCAGATATGAGGTTCACCACCCATACAGAATATAGTAATTTTTAGGTGAAACGAGATCAGTGTGTGGGTATACACGCATGTGTCGTGCTTCCTTTTATAAGGTAATGCACATCCGTACACCCTTCGCTGGTTACCCCACATTGTAGGATATGCTGTTATATTATGAATGAATGAATAAATAGATGTCTTTAAATTCCTCGACAATTTTCTTTATGTCACTTTAGTATATTGCTTTTATTTGTTCATACTGTATTATACCAAGGATAATATCGGTTATTTTTGTATTTGGATTGAATTTATATTTAAAAGATTAGGTGCACAATATTTTGTAGGGTATTTGGTGAATTTACTACCAGTAAAAAATAAAATAAATGCATTTTTTTTTTTAAATTTTAAGTCTTATTTAATCGCAGAAAAAAAATATTTGACATATTTAGGACTCTGGGATGACGGCTTACAATCAGAAATCTATACTACTGAGCCACGAATATTGTAGATAATCTTATTTTGCTCGTAAAACTCCAGAGCTTCGGGGAGAGAATAAATTTAACCATTACCCTACGTACCTAGCAAAGTCTGATATCCGAAACTATAAAAAAATCGTTAAGAAAATCAAGGCATTTGGCTTGTTACACTTATAATGTATGAAGAGAGTGGGTAGGTACATCTAAAGAGGCTATGTAGAAGTTGATTTGATATTCCCAAGGGAAGTATCCTGCCATCTATCAGAATAACCCTACAATATTCAATGTCTGCTGCTTCCGAACGGAGTCCAGGACATACTCCCCGTGTCAGGGTTGAGATAATTATTTATTCGATTATTTATTTCATTAATAATGGTGCCGAGCAAAGGTCTACATATGTCTGCAAACATCTTTTCCGTTGTGAAAGGGAATTCGTTCCCTAAGTACATAATTCGACCGGTTTAATGGTTGAGAATATAATATAGGTACTTACCTAAAATGAAGTAATAATACTGAAAATGCATTTAGTCTTCCAAAATAAGAAACCCGTATACTTGTTTGAAAGATTGGAATGGTCTGATAGTGTTCACAACTATGGTACGAGGGCCAGAGGCATCTTATTGCTTATTTCTAGGCAGGGGCAGCGTTTGAAGGTAGTTTCAAATACGCTGCAACAAAATGCTGGATTGGCTTGCCTCCACCGCTAAAAGCAGCGGTAAAAATCTATATTTTAAGGAGAATTGTCGAGAGATGCTTCTGATCGATAGTGTGAAATATGAAAGAATTTATGCATTTTTATTTGTGTGTTGGTGGTATGAATAAATGTGTGTATATATTATGAATGAATAAATGAATGATGAATGAATGAATGAATGATGAATGAATGAATGAATGAATGAATGAATGAATGAATGAATGAATGAATGAATGAATGAATGAATGAATGAATGAATGAATGAATGAATGAATGAATGAATGAATGAATGAATGAATGAATGAATGAATGAATGAATAAATGAATGATCGAATGAACGAATGAACGAACGAACGAATGAATGAACGAATGAATGAATGAATGAATGAATGAATGAATGAATGAATGAATGAATGAATGAATGAATGAAAGAATGAATGAATGAATGAATAAACTTATTTTTTTCTTCTCAATAAATATTTAAAAAAATATTCTTAGTCTTTTCTTAGGTAGCAATGGTCAAAAGAGATTATTTTCAAGAACAACAATATCTATGAATAAAATATATAGAACTTTAAAAAAACTGGTGAACGTTGCGCAAGCGAAAAAAGTGATCACGTAAATCAGCCGTTGAAAAGCCGTAAGCGCTGTCGGCACATTAATAACCCGGTTCTCCCTATATATTCCAACTTCGTCTCTATCAAGATAATAAAAAATTGTCATAAAAAATATCATTTTTTTTTCGTTGTAAGATTTGTGGTATATTTTGAATTTTTTTTTTTTGAATACACATTGTTGAAACCACGGATGAGTTATTTGATACGACGCTTTCGAAGACATGGGTAAAAATCAAAAACCACATCATATGTAAAACAAAAAATAGTCAACAAAAAATAAATTTTCACACATAATTATTCGACGACAGATTATATAAAATTAAATGCATTTTGTATGGATGTGACACCCCTGTCTGCTGCAATCCCATCAATGATATCCCGAATAGCACCAGGGCTTGTGGGAAATCAGAAATAAAACCCGTTTTACATTGCACTTGGGAACCTCTGCTTCTATCGTCTGCTATGTTCAAGACTAAACCCATCATTATTATATTGATTATCATCTCTGCTATTTCATGACAATAAATAGTTGGTATCTACCAGTCTCTTGGCACTACCTATGCATTATTCTTTGTTCTGTTATTTTCTGTTCTGTTAAGATGCATTCTCTATTTTTCATATCAGATCTCAACTAACAGTAACAGTTCATATTAAAGCAATTTCTTTTTTCAGATATTTTCCGTTATGTCAAGATGTTTTGTTTACTTACAGACAGCCGACTGAGAAAGTATGGAGATGACATGAGACGGCAAAAAGATCATGAGGTGCAAACTGCTTTAGCACTCCCAGAAAATAGGAAAAGAAAAAGGATATCCACTATCCACGTGGTGGGGTAAAATGAATACTAATTTAATGGATAATGCCCTAATAAACACCAGGCCCTATAACACAGGACATATACAGTAGGTATCTTCCTAATTATATATGAAGTGTATTTTTCAGTTATTTTCTGTTATGTTGAGATTTATACTTTATTTTATCATGTCAGCCCTAAACTAACAAAACATGTAGGTAGGTATCTATTTTACTCAAGATGATTTTTAAATTTAAAATAATTTTTGTAAAAAGATATATGTATACCTAGTGTTCGGTTCGGCATTTACATTTTGGTGCGAATACTTCGTCCGTCTTGTTCCTTCCCCCCTCCTTTCCATGTACCTACTATGTTCCCTCCTTACCACCAGAAAACCAGTACTTGCTTGCCGCCGACCTCGAACGCATGTCATTCGGACTAGCTTATGTCGCGCTGAGTGATGAATATCGCCGTGAGTAAACGCTATTTTAAATAATAATCTAGCCGAGTCTCTTTCAGAATCCGAAGAAAAAATGAAACTTATTTGGCCAACTTATTAATTAATCCCATAACTTCCGTTGAGAGTGATCGTTGTTTTTCCACATTAAAATGGATAAAAACATTTTTAAGAAACAGGATTACACATGACCGTCTCAACGTATTCTCAGTGCTGAGCATTGAAAGAATTGACCCTTTCTACAAAAAATATATCGCAATATTATTATTTATATATTGCAGCACCGAACCGTCAAACTTATTAGTTAGCGGTCACCACTATTACCTACTCAACTTAATAAAATTAATGTATTAATTATAAATTATTTTCTATTCTGTTGACAAGAATGAAATTGTTATTATAAATGGCGATTGATAAATTTTGTATTGTTATAACGATTGCAATCTCGTAAGATAACCAACGTTATAACAGTTTATTTCCTTCCCAATAAAACTGTAAATTTGATGGTTGAACACATTGGAGGCTGTAACAAGTGTGTATATGTGTGTGTGTGTGTGTGTATGTGATCCTTAGTTACACTCATACGCAGAATGTAAGGAGATAAAAAGTATGGTGTTACGCAAAGGCATCAAAATAAAACTATTTTACTGGTTCTAACCAGCATATATTGCATTTGATAAACATGTTTTAACGTCCGTCTATCACAGAAATAATACAACTAGGTATCGTAAGTGATGGTTGTTTCTGTATCACAGAAATAATACAACTAGGTATCTTAAGTGATGGTTGTTTATGTATTATTATTCCAATTTTCAATAGTAGGTGGTATACCTACTTAAATTGTCATCTACATTATATTTAGTAAGTAATTTTAAAAAATCTTCTTTAATTAAAAAAAATATATCTTGATCTATACCTTATGGTTATTTAAAAATATAAGATAAATGTCAAAAATCGGGGTATGCTTATTATTATTCTACAAGAATATAGGTATACAGAACATAATTAAAAAGTTAAGGAAAAAAAATCTTTATTAATATCCAAACTAACTAAGTTATTTTTCAAAATGATTCGTTTTGTAGTAATGATGCAATATCAAATTGAAATAATAGGTACGTTGGCAGCAGACATCCTCTTAATGGAGTTTAACACCTTAAATACCGTCCAGTATTGACAATTTAAAAGGGAATATTTTATGTTGCCTGTTGTATTTTCGATTACCCGGCTCTAAAGGGACACTCGTAAACAATAAAAGAAAAGAGTGGAAGCACTATTCTAAGCCGGTGCCTCACAGCTAATAAACATAAATACAACAGGCAACAATAACATCTCACATAGTTCAGCAATGAGGTTCACCAACCATTCTGAATGTAGTGCCTTTTAGGTGAGACGAGACTGGTGTGTGGGTATACACAGATGTGTTGTGCTTCCTTTTATAAGGCAATCACACCCGCACACCTTTCGCTGGTTACCCCATTCTGTGGGATATGCCGTGATGGTATGAATGAATGAATGAATGAATATTTTATGTCGTAAAAGGCAAGGGATATCAAAGATCTTTCCCTAAATAAAGTTCACCCTTTCCCCAACGGCGTTCTGATCCTGTCATTGTCCTTTTACTAGTGTTTTAGTGTTTATCTTTGATTACATTTGTGCTACAAAAAACCTTCGACATTATCCTTGATACAGTATCTCCTATCTGTCATTCGGTTTATTTTTCATCTATTACTTTCGTGTTGAATAAGATACCCAACTAATGGGGTATTTAGATGAGTGGGCTATAAAAATATAAACATTAAACAATAATTAACTCTATCACGTTTTTTTCTGTTTTTATATTAGGTATCAATAGCGGTGATAGCCCAGTGGTAAGATTGTCGCCTCCCATGCGTGACGTCGAGGGCTCGAATCGGGGCGGGGCACGCACCTCTGGATTTTTCAAAAAATCTATGTGCGGTTTTATATCACAAGCTATGTGTAGCCATGATCCAATTTGTCTGGTTCCCCTTTCTAAGGGTTACGAAGGTCAGATGGCAGTCGCTTCAATGTAATAACCAGACTCGCCAATTCCAGGATCATGGTCAAAGCGCACGGGACAAAAGCGCTAAGGGGAAAGAAAGATATAAGTTATCAATATTGATGGTATTTATGCTGTCGAACTCCATTAGTTCAGATTTTTTAAACCAAACAAATTTATTGTTATTTGATATCTTTTTAATATCTCTTTAGAGACGAAACTGTATCATATTATATTTAAAGGAAAATAATATTGCCAAAAGACGTCAACATTGACTCCCGGCAGGGAAAAATCCAATGTATGCGTATATTTATTTATTTTTTTGTATCTTCTTGTACATATACTTTACAAACGAACGATATTTGATGAAAATCGTCAGAAAATGTATTTAAACATCGCATTGGACTATCAAGTTACCGGCAAAAGACCAAAAGGGCGATCCAAGAGCTTGTTGGCGGAGGACATGCGGGACATGTAATGTCACTGAAGACGATGCTCAGGATAGAACGAAGTGGAGGAGCGCAGCAAGGACAGCTGTCCCCACCACCGTGTGGAGAGAGCGAGTCAATACTTAGAACAATACAATATAAGTCAATACTTAGTGCAGACTGGCAAAAGTTGCAAATAGCTTTGTGGGACAGAGTATTAAGTTGTATAATAAACTGCCACCTCACATACGGTAGTTTTGAGAGAGAGGCGAAGAAGTATCTCGTCGATAAATCATTTTATACAACTGACGAAATGCTAAATGACAGAGATTTCAATTAGCATGGAGTATTTTGTCTTTGTTTATTAATAATAATTTGATTGTTTATAATCAACGACGACTCCGAGTGCTCTGTTTGGGAGCTTATGGAGGATAAACTAATACAAATACAAAATACAGAAATGTACCTACGGATTTTTTGTCATGCAAAGTATCGAGAAAATTCTCAGTACGTCTTAAAAATTCGGGTCTTTGGGGCATGATCTCAGAAGGTGAAAACAAGTAGTTAATGAACTGTTACGAAATTCAAAATACGTAATCTCTCGATCGATATCTCGATATCAGCGTTTAAAGTTTGTCGATGAAATGCGTAAAAATTGAACGCGGTTTATTTTCCGTATAAAATGCAAAGGACATTACATCCATTAGCAAAGTTTTGTAAGTAATAGAATCAATTAGTGCGCGACGGGGACTGGATTACCAAGTTTAAATGACAGGGCGTTTAAGATTAATTGGGTTTGTTCAAAAATTGAGACTAAAACCCTAACGCAGATGTTTCGCCATTCTTTCCTATTTATTATTTTAAGCCGTCCGAAATATATAAAGTGTGGTTAGGTCACAGTAACTAATTATTCATGTCGGAAATTTATATATCTCTCTCATTATCTCTATAGAGTTTGAAGCTCCCAAGAATTTTCCTAAAAAGAAACAAATTAATTGGAATAAAATGGGAAAAAATATTTTGTAGTAATTATTTTTGACAAATGTTAGTACATAATTTGTTACTTGTGTAACTTACGTGTGTGAATATGAGCTAATGTAATTTTGTGTGCATCCATAATTGGACGTCCAGCACTCATAATAATAACCAATATTATTTTCTATTTATGAAAATTGTAAGCTGGATGTATGTCGATGTACATTTTTTTTTAATAAATAAATAAATAAATAAAGAAAGAAAAAAATAAATAAATAAATAAATAAATAAATAAATAAATAAATAAATAAATAAATAAATAAATAAATAAATAAATAAATAAATAAATAAATAAATAAATAAATAAATAAATAAATAAATAAATAAATAAATAAAAAAATAAATAAATAAATAAATAAATAAATAAATAAATAAATAAATAAATAAATAAATAAATAAATAAATAAATAAATAAGTAAATAAATAAATAAATAAATAAATAAATAAATAAATAAATAAATAAATAAATAAATAAATAAATAAATAAAAAAACACACAAACAAACGAACGAACGAATGAATGAATGCATGAAAGAAAGAATATATAGAGACAAATCACTCTTCTAAGGGTGGGTTGCCTAATGCTTAAAAAAAAGGATGCATAGAGAACGGATCAAGGAAGTATGCCAGCAAATCAAAGGCAATGGTCTTTGAAAGGAGTGAAAGCAGAACAGTGTGTCAAATAACAGACAGATACATTGTGATGAAACTTTGAGAATACAATCTCAGCATGATACTTGTTGATAATCTGCAATAAAAAATAGCCTTAAGAATTGCGAATTTATAACTTCCCACTATAATCCCCTTGGGTTAGTGAGGAGTTAAAATAATAACAGAAATTAAGACCTTAAGTCATTTATAAATAGGTAGGTACCTAAATAAATTATTGCTATGTACATTATGTATAGGTAGGTGTCTTCCTACACAAAAATATTATATGCTTTAAAATTTGTTTGAAAAGGTAATTGTTTAATGAAAAACACAACAGAACTTTTTGAAACACGTGTTTGTGACGATGTGTTGATAATACCAACTAAAGTTTTATTTCAAAAACAGTTTATAAGTACCTATGTTACGTAAATAGAGAGAATCATTATATTTTTATATTATTGAAAAAAAACAAGTAGGTAGGTACCTATGTACTCGCGTTGGTAATTCAAAGTAAAAGTTAAACCATTAGCCATTTAAAGGGAGACACTTACCTCATTAAAAACGTTCTAGAACTTTTTCGAAAATGAAACAACAAAAAATCCCGCCAGAAAATCCTTTTTATTGGTCAACGGGGCCGCGAAAACACGCCGCAGCGACGAGCGCGTGCACACGTCGCAAAAGGAACGCGTGTAAAATTACAGCGAGGAAAACGATGCGAGGGTATCGGGCGACCCTTTCGACTCTTTGGGGGTGTCTTGTATGACTCCCGGGCTAATTGCGGTGATGCTGGTCGGTGTGAGAGAAGCCGTATGTACGTTTAGTATTACAACAAAAAGTTGAATCTTTTAATTCGGCCGGGAGATTAATTCGGGCACATTAGAAGAGGAAGCGTTTTGTCTATGGATGGTCCACGCCTAATGAAGTTTTATAGATGGAAAAAAAGAAAATGGCGCAAGTTTGGCGGGAAATTATTTATTATTTTGATTAAGGTTAATTAAAATGGCCAGTTGAGGTTGTAAATTTACCTATTCATTACGTTTATTGTTTCATTATTTTTATATTTATTTTTTATTGAGGTAGAGGTTCAATAATTTATGCAAGGCACCCCAAGTTATTTTGAATGTATTCGTTTATTTAATTATTATTTATTTCATTGCCTTAGATTTACTTAGATGTACCAACGAGTATTTAATTTACTAATAACATATTGGATCAAGATCCAGCGATGGCCAGAATTACGTCACAGAATCAAGGCTAATTTTTCAATGTAACCATAGCAGGTAACATCGATTGGATAATATAAACCCGGTGTAATGATGGCTTTTTGAGATAAAAGCATTCAAAGTATTTAAAATTGTTATTTTAACACGGCAGTTATAGTATAAAGCGTATTTTTTCTGGCTCTTGGTCTATATATTTTCGGAGTTGATTTTTTGCCACATTTTTAATTATAGGTAATTTTAAGCATTGCGAATCACTCTATTTAAAGCATGAGTGAGTTTATTTTTATTTAATTTTTTTTTGTATTGAATCTCGGGCAACTATCAGATACTATCATAATAATAAAAAAAAAAACATTTATTGAGAAGGCCTAGTAGAGTCTAGAATTGACAGAATCCACAAATTAAAAAAAATATACTGGTAACTCAACTTATAAACGTTCAAGTTAATTTTATATTTTTCATATTATGTTGCATATTTTATTTCTCATATTGAGATATTAAAAGATTGTCAAAAAAATAAAATGATTTCTTTTAATCATCAAAAAATATGTCGTTTCTTAGAGGAGTTGATCTGTTTATCCTTTCTCTTTCTGTAACAAAATCTACCATCTCTTAAAATACATAATTATACATTGGGTAAGGGAAGGAAGGGATTTCGGGCGTGGGTTCTGTTAGCTAGATTAAACATTCCTTATATTTACGTATGAAAATTCACCCAAGGTATCTTATACATACCCTGATAATATAAGATTTTTAATTACAAGACTTAGTTCAAACCATACACTGGCAACATTGTTTCTTGCTTTTAGACGCATGACAACAATACCTATTATGAAAATGGTGGGGTTGTCATCAGGTAAAATATACCCGACATCTTTTTAAATTCAATATTTGTCTGAGCTCGCAATTGTATTCGCTACAATAGGCATGATGACTAATTTTGAGAAACTATCTCACAATGTTTTTACGCATCCACTGTTTTCAAATATATATACATTTCTACATAAAATAAAGGTTTAGTAGCAAAAATTGCGATTTCAAAATCCAATTTGACATTTACGTCAAAAAACGCTTGCAGTGTAATGGCGTCCGTCGGAGCTGACGGTGACGTCACGGTTTCGTAAACCGCATATCACTACTATATGTATTCTAAGACGATTTGTATATTTAAAATAAATTCAAAAAAGCATAAGTGTTGTGCGGTCCCAAAATGTACAAACACATCGAAAAAAACACTTACTGAGGTAGTTGTTTTCGTCCCACGCGAATATAAACGAGAAATAAGTGGTTAAATTTGGCACGGCAATACCCAGAAAGTGTATTTTATTAAGTATGCGTTTACAATGAAATACAGTATTTGTTCACCCACGTTTAGCTCTCAATACTATAATTCATTTACAAAATATTTACCATTAATAAGGCAATAAGCATAAAAAGAACTTCATGAATGTCCAAACGTCAAAATACGCCATCTTAAGTTTCCCGCGTATTAGGCATTAGGCCTGTGTAACACCACTGCGTTACGCCGCTCAATTGCATCGACCCAGTTCACTGCGCCGGATGTGTTAAGTCACTCCTTCGAAATGTATTGACTCACGGCGCAGTGAGTCGTGAGTGCTAGACCGGGAGAATGCGAACTGCGAACAGTGTTAGAGTATTGAGTTATTGAGTTGCTTGCTTTTTAACCGACATACCTACATACTTACTAAATAAACAACGTAATAGACAATAACATAAAACTAGCTTACCTTAGCACAGGCCATGCCTAGTGAAGGGGCTAGTAACAAAGATACAAACAAAAAGAAATTGCTTAAACTATGTAAGCACCAGTGAAATAATAAAATGATATTTATTGAAATGAAATAACTTATATTTACTTTGTATGTTTACTACTAATAATAATAATAATAGTTACTTTTATTTAGACGTAAAAAATACAAAATTAATACATCTAGTATAAACAAAAATATATAATTTTTTTGATACATTCTAATCCCGAAAAGTGCCGAATTAAAGCGTTTCCCGATTAAGTGCCGACGCAAGTCTGAATTTCCCGAAATCGGCAACACTGGACGTGGACCTAGAATATCGTGACGTCATGCGCTCTGATTCGTTCTGATTGGCGTTTCTCATAAAATGGCGGTCTATAATATTTTGTATTTTTATTTTAATAATATTAATATTATTCACTCTTTTAAAATGAAAATAAATACATTTTTTTAAATCTTTATAACCTATTTTATTTTTTAAAATCATAATGTCAATGATTTTTTCTTACTCTCATCACGCCTATTCACTGCGCCGGGTCATTAAGCTAGTTAAAAAATAGTAATAAAAGTATAATATGCAGGTATTGTATTTTATATAAGCAAAGATTATTATTATTTATATAAGCAAATATTATAACTTTCCCGATTCTACTTTTAAAAGTAGAATCGGGAAAGTAATAGTATGTCGGTTAAAAAGCAGGCAACTCAATACCCTAACACTGTTCGCATCAAGGTTCGCATTCTCCCCTAGTACTCACGACTCACTGCGCCGTGAGCCACTACTTTTCGAAGGAGTGAGTTAACACACCCGTCGCAGTGAACAGAATCGACGCAATTGAGCGGTGCAACGCAGCTTTACACATGTCATGTCTACCACAGTACCGCGTAGGTATGCTTTTAGTTTATGAACACATAATGTAGAGAGAAGAAGGAACATATTTTATCGATTTTCGAGATGTAAATTGTATTTAAATTATAGATAAATGAAGTACTTATATGCATAGAATAATAAAAATACGCTTATATGAAAGTTTTTACCTTTCTAAATTCTGATGAGCAAGTCTTTTTTCGATGCAAAGTAATTTCATATATATTGTATTGAAACTGTGACGTCATAATATTTTGATTCACTCTGATTGGTGTTTCTCATAAAATGGCGGACTTACATATTTTGTATTTTTATTTTAATAATATTAATATTATTCGCTCTTTTAAAATGAAAAGAAATATATTTTTTCAAATCTTTATAACCTATTTTAATTTATAAAATTATAATTTCAATGATTTTTTCATACTGTCATCACGCCTATTAATTTTGTTGAAAGGACTAATAAATCTTTTTATTCGACCGGTTTCAAAATATTGTGACCATTTTTTCCTCGGGACAGATGACAACGGATGACCGTCCTGAGGTAGAAACACTCACAGTTTCTTGTTTGCGGTTTAAATAAAGTTTATTCATCCATTCATACCATCACGGCATATGGACAAACCTAACTCGATCATAAAGGCTGTACAGGGGCACCAATGTCCGAGACTGTCACAAAGATGGACAGAAGTATTGGATCGAGGACGATAGTAGTATGTCTACATAAAGTGATTTTTGTTTTTCATACTCATTTGGTATATTCTTTCTTTGGTATATCATTTCAAACTCATTTGGTATATTCTTTAATTTTTTTTGTGTATATCTATATTGTGTAAAATATTTTTTCTTTTTTCAAAATGTTTAAATGTATATTTTATGTTTGTATGTAAAAATATAGTTTGTAAAAATATGTTTGTTTGTTTATGGTTTGTTTTTGTTTGTTTATGTAAAAATTGCACTTAATTTGCATTTGCGGTGTTTAATAAATTTATCCTATGGTGGGAATCAAACCTACGACTCCGGCGCCGGCGCCGGTACGGAAATCAAACGACTTACAACTAGGTACTACGCTACAATGGTCGACACGGTATCATCTTATTTGCTTTCGTCTCTGTTGAGAAACAATCAATTAATTTATCATTTGTTCGTCAAATTTACGACGAACCAAATTCAGTTTTGAATATAAGCTATGTACAACGATAAGTCTTTCTCACTATCCTGTTGTTATATATGTCGAAATAATTGGGGCTTTAATAACGATTTGAAACTTCTTTAGCAAAGTCGCTCGATGTGTTGGCAGATGTGAAGACCCCGATGTTCCGGTCCTGAAAAGTTGTACGTGAGTGTATGTGTGTGTATAAAGTATCTAATAACATAGTCATCTATATCGGTATGTGTAAAGTTGGCTAATTACCCAAGTTTAGGCGCACTTTCTGTAATTAGGCCCGGAGAAGGCGGCCATATTGTTTGACAATAGAAATATCTATAGAAAGACGTCACGCAAGATAGAAAATCTATCGGAACATGTGAGACGAACATTAATTAGTGTACCGACTTTACATAATGACTTTCCCCGAACGAACGGAAGGTAAAGTATTTGAAACAGTTACGCCAACATCTCCGCCATTTTGATAGAAACCATCCGTCAATATTTGCCTTGACATTACGCTGATTAATTCTCGATACTTTGGTCGTTAAATTACATGTTTGTTTTTAACAATCGTTAAAAGTTTGCCTTTAAATAAACTTACTTTGATAAATAAAGTTTTATTGAATAATTCAACATCAATCTTTCCTTCCATAAAATATTTTTTTATCTTGTAACTCCTTGTTCTAAAATTATGTTTGCTAAATAAATACCAATCTACAGACCATCATGCCTTTTTCCTCTGGAGACTTTCGTGAATCATCCAGACGAAGTTCAAGAGATTTTTTCCGGCAGGGTGAATATTTTTACTATCCACTAGCATGGAATGGTCGAGAGCAAGGTCGTAGCCAGAAAAAAAGAAGATATTTCTTTAGTAAGTAACAATGAGACTGCAGTTACATACGGTGCACCCATTTCATTTTGTTGCTACGGTGCACCCATTTCAAATTTTTGTATGAAAAAAATAATTATTGAAATATGTATATTTAATAATTCAGCATTTTTATCACATATTTTTAGCGTGTCACTGCGTCAGGTATACTGGTACATGCTCGCACATACATTAGAGTTTTAGATGTTCTTATTTTTCCAGGACGCGTGAGACAAACACACACACTAACACTATCATTGCTTTATTACTTAAGATGACTGTGCTTTATGCTCGCTTGGTACTCCACGGGGGATACGCTCGCGGGGCGACTTGTTTCTACTGTTCCACTAAGCTAAACCCCCCCCCGAAATTATTTTCTGGCTACGGCCTTAGTCGAGAGTCATGATCTCACATTTTTAAGCGTATTTTTACAACTATTTCTCAATGGGTATCATGTAGAGAGTTCATACTTTGAGTTTCGCCGAGATGTATTTGTGTGTATGCCGTACACTAACATGAAAATTTGTGTAGTCTGTACAGACCAAACCAAAAAGCCGATGAACTTCATATCGATACCATATTTAACTTAGTTTTCCATAGATAACGGTTCATTTTTTCTCTATGATTTCATCTGTTAAAACTAAAAAAATGCTATCACGACCTGGAAATTTGTAATATATTTAAAATTTGTTTAAATTATTTATACAACATAAACAATCTTCACAGACTAAAGATATTTATAGTCTCACAGATCCAGACTGCAAACACAATTAAAAACTGTGTCTCCACCGGGAATCGAACCCGGGACCCTTGGATCAGCAGTCAGATACCTAACCAAGTGAGCCAGGAAAGCCGATAAAATCTTCCATCTAGTATAAAAAAAACAATATTAATAAGTTGAAATAAAAAACAAATTTACACATTATGGATTATATAAAAAAGTCAAAAAACAAGAAAATATTCCAATTTAGGTACACAAAATAACGATAGGCGTCATAAAATAGGCATCATTAAAACTATAATTATAGAAACGAGTGGAAGCACTGTTTTAAGACGGTACCTGCCAGTAAATTTTGATAGAAATAAAATTCTCTACAACGATGTCTGAGGTAATTTTTATGAACCCATCGGACATGCGGACCATGTAGCTTTCAAGACTTTTTGTCAAAAATACGGTTCAGTCTTATTTTAATTTCAGTGAACGGTGAGCCAGCTGTTTTCTCATAATAAAGCTCTCTTTGGCACTTTAAGTGTAGTGTCTGCAAGGTTTTAGAGTTCTCTGGCCTCTTTTTATGTTCTTTTAATTTTTTTCAAGGGGCCGTTATAGTCCCCATAAGCAGAACGGGTGGTAGTAGAGGAAGAACAGTAGAACATGATTATGGAAATATTATATTTAAATTAAAATATTTGCTCCTGTAAAATGATGATGATGTGTTGAGCTAGGTAACAAAACATTCAACTATCTACATTCCCATAGAGGAGAGATCGCGATTTAATGCAAAGTTCAAAACAGGAATATTTCAAATTATTCTCTTTGTTTTTGCTTGCAAATGTTGTGAATCAAAGCTTTTATTTATGTTTACGAATTCAACCAAAACTTTCTAGACTTTATTTCAAAGTATCACACGCCTTTACTGTGAAATAAAGACTCCACGTCGCCCGCTGTGACATAGTTGATACCCGTTTAGCTTCTGTGTGGGCGTCCTGGTTTCGATCCCCGGCAGAGGAGAAATTTATTTAAATGAATGAATAAATTAATTATTTTTAATTATTTCTTGTGGGATTTTTCTGTGAACGGTTGATTTATTGTGATTGCTATTATGATTATGTATATTGTATGTTAACCGTGTACCAAATCTTGAATAAATAAATACATTTTTCACGAAATTTTTGCTTCTCTGCACGGGTTTTAACACGGGTAATAAACACACTTCTTTGCACCACTTGCGCTTGGTGCAAAGAAGTGTTTATCATTATTATTATTTACTAAAATTATATACTAATTAAACGCTTACTAGATAAATATATATTTTAATGTAATTTCCCTTATATAATTTGAATTTCTAAGATGTTTTGATTGTATCATTATCATTTCTATACAATATGAAAAAGGAACACAAAAAACTTGGTTTTTAAAAATAATTCCTGAATATTTCTTCTATATCCTTCCTAACCCTCCTTCATTTCCATATTGCTACGAACAGTGTTTGTTAGGAGATATATCGTGGCTAGTTATGAAATTGCATTTTTTAAGGTTATTATTTATTGCAGATTTTCAACTTGTATCATGCTGAGATTGTATTCTGAAAGTTTCATCACAATGTAATAATGAGTGTGTGTTGTGTACTGTGTATTTATGGCGTGTTTATTCTAATTTATTGATAATAAACTGAAGTACTCATTCGATTCTTTTCAAATTTCGAGTATTATATATACAAATTTTGCAAATTTGTATATCTAATACTCGTTTAAACTCCATTAGATTTAGAAGGATATCTGAATAGTGCTTTTCAATTTCTATAAATGTTAAATATTTCAAAGCTCAGGAAACTTATAATTTGATATATTTATTTCCAAATAGCTAAAAAGGCACAACACTTTCATAAAATGGCATTGAAGAATTTTCAAGTTTTCATAAAAAAATATTGAAATCAATAATAATTTTCCAAACTTATATCATAAAAATGCTGAAAATTTTTCGTACATACATTGAATACTTTGTGTAATGACTTCTTGGTGAGTGTAGCGTTGGCCACAACCCACTTGTTTTTATTAAATTTGATAAATACACAATTAAATGTTGTACAATGTACCTCTTACTTTGCTACAAGAGTGTACACTTCTAAAGGAATTTCATAGTTGAGCTCTAATATTATACGCTAATGCCATCTTTGTGAGATTATTTGAACTACCCGAAAACTGCACACGGACTAACTTTTTTGAAACAAATATACAATGTGTTAACTAACAAAGTGTCTATGTTTTGAAATACATAAGTAATTGGGGTACATTTTTTTATATTTATTAAAAAAATGGGCAACTTAAAATAATATTTTGTTTACAATATAATAAATAGGAATAACACAAGGGATTATAATTTAATCAGCCCACCTTTGATTTCATGTTACATTTACTCACTGCTGGTAACAAAACAATGAAATATTCCTGACTTATGTGGCTACTGAAAAGGGTCCTGGACATACAGATTATGTCCACGCACCTTATCCTTTCCATATTATTATATTATGTGTTAAGGCATCAGTACAATGGCGAATTCTGATGGGCGTTAGTGTTTTTTTTATCTAAGAAGAACGTTGAGGTGTGCCTTGTTCGTCTGTTTGGTATGTATGTATAAGTTAATAATTTTCAGAAGGTCTGTACAGTCAATATTGGAGTTGATTATGTCATAAAGGTACATTAAGTCTGAGGTCCTTCGTCTTGTGTGTTAAGTCTGCAATTCATGTTTGTAGTCCAACTTTCGATTCGTTCAAGAGAATGAAATTCTATTGAAGGAAGAGGCAGTTAAAATCCAAGATGCGTGTACGAAGGAGCATTTTGTATAGCGTAGTGGACTTTTTGCATGCTAATTACACCAACTAGAGGCCTCGCAGCATATATGTTCACATACATGGATTTACTCAGAATTCGGAGTAGAACATTTTATGTGAGTTTGGTGTGTCTGTGTGTGTGTGTCTTCTTATAACTTTTGATCCGCTTAATTTTCAGAGCCCAAATTTTCAGAATATATAAAAAGTTATACAAAACTTTTACACTCAGAATTGTGAATTTTTGTTTCAGTCAGGGGTTATCAACTTTTGAATTTTTGGTTTATGTTTCCATATATCTCAGAAACCATAAAATCTAGAAAGCTGAAAATTAGTATAAACATAGACAAATACAAAATCTCAAATTATTTTTTTAAAAAAATTCCAGGGTTTCTCAAACATTTTTTATTAAGAAAAATATTTCTTTTATGATAAATTTATGAGTTCAACTGCCTAAACGCCGAAACACCCCAACTAGATAATTTAATTTTCTATAAAAAATATAAACATTGTAATAGCACAACTCAATTTTTTTTAACAATTTTATAAAAAATGAATTTAGTGACGACATTGTTTCATACAATTTGTATGGCAGTCCCCAAGACAATATCTAAGAAGACTCAATAGTTTGATACTAATCTCCAAACATACATACATACCATCATGCTGTTTTCATATTCTGGGTAGGATCAAAGGACTGACTACCATACCATCCTATCTTGACATACATCCCTAGGTATATGTGTTGTATAGAAAACCAAATATCTTAAAATATTAAATAATTTGTATTTATGGGTTTATAGTTTGGTACTTATTCTTCAACTTTACGTACTATCGCTATCGATAGATGGATCTCATGTGTTACATGCAACTAGTTATTACCAGATTTGTACTCCATGTATTTCAAAAATATGTGCTGAATTCGTTCTATATTGTTGATTTAAATATTATATTTTGGATTCCGGATGACTGAAGCACACTCCAATTGACTTCTATTATAAAGGTAGTAAACTAGCCGTCTTACTTATAAACGTAAACTATCTATAGAACCAGGTATTAGAGCGTGAACGAAAAAGTTTACTTATAAACCGTGATTATCTTTATCACCCCATAATTTCAAACACGTCAAGTTAGGACAGGTCGAGAGGTTGTTTAACGCTTGACTATCGCGTCATACCAAATATTTCAAAATGGCGGATCTTTCACATAACATGTTCCGACGCATATTTGAGATTGAGAGAAAAATTTAATACTTATAACGATTTTTCTTGTTATTCTTCATTGCAATCTTGTTTAATTTGAATCAACAAGGCACAACGCGGTGATTTTTTATATTTTTCGATGTCAGCAATCCAAAAATTACATGCGTTTTTCTATTTTTTGACATCTGTGAAGCCAATGCGGTCATATGAAAAATAAATGAGTGTGTTCGTAAACAATTTAGTGAACTTGTAAGTCATATCTTAGTTTACGTTTATAAGTAAGATTTTTTTAAAACCGATCTTACTTATTTTAGTCGTCTAATTAGTATGAAATCTAATAAGTAAGACCGTAAATGTTTTCACTTGAGTGAATGGTTTGCAGACTTTCATCAGGAATCCCAACATTTTATAAGCTTTGAGAGTAATTGTGTCAATCTTTTTGTCAAATAAGAGTTTACTGTCCAGTTGTATGCCTAAATAATTCTATTTTTATTGACAAACATTTTTTCAACATCTCAATAGAGACGAAGTGGGGATATTGTAGAAGAACCAGGAACTCGATGTATATACAGGGCTTACGACCTGTCATCGGCTGGTTTACGTGATCACTTTATGCGCTTGCGCAACGTTCACCAATTATGCCTTCTTATTGAGTTCCCTTATCGATGTAATTTTGAAAGTTCTATATATTTGAATAGTGTGTAACATTTTTCCTGACAATAATGCGTTATTACTATTGCCATCTATGGAGTAACGGAGAAACCTTTTTGTAACGCCATCTATTGAGACATTGAGAAATTAATTTGTATTTGTAAACAATGAAAGTAGCAGTCCTTATAAATGAGATGACGGTGTCACACACAGATGTCACCCCTGAACTGGGCTAGAAATATTATTTAATTTTTGGCTTGTTTATGCAATTAAAAAAGAATGTTCGACCTAAATAATTCATTGAGTATTGGAAAATTATTGTCATACTTGTTCTAATATCCTACACAACAGGCACCTATTCTACATAATACGTGTGAAGATTTTAACTACCCAGAACTTTTGTTTCTTTGAAAACATTATTGAATGTTTTAACTAACAAGTATCCATATTTTAGAGTAAATAAAACAATTCTCATGATGCAACACTGTCTGAATTTTGTTATGTTGGTTTGCTCTATATACCTACAGACATCTTGTATCTTTCGCGACGATATGAATATAATATAATAAGTGTTATACAAAGTTTGAAGTTGGATAGTATAGAGCAAGTTTGCAACTTTGTCAAAACTTTCCTCTCGAATGTTATGCAACATTATGCTGTTCAACGGAACAACTTGGTCTTGTTTATACGTGAATCTATAATATCCATTCTACATACTTGCAATCAAAACAATACAGTCGGATGAATATCATCTTCACCGTATACTGTTCCAACGTGTGGTGATTTTATGAAGACGTGATTATTCAGATGTCAAAATAAGACAGTAGTTCATTATTTTTTTTAAGTTTGTAAGGTCATTGAATCCCTATATATACATATGTGATATATTTTCGTGTCGACGGAGATTCCCGAATGCGTAGTCGGATGCATTCGATATATTGAATGAATATTATTAATTGTATATATTTGCGTGCATATTATTTCGAGTACTAGGTATATATTTAATATTGTATATTGTAATTATATTTTAGTATGAGAATAAAGTCAATTTGAATAACATTCTGGACTAATTATTCACATATTTATTAATATGATAAAAACATCACTCACCATAAAGGGATAGAAAGTTTTCTTTTCACATATTGCAAAGTGTAATTGTTTATATTGTATGTATTTTTCTTCACCATGTTCTGTATTTGAATTTAAAACAACTGCGTGTGATATTACGTGTTTGACATTGGCAGTATGAAAGTAAACAATCTATGGTTTGACGTGAAATATTTTTTTATATAATTTACAAAACATATTTTAGGTAATAATATTATATTATTTTAGAAAATGGTCGAAATTAAAACGAAAAGCTAAACTGTCGACCTTCGTTGCTCATTTGGTTTAATATCTGACTGCCAAGCCAAATTCCCGGGTTCCCAGCGGAGACACAGTTTTTAATTGGATTTTCAGTCTCGATCTGTGAGTCTCCAGTCTCCAAAATGTTGCAACTTTTTATTGAGTATGTGTTAAAATAAATATTTGATATAGTACCTGTTAGTTGCTGAGAAGATATTAAATACAAAATATGACGAAATATCATGGAATAAATAAGAGGATAATAAAATGTTATGTGTGGTCTGTGAGACTTGGACGCTGAAGGTTAGTAGCATAAATCGGCTGGAACCTTTTGAGATGTGGTTGCATCGCAGAATGCTCAAAATCCCTGGGTTCCTGACAGGGTACCAGAAGAAGAAGGCCTGTTAAAAAAATATTTGCACAATTTTTCACGATAATATAAGTGTCGAGAAAATATATGCATTTATCGACTGACAAAAGCAATCGACCGTTTTCGATATATTTTCAAAACGATTACGATGTTCCTAATCGATATCGGTATTGTAGCCAATTGTAGCATCCCTAGTCATAATGTTTGATTAGTCAAAGTTTTGGACAAGCTTCGGGGTAGTTTCGTTGAATGTCCATCAGGGGAACAACTTCGAAATTATCTGCTCCTGCTGCTGTGAAGTAATTTGCGCATGACTTGACTTTCCACAGAAACCATCATTGCAGAAATTCTCGCGAATCCAATGTTAAAGTTTTGTTAATACTTAGATGAACGTTATTCAATATTATGTGTTGGTTTAATTCCTCTTCATATTATACTATATGCAACTAAAACTTTAATTACATACCTATTCATAATAATAGCAAAAGGAGTGTGGAGAGTGATTTTTAATACGACAGAGCGAGAGAGGATTCTCTCCATAGAATTACCATCATCATCCTCAGCGTCACAACCCTTGGTGGATCCTAGCTGCCTTCAAGAATCTTCTCTGTGATATATTTATGTTACGCCTTGTATCAGGCAATATGTATAGCGGGTTACAAGATCGTATATATATATATATATATATATATATATATATATATATATATATATATATATATATATATATATATATATATATATATATATATATATATATATATATATATATATATATATATATATATATATATATATATATATATGTATATATATATGTATATATATATATATATATATATATATATATATATATATATATATATATATATATATATATATATATATATATATATATATATATATATATATATATATATATATATATATATATATATATATATATATATATATATATATATATATATATATATATATATATATATATATATATATATATATATATATATATATATATATATATATATATATATATATATATATATATATATATATATATATATATATATATATATATATATATATATATATATATATATATATATATATATATATATATATATATATATATATATATATATATATATATATATATATATATATATATATATATATATATATATATATATATATATATATATATATATATATATATATATATATATATATATATATATATATATATATATATATATATATATATATATATATATATATATATATATATATATATATATATATATATATATATATATATATATATATATATATATATATATATATATATATATATATATATATATATCAAATTACTGTTAATTATAATAAACTCTGTTTAAGTGAAACGCGTGTATTAATTTAATATATCTGAGTACTTGAAAACTACCAGATACTAAATTCTCCATACTGTTTTATCGTTGGCTGCCACCTTCCAATTCTGCTGACCCATAGTCCGACAACGCCGTCGAACCATCGTAGTTTAGGTCTCCCTACGCTTCTTCTACCGGTTGGGTCATTAGACAATTTCTTTTTTGGGAGATCCAAATCTCTCCATAGACTATTATATTAAAATGAGGTTATGGCTAACGCTATAATCTTCACTACCAAGTCACTCCACAATGTATTGAAATTTTTGTATGGAAAATTTTTCATCATTTTCATGTAGTGAGTTTGTTGAATTATTTTTGATTTAAATATTTCATCATGAATACTTGATGATTATTCACTGCAATTTTATGAAAGTGGCCTATGTAGCAATTGGAAAATAAAATCAATTTTTAAGTTTCCTGACCTTGGAGTCATTTTTGCATATTTGACAGCTAAAAATAGAGAAGCGTTGATCTGATATCCTTCAAAATCTAATGGGGTCTAAGCTAGTATTAAATATTTTAGCCTATTATATATAGAAAGTTCTATCAGTTGCCAAATTGCAGTTTCATAAGCAGACTATTTGTAGGTATGAGAATTATATAAACACCAATTCGTTGAATATTTTCATATTACAAGTATTTTTATGAGTTTTTAGGTATATTTAAGTAAACTAAACTCAATATTCTTAATATTTCTTAATGAAATGACTTCGTTTTAAAATTATAAAAAGGTTTTTAATATTTATAACTATGTACCATTTGATTACTAAATCCGTAGGTACTTCTACCATCAAATTGAAGTTGTATTTTTGGAATTATATTAAATTGATAAAGGAAATTTGGGCGCCAAAACCACCCATGCTAATCTGTGAGTTGAAATATTTTAAAGCATATTTTTCGTTTTATATTTATTAAAGAAAAAAATATCGTTGTTTATTTTAATTTTGTTTTTGTATTGTTTACAATGTATGAAAATACATTATTTTCAATTTCCCGTGTAGACAAACAACAGAGTTCTGATTTAAAATATATTTGTCTATTGGTAAACATTTTTACTCTCCACTACTGTAATACTAGTGGAGAGTCTTGTTTTAGTGTTTTTTTTAATACTATCAAGTACGTATTACGTAGATTTTTTTTTTTTAATATACGTAGAGTAGGGGTTATCAAACTTTTAGGACAACGGGTGATATTCAAAGTGAACGGCGGGACGGAAAATTTAAATAATAACTTCCCCCATTAGACCACCAAAATTCTTTTGAAATTTTCCAAATATTTTTTTTTTAAATTTATTTATTCATAAGAATTAACAATATCATTTTACATATTATTATAAATCCACCTCACTAGGCTTTGCCTATTATCTATGTTTTTATCTATGTATAATTCGTTTTCTAAGTAACAATGATACAGAATCGATTGCCGCACAGCAATCTAATAAATTTTTGTTTTTTATTTTCTTGTCAAACAATATATTTTAAATACACTGATTTTACGTGTCATTTTTATGGAAGTGTATTATTATAATTTTTTTTCTCATATTGTTATTATTGTTTTATTTTGTTTATTGTCGATCATGTGGTTGATGTTTATGGTGTTGTTGTTTTGATGTGTGCATATGTATGTGCATGTGTGTATGTGTATATGTGCACATATGCATGTATATATGTATAATGTATATTATTGTATTTTACTGAATAGCCTCACCTTAAGACAGGCGTAGCCGTTTAGGTGAGGTTATGATGAATAAAAAGAGAGAGGAGGAATTTATTATGTATTATGTTTTGTTGACTTTTTAGTTTCTTTTCTTTCTTTTTTGTACTTGCATTTTTACTGTATTAATAAATAAACAAAATAAAATAAAAAATAAATACAATAGAACTATTACCAAGTATTTTTATATTTTTATAACATATCAACATACAATGGAGTTCTATCGAGAATTGTCGATCGACAAACTAAGCTTAATAAATGCTTGTACTATAGGTGAACGAAATTGGTCGTGGCAGGATTCGAACTCGCGACCACTGCATTACTAACCCAGCGCGCTAACCGCTCTGTCACCACCCATCTATTTTTCATATTATTTTGTATTACTTTAACGTGTCCATTTTACTGTACCTTTAATGTATGTTTTATTAATTGTGTTTCCCAAATATAATAATGAATAAACGAGTGGGTTGTGGTCAACGCTATACTCCTCACTTCAAAGTCACTTCACAAAGTATTCAAATTTCGTACGAAAAATTATCAGTATGTCAAATTTATAATTATGAAAACTTGATATTTCTTGAATGCCATTTCATGAAAGTGATGTGACTTTTTAGCAATTCGAAAGTAAAAATATCAAATTTTAATTTTCCTGAGCTTGAGGTCACTTTGAAAATAGATGGGTCGATGGCAGAGAGGTTAGCGCGCTGGGCTAGTAATCCAGTGATCGCGAGTTCGAATCCTGCCTCGACCGATTTCGTTCACCTATAGCACAAGCATTTATTTGCTTATTTTAGGGAACGTAGGAAGATGTACCTATATGTGCTTGTTTAACAAGGACATATTCATTTTTTTTTATGAAATATAAAAAAAAATATATAAAAAAAAAATTGAGAAACAATGATCATATATCGTTCAATATCTAATGAGGTGTAAATGAGTATTAGATATACAAAATTACAAAGTTTGAAAATAATCGAATGAGTACTACAAGTCTGTAATCGATAAAGTAGAATAAACACGCCGTACAGAGCACATAGTACGCAGCACACACGTGTGATGAAACTTAAAATCTTAGCATGACACCAGTTGATAATCTGCAAAAAAAAAATAACCCAAAAAAATACGAATTCATAACTCTCCAATTGGGGTAGTGAGGAGAAAAAAAATTGAATCTCCGAGAAGGTATGGATAGTAAGATATTCAGACGGACGCAGATGTATGCCATTGGTCCATTTCGACTGAAATAATATATTTTTTCTTTACTCTGGTATTATCTTGAAATTCATCTGCCCGAAAACACCAGATGGGTTAATTTTACCTGACATAGCTTTATTTAACCCCTCTCTTCTTCCCTTTATTCCACACCTTTCGACCCTAAATTTAATAATGTTATGAAAATTGTACGCACAAACAATTGGATATGATGAAATTGTGGACATAATCGATTTAAATATAATACCTATTTTATTTTTATTTTATATCTTCTCCGGCAACTGTGTCTAATAACAATTTAAGATGCACCCAATAACAAGTTGCCACATTCTGGAGGCTTGCGAATTATCATCTCACAGATCCAGACTGAAAACACAATTTAAAACTTCAACATTAGCAGTCAGGATTAGCATTAAAAGGATTTCGCAGTCTCCTACCTCACTCCACAGGGAACTCCATAGAACTTGTAGTTCTTTTCATCCCCGGAGCGTCTGTTCGTCGAACAAAACAAGAAACTACCATCAAGCATATTTCATACCACTAGCACTAAGAGTCCAACCACAAACGGTGGAGGCCCGTCAGTCATGGTGAGGGTCTCCCAACCCAACAGTGCTCGCCGGTAACACGCGACTATCATCACCATGGCGGACTATTGGGGGGCTCCTCCACCCCATAGTACTCGTGTTGGCGATTTTAAGGAACTACACCACGTGGACAGTACTTTCACTTCTTCGATTTCCACGCCCAGTGAAAGATGCAGGCTGGATCCTCGCCGCGTCTGACGAGTCACCGTCGAGCGAGACATTAAGGCGTAAACCTATTCCTTTTTAAGACTGTTTTAAGACTATTTTTAACATAGACAACTCTTAATCTACAAGAGAGTAAAACAAACTATTTGAATAATTCAATACTATTATTATTTGCGAAGTTCGCTATGGATTCTAGTGATGGGCAAAACTTTTGCAAGTCTGAATAATTTTGCTGGTATTGATTTTACATAAAATGCCAATAATTCAGATTGTCATCTGACCATGACGACAATGTAGTTACCTAAAAAAAACATAAATTTCATTTTTAGTCTCTATTAAATATCGCGTTTTTTATTAAGTAACAAGACACCATGGTAGGGAAAGCATCCAAAATACATGTTATTTGTAGACTAACAAACCCATACTATTAATGGTCACCATAAAAATATACATACAACACCACCATATATGGTCACCATCAAAGAAAAAAATATAGACTTTCGTACTTTTAGATAGAATGGCTAAGTTAGTAAATATCATATTACATAAGAGATCTTCCGAATTCTGTGTTTCCACCTTTTGATGGCCAGGGTCTTTTTAAAATCCGAATTAATATTTTCCTGAGCAGATTGCAAACCGTACCCAACGCTAAGTAGTGCGCTTCTTCGGAAAAGTTTAATAGATCCAAATCCTAAAAGCTTTTGTTAAGTATTTGATTTTTACTGTATTAAATTTTGTGTATGATCGTGTAAAAACTAACAAGACTAAATGCCTGTTGTTTTTTCCATAATTCTAAAAATAAAATTAAGATAAACAAGACCTTTAAAAACTAAGATTCTCTTGAACTCCGTCTTTCATTTGCTCACCACTAATAGATTCAGAAATGTTTAATCTCAGCTTTGGAAATCTTCTAACACTGTGCACTCTCAAATGTAATAATGTATTCTTGGGCAAAAGGCTTGAAACCACCAGCACATCCAAACTAGCAGTTTCAATCCGGTCTAATTGAAATAATTGTGGATGTTTGCCAATTTTCTTATGGCTCCGAATTTACATTCGCGGAATGGCTCCTCCACATCTATATAACGACGACTCCGCCCAACTACACCACCGTTTAGTCTAATATTTACAGCCCGATCCGGAGCCACCCCTTTCGATTAAAACTATTCATTGAATGCCGGGAATTGGTGAGGAAACCCGAGAAAACCCTTCAGCCGTTGTTAAAAGCAGTACCTATACTCAATTACATGGGCGCCCAACTCAATAGATTCACCATTCACATTAAAGTCATGTCAAAATTTTTGAAAAAAATAACGATTTTTATCAAGTAACTAAAAAAAGGCAAGTAAGTAGTTTTTTTCAACGCGAAATATTGTAGACTTAGACATGATGTTCTGAAGGTGATGCGCAACCAATATCCCTCTATCCTGTCCTCCTAGTCTCTCTTCTCTCCTTTCTCTTCCCTTCCCTAGTTGTTATATATATTTGTGTATGTATGTATGAATGTGTATATGAGGGTGTGTAAGCTCAACATTGTAAAAATAATACCTATTGTATGTTTCATTAAACTGTAAATGAGCTGTAGCTTCCCAAAGAAGATAAATAAATAGATAAATAAGTATCAGGAGGCCATGATCTGACCTGGATTGTTATGTCACTGATAATGATGGTGAATGAAAAACAAATACTACTTCATCTTCCTCTTCTCTTTGTAGACCTGTTGGCTTTTTTATGTCCTATGTCAGCTTCTCTCCTGTGATGTAATCTGTCCATCTCTTGGGAGGACGTCCTGGAGGTCTGCTTTCTTGGGGAACATTATCCCTGGCCACTCTGAAGGTTCTTGAGCCTGTCATTCTTGACACGTGTTTGTTCCAGACCCCATCTTATGATATCTTCAACTACTCACAACCTTCAGATGTCTCTGTTTAGTATTCTATCATGAAGGGTTTTACCAGCGATGTCTCATAGTGCCTTCATTTCGCTGATTCGAAGGAGGTTTTCGGTACGGACAGTGTCTAATCTGGGTATGTCTTGTAGATTCAAACCTTGCTAGGGATGTTCATATGCTTGTTATTAAGTCAATGGAAAAAAATGTATGATAATAAAAATCAATCTTCATTGGGGATAGGTATCGATAAATATCTTAAAATTTTTGTCTTTCTGGATTTATTCTCTTTAAGTCATTCCTTTAATAGCGCCTTCTTTGATGCCTACCTAACCTTTTGATGTCTTCTACTTTGCAGGATCTCTGGTCGTTTCGCCCAATATGTGTCTCATAATTCAATGTCTTTTACAAAAAAAGTCGATGGTTGGTCACACCTTCTGTGCATATTCCCAACGCTAATCTACCTACTGACATACAAATTTTTCATAGAAATTAAAAATGATACTAACAGAACCGCATCTAAATTTTTCAACCAAAAGGTTGGCCACACCTGCCATAATACATCCGACAACTCAAATTCCAGGAAACATACTGAAACATTAAAAAGCGAATGAAATTGCCTTCTGAAAATAAAACAAGGGAAACAAAAAGCGAATATTGTGGAAATGTAAACATTAAAATTAATCTCTGAAACAACAAAATCATTATTACTTTATAGAAAAATACTTTCACTTTTCAATTCTGCCATTGTCTAAGGAATATTTTAAATAATGGAATTTCGTTTCATCAAATACACTTATATTAATTTAAATTAAAATTTGAATGAAATTGTATAACTAAATTAAGGGGATTGTGGCCAACACTTAACTCTTTACTACATAGTTAGATTTTTTTTCTATTTATGTATGTAGTTATTTATCACATCATCTCTACAGTCACAAGCAGATTACTGCTGCCCAACTAGGAAATTCCTGTTCTATGGATAGCAGTTCACAATTTTGACAGTGATTAAACAATTTTGTTTTAGGTATTCACACATACCACAAAACTATAAACCTACTCACACATATCACAATACCATGTACCTACTCACACATATAACAATACTATGTACCTACTCACATATATCACAATAATATGTACCTACTCACACATATCATAATACTATGTACCTACCTACTCACACATATCACAATACTATGTACCTACTCACACATATAACAATAATATGTACCTACTCACACATATCATAATACTATGTACCTACTCACACATATCACAATACTATGTACCTACTCAAACATATCATAATACTATGTACCTACTCACACATATCACAATACTATGTACCTACTCACACATATAACAATAATATGTACCTACTCACACATATCATAATACTATGTACCTACTCACACATATCACAATACTATGTACCTACTCAAACATATCATAATACTATGTACCTACTCACACATATCACAATACTATGTACCTACTCACACATATAACAATAATATGTACCTACTCACACATATCATAATACTATGTACCTACTCACACATATCACAATACTATGTACCTACTCACATATATTACAATAATATGTACCTACTCACACATATCACAATACTATGTACCTACTAACACATATCACAATAATAATATGTACCTACTCACACATATCCTAATACTATGTACCTACTCACACATATCACAATACTATGAACCTACTCACGCATATCACAATACTATATACCTACTAAAGGCCCTGATCGACGAGCTAGTAAAACCGCGGTCTTATGGCTCGTCGATAAAGCTCGCCGGTGTATCATTGCAATACCGCGGTTTTGTGAGTTGACAAGCCTGGCTCGTGGCTCGTCAACTCACAAAACCGCGGTTTAGGCTCGTACGTCGATCACCCACTTTACACATATCACAATACTATGTACCTATTCACAACCATCACTTTAACCAACAACACAGCAGACACAATATAATATGTAACACAAACAAAACAGAAGTTGACATAGACATACCATCACGAAATATCCTAAAATGTGAGGTAACCAGCGAGAGGAGTGCAGGTGTGCATTGCCTAATAAAAGGAAGCACGACACATGTGTGTATACCCACACACAAGTCTAGTCTCGCTTAAAAAAATATTTTTTTGACAAATTTATATTTCAATAGAGAAGAATTTGGAATGTTATAGAAGAACCGAACCTTAGACTTAACTATCTGTTATCGAATGGTTTGCATTATATTTAAAGCGCTTGCGCATCATTCATCAATTATATCTTTTTAATAAGTCCTCCTATATTGATTTGTCAAAAAATATCATAGACTCACACGGATAAAAATCTTACCTTTTATCAGATAATTATCAGAAAGAGATATTTTTTTTTAAAAAACTCGGCCATTTCTTTCTAACGGATTGCAATTGAAAAAAAATAAAATAAGACTGAAAATTTCTCACTACACGAACTCTGTTTTCTTTAATTTATCGAAATGAAGACAAGAAAATTGACATTCCCATGTAAAATTGACTTGCAAGGCATGATTATTCTGACGATGTGCCTTGCACGAAACGCGTCAATAATCTAATAAATACAATAGAACTATTACCAAGTATTTTCATATTTTTATAACATACTAGTGAAATCCGGCAGACGTTGTCCTGCCTGTTTAATAATTTACCTCCAAATATATAAAAATGGTTGTTCGGTATGTTTCCTTTTTATCACTAAACATTCTTATCTAGATTCGCTAATTATAATTCCGTATTTTTTTCCCTTCCATCCTTACAGTTCCCTATTCATTCATTCATTTAAATTGTATTTAATTATTCAAACAAATATAGGTACTTGAACTTTTAGCATTATTCCAGTTTTATATAATATACCATTTTATGTATGGGTATATAGGATTTTTGCTGAACAAACCCACTAAGTATCAATTCGATACCATTTTTTTTGTGAGATATCGAATAAATAAATTATAATGCAAATACCTTCTCCGGAATGAGCTGAACAAATTCCCAAAGTTTCATCGCAATCGGATGGTTGGTTTGGGAGTTCATCGGACACATACAAATATACGTAAATCCATTTTTATATATATAAATCAACAAGCATTTATGCTTAGTTTAAAGAATGTATGAGGGTGTATATGTACTTGTTATAAGGATATATTCATTCTTTTAAAAAATAAAATAAAAAATATTTTGGATCAAAAAGGAATGGTATGGTAAAACAAAATATTTTGTTATGCATATTTTTGTTATAAAATTATTGCTCTTCCCATTAATTTGTTTTATGAAAAGTGTTATTGCTTTTTGTTTTATATATAGACATGGGGTAGGGCACACAGTTATGTATGTACAGTTTCATCCATGGAAAAAAAGGCATCTTGGCACAGAAACAATGCAAATTAACCCTCTCCATGTTCACCCCCCCCCCCACAGCATCCGCGTCCTTTCATCACAGCTCGTTTGACCATAATTTTTACATTTATTTTTATCCTTTTTAACATCCGCAGTACATAAAAAATTATGTATTTTTTCTAAGTACTCATCTGCCTAAACAGAATCCAGACTTTAACGACACACGAAGATAAAAAGCATTATATTATATTTTTATACTTCATTTTTTTATATTCTTTTACGGAGTGACTGTGTGCTAAATAATGCTAACCTTAACTAAAGTTAAATTCTTGACCCAAACCTGAAAATTGAATAGGTACATACAAAGAAGTGTTTGATTTTTGAATGAAATAATATAACGTGGAAAAATTTATTTATTTATTTATTTTATTAACGGCGTTTGCCATTTTTTTTAATATTGAAACCAAACAAAATATAACAATATACAAATAAAAAAAATATTAAAAAAAGTACAATTTAAATAAGTTATATGAAACATTTTTTTATAGTATTTTTTGGTATACACCACCTCACTAGGCTGAGCCTGTACCGAGGTGGCAGAATTTTTTTTTTTGCGTTAAATCTGACAGAAAAAATATTAAACTTGTATTTAACTAAAACTTGTTATAAAATATACCTATTATAAAATAAAAATATAAACTATTGTAGCTTGATCATGTTTCCGCAGTATATAATGCCCTTGTTTCTAATCCATGTTTCTATTGTTTTCTTGTATTTCAAATTATTCATCAACTGTATGTCCGTTATTTCACTTTTTATCTTATTGAAAATTTTTGGAGCTAAATAATAGTAATGACTTTGTCCGAATGTCGTGTTTGTCTTTTTGTTTACAAGAATAATTCAAAAGATATAAAATATAGTACATAATGTGTGAAAATATATATAAAAAAACAAACATATCCAATCAATAAACCATGAAAATAAAGCAAGAAGAAATACAAAGAAAAACTTACAAAAAAAAAATACATATAAAAATACATACAAATAAAATTTAACCAAAATAATAAACAGAAAACAAATGAAAGTAGGTATAAACTGAATGAACAAATAAACAATATAGGTAAAGTATGTAGGTATGAATAATGAATAATAAAATTAAACACGATCAGTGTAATTTAACCCGTAGGGTATTTCTGTGATTATTTATATTTCCTATAAACAGATCAATATCACTAGCATAGTTCATAAATTAATTAAAAATGAGTATTATGAACTATGTACAATGAATAATGCCGACCGCCGTGGCACAGTTTGTAAGCCGTTTGGTTTCTGTGCGGGCGTCATGGGTTCAATCCCCAGCAGAGGAGAAATTTATTTAAATTAATTTCTCACGTTATTATTGCTACTCTGGTCTAGAAACACTGGTTAGTTGGAAGAAATTGCCAAATGGCAATAAACTCGCAACTTGCACAGGGTGCAAGGAATCTGTTTGGTATTGTTTCAGTATGCCGAATTTACGCGCCAAAATAATATATAATAAAATCATCATTTATCAGCGCTACGCAGGGCCGGATAAATCATAGAACAATCAGGAACAAGAAGTCAGGGCGGTTGTCTTAAAAAGGGCGCTTAAAATTATAAAATATATATAAAAAATATATAAAATATCATATAAATAAAAAATCCGCAGGTATGGCGCTCGGTTCTCTTTACGTAGGTACCCGGATAGAGGCTCGGCATGATGGTGTGTAGGTATGCAAAAAATCCCGCTTATTATTATTCGTCATTTTAGACCCGATGTAATTTTACATAATTTTAAATTGTTCTACATTTAAAATTCCAAAAAATGGGGGGGGGGGGGCGGATTCAAATAAATTGCCACGGGCGCAAAACACGTTTATCCGGCCCTGGCGCTACGGTACGAACTGCCTTCCCCTCCCTACCTCTCCCTATCATTTACCTTCCTATCCAACCTTCAAGGCCAATGAGTCGACCAGTAGTCGATGAGTAGTCGTCGTCGATCGGTCGCAAGCACTGTCACATTTCGTTCGCTGTCGTTTGTGATACAAATTTTCGCTCGTCGCAAAACATCTCGTATCGTAAATTAACAAAATTCTCAGTGCAACAGTGAAAGGAGGCGAATTCGAATATTGGTGAGTCCTATCTAATATCCTTTCGTTTCCTGTTACCGGCCTTTCACACAAGCACGGATTCAAGATTCAATTTAATGCATAACCTGTGACAATATTGTCGAAACCAAAATATCTTCTTCAATCTTTCGATAATACATATACAGTCCACTCTTATAGCCCGAATTGTAACTTGACGTTTGGCGCTAACAGAATCGTTTATTATTATTAAACCTATTGTACGTTTTAATGATAAATTTTTCAAGCACATAACGTGATCACGTAATCCAGCCGATGACAGGTCGTATGCCCTGTAGGTGCCTTAATTTCCCGGTTCTCCTATAATATTTTAACATCGTCACTATTGAGATGTTAAAAATTTGTCATAAAATATCATTGACTCCCGATAGGGAAAAAAATCCAATGTTTGCTCATATGCAACTATAAAAAATCCAATGTTTGCTCATATGTAACTATAAAAAATCCAATGTTTGCTCATATGCAACTATAAAAAATCCAATGTTTGCTCATATGTACCTAACTATAAAAATATTCAATGTTTGCTTATATGTCACTATAAAAATATTCAATGTTTTAGTTCAATGTATTCCACCACTATAAATAAATGCTGCAGTGAGGCACCGACTTAGAATAGTGTTTCTACTCTTTTCTATTATCATCGTATTGGAGTGTCCCGTAAGAGCAGGGTAATGGAAAATACAATAGACAATACATAACTTCTCACAACATATTTCAACAATGAGGTTCACTAGCCATTCTGAATATACTTTTTTAGGTATAAGACGCGACTGGTGTATGGGTATAGGTACTCGCATGTTTTATGTTTCCTTAAAGTAATGCACACCCGCACTCACGTTGGTAACCCACGTTGTGGGATATAGCGTGATGGTATGAATGCATGAATACTATGTCATAGTGACGATGAAATTTGAAAGAGTATTTTTTTAACAAAAAAAAATTATAGTTCATTCATAGATTGCTAACTAATGATTTCGTAGTGATGTGTTTTCGTGTATGACGGATGATGAAAATTTGTTTCAATTGCAATCCATTAAAAATCATTCCAATGATGGTCAGTAAAGATTTGTTAAAATTTAAATAAATATTGAAATTTGACAAGTGTGAAGAGAAATGTTTTATTCTGCATGTTACAAAAAGTCTTAAGTGAATGTTAAAAATAAGATTGCTTAACATGTTCTATGAAATATTTCGTAAAACCAACCTTATATATTCCAGTTGATACGAAGTCAGTGTGTATTTTTCATTCTTATAATAAATGTTCAAACCAACCAAAATGGACAATAATTATTATGCATGCTCGTCGGGACTTGTGTGAGTATTGTGATTGTAAATTTGGATTTTAGAGGTCTGATATTTGAACAAAAACATAGGACGGTCCCATTCAGGGTGTAGATACAACAAACAAATGAACGTTTATTATGTACGAATTTTGCCATTGTCATAGTTAGACAAACCTTAAGGCCAGACTCACAATAGGATACACAGTTTTATCCTGACGATTTTTTTCCCATTGATCAGAAAAAAAATACTTAAAATTTGGACCAAATGAAAAGTTAAAAAGATAAATGACTTAAATATTGCTAAACTAGAGGGCTGCCAGGCTGTGGTTACTAGAATTAGTTGACAATGTTGATTATTGACCATCTCTAAAAATGTATTTTACTTACTAAATTAGCATTCACTCTTCGGGCAGAATAACCGGATTTATTTATTTATTCATACAAACATTGATGATATTACCATAATTATTGAATCTGCAATGCCTCGCTAGGCAAATAAACCTGTACCGGGGCCAATGCATATCGAGACAGTGACACTTTATTAGTTGATGCCAACATCAATCGTATATAAAAGGTGATAATATCACAAAAAATAATGGAAACAAAAGAAAAACATTTACAAAAAAAACTTCCTTTTTCAAAATTTCATTTATGTGATCGTGTTAACTTTTCCTTGGCCGACCTCTACTTTTAGTTCCTATGTTATTAGTCTTATATACTTTTTTGTTAAGACGGTCATCATAAATACCACACTTTATATGTGTCATTTATTTGTAACTTATCTTTTTGTACAATATAATATAAACAAATACAATACACACTGGCGTTCTTATTGCCACTAGGCAATATCATCCAACCACCCAGATTATAAAGTATGATAAAATTATATATGTATCTGCATCAACAAAAAAATGAAAGCGAAAAAAAAGAAAAAAAAACATTACATGAATATCGAAAAAAAATATCATAGTAAAAAAAGGATTTGGAAAGATCAAGGAGTAGAAATCGGGATCAGGTTTTTAGGGATAAATATTCCCTCTTTAGTTTTTTTTTTGAAAACCGACGACGCAATATCAGGACTTAGACTACTCCATATTTTCATCTTACTTACGATATATCTTTCAATTCAATCATACATTTTCGTCTTATATCCTCATATCTTATTATACGCCCACCTCCACCCTGAAAACAGCCCCTTCGCAGAACTCTAGTAAGAATGACAAACAATGCATGGCACGAAGAGTAGCTCTAGAAGCTCCTCTAGACTCGTGGTCTCGGCACAATAGTGCAAAAATAACATACCTATAATATGTGATTGTATTATACAACCATCGATTTTTTTCCGAACGAGTACCTATCCGTGTTGACGGTCCGGTTTCCGGTTGACACGAAGCTGGCCGTTAATATGCTTTTACCTACCGTTGGCCGCGTGAGCCGAATGACAATATAAATTTGGAATTCACCTGAAGAGAGTAAACCTCTGTAAACAGCTGTCAGTGTATGTATGTAGGTACGTTGATATTTGAGTGATAAACAAGTAGGATCGACTCCTTTTTATCAAAGTACCTGTATGTTAGGTTAGGTAGGTAGGTAGGTCATCTACTTTATACCTCAATAATATAAAAGTATAGGTAGGTACAATCAACTCGATGATGGCAGCAATTCATTAACCTCTTCACTGTGACACAAATTAACCGGCAATATTTGCCGACTTTACTGTTATACAGAATCGTTCTCCCTTAACGATCGCCTCAAACCGGACACATAATATATAACATCAAATAAATAATACAATATAAGGTACTATTTTTTTAAATGAATATAACGTATAAAATAAGCATAAATGCTTGTGCTATAGGTGAACGAAATCGGTCGAGGCAGGATTCGAACTCGCGACCACTGTATTAATAACCCAATGCGCTAACCGCTCTGTCATCGGCCCATCTAATTAATTAATTTATTCACATTCTCATTTCTCATTTAGCGTTCTTTGGATATGGGGGGCAATTTACAGTCCCCATATGCAGAGCGGGTGGTGGTGGAAGTAGCGAATACAATATTATTAGAGACCTGAATTAATCAACATATATTTTTTTTGTAAAAGCGATATTATTTTTTTAAGTAAAGTGGTGTTTTTTTATGTTCAAAGAGCGGTGTTTTTTTGTTTAAAATAGTGGTGTTACTCTTGTTAAAAAAATATGTTTTTTTTTTCAGAAAAGTTGTGTTACTTTTATTAGAAAAGTGGTATTATTTTTGTTATATAAGTGTTATTTTGTTAATGTGGTGTTATTTATGTTAGTTTAGTGGTATTTTAATGTTAAAAATTGTGGTATTCTTTTTGTCAAGCCAAATGGTGTTATTTTTGTTATAAAAGTGGTGTTATTTTTATTACAAAATTGGTTTCATTTTTGTTAGATAAGTGTTTATTTTGTTAGAAAAGTGGTGTTATTTATGATAGAAAAGCGATATCAAAATGTTGAAATTGTGGTATTTTTGTATAAGCCAAATGGTGTTATTATTGTTGGAAAAATGGTGTTATTTTTATTAGAAAAGTGGTATTATATCTACTAGATAAGTGTTGTTTATTTTATTCAAAAAGTGGTGTCATTTTGTTAGAATAGCGGTGTTGTTTTTTGAAATCGATGTTATTTACCACAGTGAAATGTAAATTAAGAGAAATTAACACAGATTTTCTAATTGCAACTTAGTTTTGCACTAAAAATGATAATTTACCTACTTATTAATTCTATAATAAACATGTTTAATTATTTGAAAAATTATAAACAGATAGAACATTGTTATCCCAAATCCTAGATTAATCAAAATTTTAACCGTCATTCAAAGGATATTTTCTATTTCACAAAATATTCATGTTTAAGTGTATGTAGAATAACAATATAATTTAAATCATTACATTTTTTGTTATTCTGCCTGCCTAAAAAGTATTAAATGAGGATAATACTGTTATTAAGTCAAATTGATATTTGACATAGTACCTGTTAGTACTCAAGAAGCAATACAAAATAAAATAAAATAGTAGCAGAGATAAAGAATTAATAATATGCATACAATTTAATGAAAATTATTTTGATAACATTATGACTAAATTAAATATTTTAAATTACGTAAATTGTACTCTATGAAATGTAAGATTGGTGATATAAATAAATAAAAATTATTATGTACATGGTCCGGTTCGATTCTCTCATAATACACGCAATATTATATATAATGAAACAGTGTATGTATGTTTGTTCATCCTTGCCTTCATAAAGCTTGTTTGCTTGGAACCTCGTTAGCCTGAGAGACTTATATATGTATGTAGCTTGAAATTAATACAACACATAATATCTACCTACTCTAGGTGTGAGGGAATTAAAGAGTTAACCTATTTGAGACCTTAAATGTGTATCACTACCTATATTAATAACGCCAGTCAAACAAATATTGTATAACAATTCAGGATCTTTCCAGGAAATTGATGTAACATGATTCTTTTCGATTTCAAGGAAGAGGATGTTTAAGTTCGACAAGTGACACAATGCGATTTACATTTTTATCCAGCATGGTTTCAAAGGTCACTGCCCGTTCCCACTTATCGTGTGTCGTGCACGATAAAATGTCGTATGATCTAGTGCTAATATATTTTAAATGGAGCCGTTCACACTTGTAACACAAGGAACGGGCAGTCAGGGCAATACGTTGAACATTCACTGATTTCAGTATTGGTTTGGCACAGGTATCTTAAGATATTATAGAACTCCACATAAAATTTTTATCCATGATATGGGTAATCGTGAGGGTTAAGATTTCACTGTTTGACGGGACTTGCTACCCAGATTTTCAGCATCGCAAAATTCTAGCTGTTCCCCTTGACTTTTGATGTCTAATTGTATGGAGTAGATCCTTCGTAGCGGGTCTACTCCATACAATTAGACATTAAAATACTCAGAAGTGGTTTAAGTGACCTATTCTTTGTTATTTATAGAACCAAAGCATTTAAGTAAACTTTTTTCTGTTTAACTCTGCGAATACAATTTTACGTTGTCGATCTTTTGATGAATATGGCGTTTTTTAATAACAATTTTGTAGCAGCAACTAGTCGGCTGCAACACGTATGACCTCGGGATTCTATAATGCTCCCGAAGATTAACGAGGATCAACGAACCATAGCCCACCGTCGTTGATACGAGCTGATCGACAGATCATTATTCATGTGTTGATCGTTCAATAAAGTATAGTCGCGTTTAATCTTTATCTATTAGTTCCGACCCACGACATCACAAATTAATTGAGTTATTATTTATGTTGTAATTTCATTTGTTTGGAATAAGCTAGTGTTAATCATGTAAGTAGTTCTTTGATTGAAATCCTTCCTCATAATAAATAATGTATTATCAACAGCTATTCAATGAACAGACATAAGCAATATCATACTTGGAGGTGTATGTTTTAAATAAAATAGAATTCTTTTGAACACGCACATTTGTAATACAATCCTTCTTCATTAATTAAATAAATAAACATATACCCCCCAAATTTAATTATCTAAATACGTCATATTAATTTGAGTCTTTAAACCAACACTTTTGTTTTTCATGAAGTCAAACCCTGACGTTTGAAACTGAGTTACAACGTTTCATTGAAAACACCGAGTGTCGAAGCCATTCGACTTTCAAGATTGTGTTCGTATTGAGGGGCCTATCTCGAAAATTGACATAGTCACACAATATTAAACTAAACGATTTGTCCACTGAACTGTAAGGGTCAAGATTCCAAGGGTCTGAAAAGGCTGTTAAGTCATCTTTAGTATTTAACGAGCGAACAAACAAAGCGTTGAGAAAAATATTCTCGCGCGCGTCTTAATCACCGTGTCTCCAGTTTACATAATTAACCAAAAGATCTGAATTTCTTCATGTTTTACATCTTCAAAGATAATTTCAAACATTTTCCGTTTTGCTCGCACCTCCATAAATTGTTTTTTTTATATCTTAAGCTGCTTATTTTGTGTATTTTTATATTCGTAGAAGTTTTCTTTAAGTATTATTAAAATAGTTATGGACACCATCTAAGAGCCCGTACAAGACATGATGTGCCTGTTTATTTCAATTACTGACGAATGTTGCCAACTCTAAAAGTCAGTTGATATTAACGCATGACCCATAATTACGCATGATTCAAAATTACGCATGACCCAAAATTACGCATGACCTAAAATTACGCATGACCTAAAATTACGCATGACCCAAAATTACGCATGACCCAAAATTACACAAGACCCAAAATTACACAAGACCCAAAATTACGCATGACCCGAAATATCCCCTGGAAGATCGCATATTATGCAATACGACCATGAATGGAATGGAAGTATATAAGATGATTTAAAGGTACAGACATTAATGATTTTTTTAAATATACCTACTATTTATAAGGCATCAATTATTGATATGTTCCCGACATATGAAATTTGGGAAAAATGCATTTCTTTTCAAAATATGCATTTGAGGAAAAAACATAACATAATGTATATTGCAATATGTATAACAATAAACAATTAATACACCTACATACATACATACATACCATCACGCCATATCCCTTACGGGGTAAGCAGAGAGAACTGAGCGCCATACTCCTCTATTTTTGCATACATTCCTAGCTTCCTTTACATCCATGCATCGTCTCATACATGCTCGTCGATTATTCAAGCTTCTTATATTTCCTTCTTTCAAAATATCATTCACATGGTCATGCCATCCTTTCCTGGGGCGGCCCCTACTATTCACTCCATCTCTTACACCCATGTATATTTTTTTGGTCAGTCGTTCATCATTCATTCTTTCAATATGTCCAAACCACCTCAAGGAATTCACTTTCATTATATTTATTATACTCTTCTTCATCTTGCATTCCCTCCTTATGTCCTCATTTTTTATTCTATCATATATCGTTCTATTACACACTCGATCACTTAATACACCTAATACAATAAATACAAAAATCTTACAAGTTATTGAGTACAATTAATATGAAATAATATATTTAACCTCACTAGGATAAACCTGTATCGAGGTTAAATAAATTCACATTTTTGACATACATAAATGACACAAAAATAATATTCTACAAAACAACATATCACTAATGTCGCCAGTTGGGTAGGTACCTATAAATTACTAACTTGTAACAATTTTTTTTAAAGAATATAAATGATAAATAATACAATAAAAAACATATGATATGTAGGGTAACCATGAGTATTGCAAATAAAAATTAAAAAAGAAAAAAACATATATTTCAACTTAGGAAGGTTAACTACGAAATAATACTTTTGCCATCCTCACAGACAATACAAACATCTTGACATTTTTTTTGAATTCGAGAGAGGAATTGAAAAATAAATCCATTGTTTGCGTATTTGCAACTATAAAAATATTATAAATTTTCAGTAGCTAATACACTTGTGACTACTTGTCATCCTATTAGGATCACACGCGCACCACTCGTTTGAGGATCGCCGCCCGAAAAGAATGATAATTATAAGCCGTAGGTAGGATGTACGACGCCAACGCTTTTATATTAAGTATTAAACTATGAATAATTCAAGACGTTTAATTAAGGAAAAGCTTGATTTGCCTTAGCTGGTTACAATAATTAAAGACAATTTCTCGCTATTTCAAATCAGGGTTTAAAATTAAACCGGGTTGAAATATTAATTCTAACCAAACTCCCCATCTAGTTGGTACGTTTGCCCGAGTGGAAGTTTATTAGAGCTTTTAATAATATACAAATATAATTATTATCATAGTATATTATACTATAGTATATTATCATACCCAATAGAATTATAATACAAATACATATTATGTATTCTGCATTTAATTATGGTATATCAATAATGTTGTAAAGTGATTTTTTTTATTTCTGATGTTTGTCAAGTAAATCTTCTTCTTCTTCTTTCATTAGGCCTAGGGCCTGTTTAATGTTGCATTTTCAGCCTCCTGTGATGTGGACTGCCAACTATCTCGCCATCTTTTTGGTGGGCGTCCTCGTGGTATAGATCCCTCCGGTACGTTGTCTCGGGCTATCTTTGGGATCCTATATTCGGACATGCGGCTGACGTGTTCATTCCAGTACCTTCTTCTTTGGCGCCCCCATCTTACGATGTCCTCAGCTTCGCAAATTCTTCGGATCTCTGTATTCCGGACTCTACCACGAAGACTTTTGCCCGCTATGCATCGCAGTATTTTCATTTCACTGGTGCGCAGATTACACGAAAATTCTTCGAAACACAATTGTTCGAATGCGCAATTGTACGAATAACAATTTTTCGAAAATCAGTTATCAGAATGACAATTGTCCGAAAGCAAATTATTCGAACTAACATTTGTTGGAAAACCAATTGACCGAATTTAATATATTTTTGTGTCATTATGTTGCCTCCTTTGACATATTTGTTGCCAGTAAAATATATTCGATGAAGACTATTATTACTTGTTGTATTATTGTTGGGTACGTATGTTTGCACATTTTTAATAACTGATGTTTGACAGCGCGGGATAGCCTAGTTTGTACACCAGTTTATGTTTATCTAGTATTCACACCAATTTAGTTATTTTATTTTAATATTAAAGTTACTTTTTTAAATATATAATGCAACTGGCTCACGCCAGTCGCAATTATAACTACAAACAAACCTAACCAACCTATTTTTACCAAAGTTGTGTACATCCTAGGATATCTTACCTTTAAAAGATAGGTGTACATCCTAGGATATCTGACAGCGCGGTGCGTCGCCATGTTGTTTATTCCATAGATTTTTATTAAAAATAATATACTATGTAGATGTAGTACTCCGTGCAAAAAGTGAGTCATTTGTTTTCGATTCATACAAAATTTGCTCTAGTATATTAAAATAAAAATCTATGGTTTATTCCTCTCACAATACTACCAACATGACGTCATTAAAATTCGAACAATTGTGAATTCTGATAATTGTGTGTTCGAAAAATTGTTTTTCGAAAAAATGTGATTCGAATAATTGCCATTCGTAAAATTGATTTTCGTAGAATTGAGCATTCGAATAATTGTTTTTCGAATAATTTTCCTGTCACCAGAAAATTGTAGTACGAATTATGCTCAGAACGTGTAGTAACTACAACTCGTTTTTTAATGAAAAATAACTCTTCAATAACTCCTTAAACATGCTCAATTTCAGATGGGCTGCTCCGCGGATAGGTGTTGTACGCGAGTTCCCCTTTTTATTACTTTTCTGTCCTAATCCCTTCCTTTTTACTCCTCACTAACCCAAGGGGATATAAGTGGGGAGTTATGATTTCGCAATTTTTAAGACTATTTTTTTATTGCAGATTATCAACTAGTAAGTATCATGTTGAGATTGTATTCTGAAAGTTTCATCACAATTTACAAATAGGTAAAAAGGCTCATCACTTTCATAAATGGCAACTATCAAGTTTTCATAATAAAATATTTAAATAAAAAATAATTTAACAAACTCATTTCATGAAAATGCTGAATATTTCCATACAATATTTGAATACTTTATAGAATGTCTTGTTAGTGAGGAGTTTAGTGTTGGCCATAACCCACTCGTTTAATAATGCTCATCAATATTAGTAAAATGAGTATATTCAACTGTCTACACAGTAAATAGAAATAATTAAACTTACATTTCTATATTTATTCAAAAATTTTGTTCAATATTCAAACAGAATTGAAGAAACCAGGCACACGATAAACGCCATATCGAAAAGACGTGAAAATTGGATAGATCATGTCATGCGATACGAAAATTTCCTAGATCATCTTGGAGGTAATGGTTAAGAGAACAAATAATGGCAGAGGGCGTCCCTGCCAGGTGTATCTAAAACAGGTGGTGCGCGAGGACATGAAGTGTACCTCCTACACAGAGTTGGAGAGAATCACCGAAGACCTAGAAGAGTGGAGAAAGAAGAGATGCTTCGCAAGATATGTTTGAAACTAATAAAAATGAAAAAAAGATCTAATGTTCTTCGACTATTTATTGCGGGATTATCCCACACAGGGGCACATGGATTATCTCTAGCAAATTCTTCTTCTCCTTTATTAGCCTTCTTCCCTCCGATAACGATGGAAATTGGAACAAGTAGGTACAGACAAATGCAAAATCTCAATTTTTTTTTAACATGTCTACGTAGGGGACACCAGCTATTAGGATTTGGGTCCATTTTACTCTTCCGAAGAAGCGCACTACGTAGAGTTGGGAGGGGTTTGCAATCTAGAAAAGAGTTTATTAATTCGGATTTTAAAAAGACCCGGGTTGTACGAAGGTGGAAACACAGAATTCGGAAGATCGTTCCACAGTCGGGCTGATGTATTAAAAAAGGAGTTCGAGAAGCGACTTGTTCGTATATGTTGAAGGTCCACTGTGAATGGGTGCTACGATTGAGTAAAGGGAGTGACTCTGTTGCGAGTGGGTGGAGGAGGGACCAAAGATGCAAGTTCTTTTGAGCAATTCCCGTGGTAGAATCTATAAAATAAGCTTAAAAAAAGTTCTAAAGTTTCTCAAACATTATTTATTAAGGAAAACATTTTTTATGATAAATTTGTGTTTAACTGCCTATATTTCCAAAGTTTTAAAAAATATCGAAAAAAAGCAAAAAAAAAACCAACTAGATTATTTAATTTTCTATTAAATATATGAACATTGTAACAGTACCTACATCTCAAAATTTAAAAAAAATTATAAGAATTTAATTTAGTGATGACATCGTTTCATACAATTTGTATGGCAGTATACACTACACAAAATCTCACTCGATAGTTTGATACCTACTTAATCTACAAACATACATACGTGCCATCATGTTGTTTTCATATTCTGGGTAGGAAAAAAGGACTGACCTCCATACTATCCTATCCTGATATACATACCTAAATGTTTTAAATAAAATACAAAAAATCTAGAAATATTTATTTATTTATTTTATTTATTTACATGCAACTAGTGTATAGAAAACAAAATATCTTAAAATATTCAATAATTTGTATTTATGGGTTTATAGTTTGGTACGTATTCTTCAACTATACATAGGTACTGTCGCTATCGACAGTTGGATCTCATGTGTTACATGCAACTAGTTTATTTTTATTATTGTTGTTAAGCCTCTCTTTCTGTAAAAAATCATGTCTTTTATAAATAATTAAATAAATGTCGATTCAGAACTGTTAGGTTATCTATGGCTATCCCAAAAAGGGACATAACGCGATTGCACATAGGTATGTGTTTTTTTTATTTATCATAAAATAAGTTTAATTATTTTGATCTAAAACATTGTTTCGAAATTTTGAAAATTCTACTACAAATTCAACCCCAAAGCTTCCTTTCCGAGAAATTTAACCGTTTCCAACTAGTCTATAAACAAAAATTTGAATTTAAACTTTTAAATTACGAAAATATATTCCATATTCAAATGAGGAGGTTTTTCCATAATCGGTAATGTAGCGGTATTAAGATAAAATAGATATTCCTTTATGTAGGGAAGTATCTACTAATAGACTATAATATATATGCGGCATAATGTTATGTTGCTAAGGATTTCGTACCGTGGTATTCATACAAAACAACCGCGAAAAAGCACACACCAGACAAAATATTTCATTACGAAATAACACACTTAATAAAAAAAAATATTTTTAGTCCGGTTGTAGGCTACACAATCCATATTTTACCAAGTACAAAATATTACACAATAGAAAAAAAAAAGACAAAAAAATAAACATTAAAATTATAGCACAAACATTTATGCGTATTTTAGGGAACGTAGGAAGATGTATATGTACTTGTTTAACAAGGACATATTCATTTTAAAAAAACAAATAACAAATATATATAAATAATATGTTTGTATCAATTTCGGGCAATTATTTTGTATTGCTTCGCAAAATATTCTCTCTTCCTCTTTTTTGTAGATCTGTGATCTGTTTCTACAGGTCCTGGGTCGAGGATGTCCAGCTCTCCTTTCATCTCTTTGATGGTCTTCCCGGTGGTCGGCGTCCCTCTGGTATCTCGCACATTACAGTCTTTGGCAGCCTATCTGGATTCATCCTCTCTACACGATTTCTTCAGTATCGTCTTCTTTGCCTACTCTACCTTACAATATCCCCCAAATTACAGGTTCTGCGGATCTCCTCATTGGGAATTTTATCTCTGAGGGTTCTGCCCAAGATAGATCTTAGCGTTTTCATCTCTGTGGCTCTAGTAGCTGTTTTGTTCTAACCGTGTCTGCCCTTGCTTCAACTCTATAGGTCATAAGGGGTCAGACACAGGTTTTATATATTCGAACATTACTCTCAATTAGCACATGTTTATTGGCCCAAACAGTGTACCTCATGTGTCCGAAGATAATTGCAGCTTTGACTTCTTTATATACATCATTGCAACTAGATTTCTCATCCTTGTTAAACATTTCAAACAAGTACATATGTATACATATTCCTGCATTCCCTAAATTAATCATGAACTTGACGTTGTGTAAGTGTTGATATTTTTTGGCTATTTTTTACCTACAGCCACCAATTTTAATTAGTTTTCTGGAATTTTCAAATATATTTTAAATTTTCTCATTTTTTAGACTTTTTTTTCTTTTAAAAAAATGAATATGTCCTTGTTAAACAAGTACATATACATCTTCCTACGTTTCCTAAAATAAGCATAAATGCTTGTGCTCTAGGCGTACGAAATCGGTCGAGGCAGGATTCGAACTCGCGACCACGGGATTACTAGCCCAGCGCACTAACCGCTCTGCCATCGACCCATCTACATAACTGCGAATTAATTATTTTTAATAAATAAAAAAATAGTAAAAAATAATTTTGTCACGGTTCCTTTTGTCGCGCGTCCCTTTTGTACACCGTTTTATTTTTCAGGATGTCTGTGATGTTTAAAAATTATTTATATTTCAGCCGCAGTTGCCGAGAGTTGAGGCGTGTTATGAGGCTGAGCTGTCGGCATTTTTTCGTACTACTAGTGTCATTTATATTCAATTTAAAGCTTGAAGGGAATAAATTTAAATCTGGATGCAAATTAAGGTGATTTTATTTAAATTCCAACGGAGCGGGTTCACTTTCCCGCTCTCTCCTTGTGTCTCCGTCTCTTTCTATCATTTCGAATATAATCAGAAGTCAAAATTGTTGCTGGGCCAGACCTCTAAATTATTCCTGGAAATATTATCATTATTATTCAAATATAACCATCAATATGTATATTATGTATAAATTACTTCACCCTCCAGCTAAGGCTAATATTTCTGGAATTAAGGGACATGGTGTGATGTAATAACAATCCCTTCTGTGTGTCCCCACGCATATTTTGTTATAACAATGACGCGTATAGACTCTTGATCTTTGACTGTTGTCTTTAAACACTTTTTGTTTATTCATAATACTGCTGAGAATAGGTACATTCGAGAAGGACGAAGGACGTCAGTAACCTATCAGAATATTAACAATACAATTTCAAGAGGTACTTTTCCAGGGAGGAACGTTCGAGAACCACCATGGAGATTGACCCTGCACAAACTCATTTAACCATCTCCTCGATGGCATAAAAGGCCATGTAGCGCTCAATACATCATCGTAGTTACCAACATCTTACGTGAAATGTTACATTTCGTAGTTGCTCCATTTTTAATTAACGTGAAAGTTTATATTGCGATATAAAATCAAATTCAAGTCAAAATTAAAGTTAATATGTCAAATTCTGATTCGTTTCAGAGTACGAAAACGTCTGTAACTAACGGGCGACCATGGATAAAAGGATTTTGTTCGCGCGGTGTGACGTAATGAGTCCCGTATAAATGCAAGCACCTTTTTTACATTTCTCATGTACTAAAATTCAGACGGATAAATTTAGACGAATCAGAATTGGACATAGTATAAAAAATGAAACTAAAGTTAGTTAAAATCAAAGTTAAACTAAAAGTTAATGTAAAACTTAAGGTTAAAGTAATTTAAAGTAAAGGTAAGTTAAAGGTTAAAGTAAAAGTTATAGTTAAAAATTAATATTTAAAGTTAATGTTAAGAGTTAAAGTTTTGAGTTAAAGTAATGAGTTAATTTTTAAGTTATGAGTTAATATCAAACTATTTCTGTAAAAATAATGTTAATAGTTAAAGTTTAAAATTTATGTTAAAAGTTAATGTTAAAAATTAAAGTCAAAGTCAAAGTTGATGTTAAAGTTAGTTAAAGTTAATATAAAAAATGAAATTAAAGTTAAGTTAAAAAAAGTAAGTTAAAGTTAAACTTAAGGTTAAAGTAAGTAAAAGTTAAGGTTAAAAGTAAAAGTTAAAAATTAATGTTAAGGGGGGGACTGCTGCCAACGTACCTACCTATTTTTCAATTTGATATACCATCATTATTTCTTATCAAATCGTTTTGAAAAAAATAATTTAGATATTTTGGATATTATTAAATAAAAATATACCTTAACTTTTTGATAATGTTCTGTGTAAATTCTTGTAGAAAAATAATGGCATACCCCGATTTTCAACGTTTATCATATATTTTTAATAAACTATAAGGCGTAGAGTAATAACATTTATTTCCATTCAGCGCCATTGCGTAATAAAAGTTTTTTTGGTTTATTTACTTAACCTGATGCGTAAATGCAACGTCATATCATATTTTCCCAGGTATTTTGTCCTTCTTTAATTTATAAAAAAAATATTGCTCTATACCTTATATTTTTTTAGAAATTTAAGATAAATGTCTAAAATCGGGGTGTGCTTATTATTTTCCTACAAGAATATATACAGAACATAATCAAAAAGTTAAGGTATATTTCTCTTTATTAATATACAAACTAACTAGGTTATTTTTTTCAAAATGATTCGTTTAGTAATAATGATGGTACATCAAATTGAAAAAGTAGGTACGTTGGCAGCAGTCACCCTCTTAAAAGGTAACATAAAAAGTTAAAGTTATGAGTTCAAGTTATGTCAAACCATTTCTGTATAAAATTATGCTTAAAATAAATAAAAAGAAAATTAAATATTGTATTTTTTTTCGATTTTTTTGTAATATTTTGTTATGTATAATTTTTAATAATTATTACATTTTGTTGGACTATTTTTAAATCCGTGTTAGGATTTCGAGGAGATTACGGGGGAGAAATAAAATATATGTTTGGGTATTAGATAAATTTGAATTTCTCCTTTTTTAATAATCTAGGTACAATCTCCCGGAATGTATTATAATAAAAGCAATAAAATTTCTATTTTTGATGTAATCCAATGGATATGGTGAATTTATTACATCGTGACATTATCAATCTTCACAATAATATTCACCGAATGGAAGCCATATTTGTATTATTTAATATGTTAATATCACATGAACAATATATTGTATTCATTACATACAAGTCAAACATCAAACCCTTTTAGAAAGTTAACCACAGAGAAATCATATACCTACGTACAAATCGTATGGAGGTGCATGTATTACAAGAAAATTGTGTTCAAAATACGTTTTATTCGTAGAATCAAAAACACACATCACAACAAGCAGTGTTTGAACACGTCATGTGTTTTCAGGTTCAAAACTATATTGATATAAATTAAATATTTATAAAAATAAATAAAAAAACACAGTTTTAATCCACAAATGAATAAGATTTTAATGAGCCTAAGCGCTTTCGCCGAACATGTTTGATTTCTGCCTCTGAGGATGCCGGCTGTGTTCGGCGAAAGCGCTTAGGTTCATTGAAGTCTTACTCATTTGTGGATTAAAACTGTGTTTTTTATTTATTTTTATAAATATTTAATTTATAACCATGAACTTCCACTGTGTTAACGAATAAACTTTGAAATTTTACTCCCACCACCACCCGCTCTGCCTATGGGGACTGTAATCGGCCCCTTCACAGAACGCTAAGTGAACGACAAAAAAAAAATGCATAGCACGAAAAGTAGCTCATGGAGCCCTCTAGATTAGCAATCTCGGCACCATAGTGCAAAAAGAAACAATCAACGAGTGCGAACAGAAAATTCACACCCGTGGACTGTCTATGACCTCAGATCCCCCTACATGCAGACCATCAGAGAAGTGACCAAGATCTCTGGAAATAATTAATTTAACGGGAATCTTCTAAAAGTAAGGCACCATATCTATGACAGAAAACCTTAAAAGCTTTATAATTTTTCTTCGAGATCACAAAATCCGCATGACCAATGGGACCTTGAAGAGGCCCACGGACAGCAACGAGGAGCTCCGATCTATATGAGGACACCATTGGGTGGCAACATTCCCAAAGGATATGTTCCGAAGTTTGGTCCGGGTATTGACAGAAATGACATGAGGCAGAGGAGGCAATGTTAAATCGGTGAAGATAAATTCTTAAGTTTCGTGTCACCAGGTGAAAATTGGAAGTCGATAAGTCTGAACCGGGAAAAAAGGAAAGTAGGTAATTCTTCCACTGAGGGCAAGGACGTCCAGCGAGTCTGCCAGAATGTTCTGCAATTTTATTTACAGTCCTTTCACAAAGCCGCGTGACACTCGACCCTCTGGAGGGAAGAGGGAAGAGAGGAATATTTCCGATCATAGAAGAACAGCCCCGCATAAGGTTGAAAACAGCCCCTCTACGCTGAAGTTCCAGATCAAGGGGAGTCATGCCTGTCAAAATTGGCAGTGCTTCAGTGGGACTCGTTCCATATGCTTTGGATAGAGCGATGAGACCGAATCGTTGGCCTGAGAGCAAAATTCTACGTATATGTTGAAGCTCACAGGCGTGAGACCAACATCCTGCTGCATAGCAAGCAATGCCGAGGTAAACTGCCTTATAGAAAAGACAGGATACTTGAAACTGTAAACCCCAGTGTGCCTTGGCGATGTGTGATATCTTTAAAAAAGCTGACTTAGCTTTGTCGACACACAATCGAGCATGGTTTTTAAAATTTGGTCCTCTTTCCAGAACAACTCCTAGGCAAGTGATTTGGTCCCGAAAACTTACATTTGTTCCTGAGAACTTAATAGACGGCTGTCTACGTAGTAAGCCTTTGAAAACCAAGCCATATGTCTTATTAGGAGCGAAGCAAAGTTTATTTTTTACACCCCAGTCGGAAACTAAGGAAAGAGCTTGAGTAGCTGAGTTCTCAATAAATCTACGGGAATTACCACGGACGAGGATGTATGCATCATCGGCATACGCTTGAATCGTACAATTACTGGAGAGAGGAAGATCCAGCAAGTCATCAAAAAGAATGTTCCAGAGAAGTGGACCGAGAACAGAACCCTGAGGACATCCAATGCTTACATGTCGCGTATGTAGAAATTGTCCCCCAGGCAGGACTATGCGGCGATTTTCAAAGTAACTCTTAACTATCAGATATATATTGCGGGGTATATTCCTTGACTTCAGTTTATGCAAAATGAGCGGCCACCAAGCATTGTCAAATGCACCACTAATGTCAAGGGAAATAGCAATAACATATTTTTCGTCAGAATGTCTTACAAATTCTGACATATAATTTATAGCATCGACTGTTGAAATTCCAGGTCGGAAGCCAAATTGGCGAGAAGAAAGTGGACATGAGTTAGAAAGATGGGATTCAATTCTACTGCATATAAGTCTTTCCAGAATCTTGCCCAGAATAGGCAGGAGAGTAACAGGTCTATATGCTTTTGGGTCCGTGCTAGGACGATCGCATCGTTTGGGAATTATAGTCATGAGGCCCGTTTTCCAACAGTCTGGAAAACAGCCTTCGTCTAAACATCTTTTTAAGAGGGAAACCATTTCAAATTGAGCCAAACGCCAACATCTTTGTATTAAAATAGAGTCGATACGGTCGAGGCCTGGGGATTTATTTAGTTTAAGGTTCCCAATAATTAAATCGAGTTCCTCAACAGAAACTGGTGGCGAAGCGGGTGTCTGAGGAATGTTGTGTTGAAGAGCACGTACCCATTTATGAAAAACATTATCGGTAGACGGATCATCCGATGGAATCAACGCGTCCAGAAAAACGGAAGCAGTTGAATCGAGAGACGTTGTGAACTCACCAGTAGTTGCATCGCGGATGCAAGATATTGTTACGCCATTTCCTCTCTTAGAAGAAACGGCGCGATATACCGCACCCCATGGATCTGAAGTCGAAACCTCGGAAACCAAACGTCGCCAACTTACCTTCTTCGCACGAATAATTTCATTTTTTTATAGATTGTGTGCACGTCTATAAGCAGAGTACAAGTCGAGAATAATAAACTCAGCAAAGTTCCTATTGCGTCCCAATTTAAGAGTTCGACGTGCACGTGTAACGCTGCGTTTCAAAGAATAGAGTCCTGAGTGCCACCAAGCGTTTGGTTTTAATTTTTCTGGAGTAGATCTGCCAATTGACTTTTCTGCACATATAATGATATTGTTAGTGAAATCAGAAGCAGTATCAGATATAGACATAGCATTTGGGTTAAAGCGATTCAGAAATCGAATAAATTCAGCATCAAATTCGACAATGCACTCACACCTCGTGCGAAAACGCCTTGGAATATGAGACTTTTGAACCGAGTCAGTAGGTGAAGTAGAAATTGTAAAGACAATAAGTTCGTGATCGCTACCCGAATAATCTGTATAAACACGCCAGGAGGAAGTCTTTTGAGCTATTTGAGCCGAAGCCAAAGTGACATCGATGTGGCCAAACCCAACCGCACCAGAAAAAGTGGGAGGACTAAAGGGATCATTGATAACGGAAAGCTCGTGCCGAGCTATGAAGTCCTCACAGAGTTCACCTCTTTTTGCTTTCCTAGACCCTGCAGTGGTAGAATGACACCATAGAGGGGACTCAGCATTGAAGTCACCGCCAATCAAGATGGAATCTCCACCTAGATGACTCATTACGTTATCTAGAAAGCACACATATGGCTCTATCGGGTCGCCAAATTTGAAGTAGGTTGATACTAGGTACATGGATTTACCTGAAAGAGAAATTTCAAGCACGACTGTAGTGCTCGAGGAAAGATGATCTAATAAAATATAAGATATTGAAGAATTAAAAATAATTATTGAAGCTAGAGGGGGTAAATCCATGGAACAGCAAGTGGCAGAAATTATACGGAAGTCTGAATCCGTCACACACATAGAGCCGTCGCCAGTGTATGGTTCCTGAACCAGACAGATATCGATATTCAGTTGATGGGCGAGTTGTTTAAGCTCCAAGGTGGCAGCACGACGTCGGCCCAGATTGAGCTGTCCGATTCTGAGACCTGTTGATACGGATATGCTACTGGCCATAATCAACTGTCAATAGGGCGCGGCTCAACGATGCCTGGAATGCTGGACATTCATCAGAACCAGATTTGTGAGAGGCTGGTTTTTTGAAAAATGAACAGACCGCACAAATTGGTGGACTGTCTATAGCAGGACATACTGAAAAATCGTGCTCACCAGAAGCACAATGGCCGCAGCGAGGGGGATCTTTGCAGAACTTACTTGTATGGCCATACATCCGGCATCTTGAGCACACACTTATTGGTATGAAGTCTCTGACCTTACACACGCTCCATTCAACAAAGACTCTTCCGCACTCAATGAGTTTGTGTCTTATTGTCGGCGGTACTTCAAACACTCTGTCACAGGTAGGCCCAGTGCGAGGTCCCATAAACTTTGAAATTATTAAACTATATTGAATTTGTTAAGCCGCATTCATTGATTATTTCTAATTCATACAAAATAGAACAATTTGTATTTGTTTAATAAGCCGCATTCATTTCTTATTTCTACTTCATACAAAATAGAACGATTTGAATTTGTTTTATAAGCTACATGCGTTAATTATTTGTACTTCATACAAAATAGAACGTTTATAATTAAATTTTTTAATTTTGTCAATACTGACGGTGTTGAATATGTAGAATTCCATAATAATGGGTATTTTAAATCAAACAAATGATTCGGTCTACATATATATTTTTTCCTGAATCCAGGACGACCGTTTCAGCTTATTAGGCTCTTATCAACTGGTAAACATAGACACTGCATTTTCTTATTTACTAAAATTCGGTACATTTTTGCAATTATGAATTGTTCAAAACAGTTGTATTATAGTTTATGTTGGAAATTACGTCGATGCAGGTACCGAAAAAATGTACCGAATTTTAGTATATAAGAAAAAGCAGAGTTTCTATGTTTACCAGTTGATAAGGGCCTAATAAGCTGAAACGGTCGTCCTGGATTCAGGAAAAAATATATATGTAGACCAAATCATTTGTTTGATTTAAAATACCCATTATTATGTTTATAATTAAATTTTGTTTAATATTTTAGTTACATGTATTGTTACAAAATAGAACAATTTTAACTTGTTTTAAATTTATTATAGATTTATTATATACAAAATTTAAATATATCATATAAAGATATTTGTGTGAAAAATTATACAAAAACTAACATCATGATATGAGTCGTATAGTATCAAAGATAGCAATCTGTTCTCGGACTGATTTCAAACAAATTAAAAAAAATCTTTTTTTTAATTTGCTGCTGTCAGAAACTACCGTGTTCCGTGTATAAAGTCTTCATTATATGAAAATAAGGGTATACGGTAGTTTCTGACAGCAGCAAATTAAAAAAAAAAAAATTTTTTAATTTGTTTGAAATCAGTCCGAGAACAGATTGCTGTTTTTGATACTATACGACTCATATGTCCCTAATAGGGAAAGAAGAAAAAACAAACACTTCATATATCTATTTGTCCTTGCAAACGCCCATAGAATTAATAAGATTGATAGATTTGACGGTAACTTTGTGGTAGTCCATGATTACAATAATAATAATGATGCAAATACTTTGCTATATACATACATTAATACGAGGATTAAAGAACATAGGCGATGTATAATGAATAGCAACTTCTCAGAATTCGCAAACCACATATTAGAAACCAACCACTCATTCCATAGCCACACTGTTAAACTCTTACACCAGGTAGTGTTAGCGCCGATTGCCGATTGCAAATCGGGCTAATAAATGAATAATGGACTGTATATCGAAATTTATGAATTGAATTGTTTATCTGTAATGCGTGTCGGATGGGATATGACCAAGGAGCGATAGCACAATAACACACACGATGATGATGATGATGTATATTATAAAACGATGATGACATGTATAGATCGACGAAACGAGACGATTTTATTCGAGCGACGAATTTGAATGATTACATCGAGACGACGTTTTTGCGAGCTCTTTCTTCGGGTTTTGACCGCTAGGGGGAAGGAAACAGTTGTGGAAGGATTTTGGCGGGAATCAAAGGTATTTTGATTTATCCATCATTCTATATCAAACAAAGGTCATTTGATGAATAGTTTAGAGACAATAGTGAATAGAAATTCAAAGAAACATCAACTTAGGTAAACCGCTTATCAATAACACCAAATTCCCTAATTCTTCTCCATTGTTGTCAATTTTCCCGTTATCCGTCCCTCATTCTTCTGTCCAACCAATCACAACAACGTACAATTTACCCCTACCCCACCCTACACGCCTACACCCCACCAATCAACACAACACACTTAGTAGCAGTGTGACCGTTTTTGGTATTTTTAGTACTAAATTGGTATTTTTTCGCCTCTTTGGAACACGTTTGGTATTTTTTTAGTATTTTTCAAATTTTTGGTATTTTTTGGTATATTTTGTGATTTTTGGAAAATTAAATACCATTTTTTAGTATTTTTTTTAATACTCTGTCTGCAATCCTTTTTTCTCTATGATAATTTTATCGCTCTTTACTTCTATTATTTACTCATTGATGGACATTATAGTAGCGGGATCTTCTGAATTACATTTTTCATTTGGTGACTAGGGAATTAGCAAAATTTGATGAATTTCTGAAATAACATTATTCCAAAAAATACTAAAAAGTATCGAATATCAAATAACTTCTGTAAAATTACATGTATCGTCTGTAAAATTACATGCGTACTCTTTGTAGGATATTTTTTTTATATCTACGGGGCGATTAAAAAATTTTTTTTTCGAAAGTAGCTAAGTGACAGTGCTAAGTATTTAATTAACAGCTCCAGTCCGGGAGCAGATCAGATTTATAAGATATTTTTTAATTATATATTATTTTTGCCTTGAATATAATTATGGATTTTCAGATACATAACAGCCGATTATTTTTTAATTATTTTCAGCAAGACCTAGTGTGTTTAATTTGACTTTTCTTCAAAGAGGATCATTATTATTCTGTACATATAACTGAATTTCATATGATTCCATTTCTTACTCGCGACACATTCTTTCTCCCCAGCCATATTATTTTATTTATCCGGTGTTTTACTCGTTTTTCACGCTCTTCCTTGTTATATACGTAACAATCTTACTATAAATATATGCGTGTTTTCTTAGTATGCTCCCAAATATCGTTAAAAAATTTAGTATTTTTTTGGTATTTTTTCACATTGGGTTTAGTATATTTTAGTATATTTTCGCCACAAGTTTGGTATTTTCGGCAGTTTAGAAAACGGTCACACTGCTTAGTAGACATAGAATCTCAGTAACATTATTTAGTTATAATTCACCTGTCGATGGGAGGAGTGCACTCCCGAAACTAGTAGTGTTTAATTATACTCAATTAGTGGTATATAGCAAAGTATTTGCATCATTATTATTATTGTGCCCATATAATTATTCACATTCATGCAGGAAATCGGCCGAGGTGGGATTAAAACTCGAATCTACTAGATCAAAATTCCGGTAAACATATCGCTCTGCATTTTAAAAACAAAAAAAAACGATCGGTATGTGGCCCACGTTGTACTGCTCACTACTAAGTCACTCAACAAAGTATTCAAATTTTGTATGAAATATTTTCAGCATTTTCATGAAATGAGTGTTAAATTATTTTTGATTTAAATATTATATGATGAAAACTCGATAATTCTTCAATGCCATTTTATGAAAGTGTTGTTCCTTTTTAGGAATTTGGAAATATTAATATGAAAATTGAAGTTTCCTGTGCTTGGGTCACTTTGAAATATTTGACAGGTAAAAAAAAAGAAGTACTGATCAGATATCCTTCAAAATATATTAGGGTCTGAGCGAGTATTATATATATGATATGAATGAATTCTTTTGTGTATAATCGACAAAGTAGAATAAACACGCCGTACATAGCACATAGTACACAGGACACACACACAAATACAGATACATTGTAATGAAACTTTCTGAGTACAATCTCAGCATGATACTAGTCGATAATCTGCAATAAAAAATAGTTTTTAAAATTGCGAATTTATAACTCAATTTTTTAAACCGTTAACTAAAAGTATTTAAAACCGTTCAAAAAACTTTTTTAACTGTTCAAAATCCTATGACATTGTGAAGAAACTCTGAGATTATATATATATATATATATATATATATATATATATATATATATATATATATATATATATATATATATATATATATATATATATATATATATATATATATATATATATATATATATATATATATATATATATATATATATATATATATATATATATATATATATATATATATATATATATATATATATATATATATATATATATATATATATATATATATATATATATATATATATATGCATATTGAATTTTTTTCTTTAACTTTTATTTGAACATATATATATATATATATATATATATATATATATATATATATATATATATATATATATATATATATATATATATATATATATATATATATATATATATATATATATATATATATATATATATATATATATATATATATATATATATATATATATATATATATATATATATTCCAGGTCACTGATGGAGGCTGACTTCTTGTGTTAATAAATTAAAACACGCGTGTATCTAGTTGACCATTTATTTTTAGACTGATTGCATAGAATGTTAGCAAGTACATGGAAAAGGCAGACAGATACAGGTCAATACATTTATCTATGACCATAGACAATATATTTCATTGTTGGTGTAGATTCCAACACATTGTTAACTTTGAATACGAGCAAGTGACCTTCCCGGTCCTTTGAAACTTCATAATAATATTATGATGAATCAATATTGAAATCAGTAGTCGATGACTATCAAATGGGGATGGTTGTTTAATCAGCTGACTTCATATCTCATAAGATTCTTGCTATAACCAATATAGCATCATTACTTCTCTAATACTATTATTATTAAATCTTGATTCACATATTTATTTATCAGGGTTGAAAGATTTTTCTTTTTCATATATTTGTATTGCTTATAAACATCACTAAGTATAGAATGAACCTAGGTTTAATCAAATATGGCAAGCAATATCATATTCATCAATGGGCCTTGGCCTCCTCCAGCATTCCTCGCCATCTCCCTCTATCCTGACATGCTCCCCTCCAATCACTTACACCAACAGCCTCCACATCCCGCTGCACGCTATCCAGCCATCGGAGCTTTGGTCTACCTTGTGGCTTTGTGTACAGGACCCTTTTTGACACTCTTTCATCGCCCATTCTTTCCACGTGTCCTGCCCATCGCAGCCTTCCTTTTTTAATCACCTTTTTAATGTTGGGCTCATTATAAATATTGTAGATCTCATCGTTGTATCGTATTCTCCAAGCTCTTTACCTGCACAGTTCCGAATATCCTTCTGAGTATTTTTCTCTCGAACACCAGTAGAGACAATTTATCTTTTTTACTCAAAACCCAATATCATATTATATTATTGAAATATTGCCATCGAATGTAAGTATAAAAAGCAAACTTACTTACTACCTTTAGGAAAGAGGTGCAAAAATGGCTGCAAGATGTGAACTATCCAAATATATCTGATTTGCTTTTGTAGATGTAACTGTTCCGTGTACGTATTTGTAGTTATGTTGTTGATTTTTATGGATCTTTTGGGGATGGCTCATGATTCTTCATGTTTAACTAAATCTTAATATTCTTACCCACTCACCACAGTGCATCTGAGTCTGTTGGTGACTGAATGCACAAATAAAAAAAATAATCTTTTTCGATTATGTATTTTCGATTATCCTTACATTTTTAATGTTTTGTAACATTAGTATACCTATTGTTGTATTTGGTAAGGATTTAAAAAATAAAATAAATATAATTATATTTTACTATTGATACGCTACATGGAGCATTTTCAAACTAGTATATTATAAATAACATATTTCTTCATCTTACATTATTTCCTTGTGTCCTCGTTGCAATAAAAAAAAATTAGAAAAATGTAATTAATAGGAAAATATACCTGCATTTTCAATGATGCCGAAAAGATGAGAAAACAATGCAATAATAAAATAAAATTAAATAAAATACAAAAAACAAAAAAAAACACAAAATAAAAATATTCACATCTAATTCAACGAAATTGTAGTAATCTCTCTTTTGCAAAAACCAACACCAATATGGAAACGAGTGGGTTGTGGCCAACACTATACTCTCCACACCATAGTAAGCATTCATTTTTTCTTCTTGAAATGTTGAAAATCTCTAAATGCATTTTTATGAAGTACATTTCACATTGATATGGCACGCCATAGATTATTTTCTTTGAATTTTGACAATTTTTGAATGAATTTTTGTGTATTTTTGTTGTATCAGAATTTCAAATAGTATAAAAATACCTCGATTTTCCAGACCGTGAGAGCTTTTTTCAAATTTGGACGGTTGAAATCATAGAGAAAAAATTAACGGATATCTATGGAAAACTAATATCTATGCACATTACACTATGATGTTAATATGAAGTCGATCGGACTTATAGTATGGGCTGTAGAGAGGACACAAAAATGATTATCCGTGCGCCGTACGCCATACGCCGTACGCCATACACCGTACATAAAAACACATCATGACGAAACTCACAGTGTGCACTCTCTACATGATACCCGTTGAGAAATTGATGTTAAAAAAACGCTTAAAAATTGTAAAATCATGACTCTCCACCATTCCATAGTGTGAAGACTAAATGTATATCGCGAAGAAAATGTATATACCTACATATTGAAGGATGTGTATTGGTAAAGTTGTAACTTTGTGTATAGGGGAGTGTAATGTGTTTGGTATAAATGGTTTGTTGGACATAATCTTAAGTTCTTAATTTTTACTCCTCACTAACCCAAGGGGACATAGTGGGGAAATATGATTTAGCAATTTTTAAGGCTATTTTCTTTATGGCAGATTATCAACCAGTATCATGCTGGGATTGTATTCTGAAAGTTTCATCCCAGTGTATGTGTGTGTTATTTTACTTTATAAATTTTAGACTAAAGTAGGTACTCATTCGATTCTTTTCAAAATTTGCACATATGTACCTATATCTAATATTCGCTTAGACCCCATTAGATTTTGAGGGATATCTGAATAGTGCTTCTTAATTTTTTTAAACGTCAAATATTTTAAAGTGACCCCAAGCTCAGTAAACTTATAATTTGAAATTTAAGATTTGAAATTAGAAATATCAAATTTTCATAATTAAATAAAAAATATTGAACAAAATCATTTCATAAAAACGTTGAAAATTTTTTTCATTCAAAATTCTAATCCTTTGTTTGACTTGGTAGTGAGGAGTATAGCGTTGGCCACAACCCACTCGTTTATATTGGTGGAGCGATTTTTTAAGGTTCGCACGCTTTCGAACTGTCGCGAAAATTTCTTTGATCCAACTGTCGATTCGTTCATGAGAATTCAATTCTCTTAATGAATCGACATTATTAATAGGAGATGCGTGTACGAAGGAAAATTTTGTATGGTGTAGTGGACTTTTTGCATGCTAATAACACCAACTAGTGGCCTCGCAGCATATATGTTCACAAACATTGATTTACTCAGAATTCGGAGTAGAACATTTTATGTGAGTTTTGTGTGTGTGTCCCCCCCCTTATAACTTATGAACCGCTCAATTTAGAGAGCCCAAATTTTCAGAATATATAAACAGTTATAGGCCTGCAAAACTTTTATACTCAGAATTGTGAATTTTTGTTTCAGTCAGGGGTTATCAACTTTTGAATTTTTACTTTATTTTTCCATATATCTCAGAAAGAATAAGTTTAACTGCCTATATTTCCATTTTTTTAAAAAAAATATCGAAAAAAGCCGAAACACCCCAACTAGATAATTTAATTTTATAATTTAAAAAATACAAACAATGTATTAGCACATCTCAAATTTTTTTTAACAATTTTTATAAAAATTGAATTAAGTGACGACATCACTTCATACAATTTGTATGGTAGTCGCCTATACACAATATGTAAGAAGACTTAATAGTTTGATACTTAAATCTCCAAACATACATATATACCATCATACTGTTTTCATATTCTGTGTAAAAAACAGACTGACCTCCATACTATCCTATCCTGACAAACATACCTTACATGTTTTATATAGAAAATAAAATAAGTTGTTTATAGTTTGGTACGTATTCTTTGATTATGTATACTATAGCCATCGACAGTTGGATCTCATGTGTTACATGCAACTAGTATTATACTAATGATTAAGATAATAAATTGTTTCCTGTTGTCAGCTAGATATGTAGGTATAGTAAAATAGTATATGAAACCCTCTTTGATTTTGGTACATTAAGTATATAGGTACACGTATTCATATATTGTTCACCAAGTATTAAACAATGGTGAAATATAGCAAAATCAAACTAACCTATTTCTCAGATATTATCTCTAAGAAAGATAATAATTCTACATATTATGTATGTACTTACATACTGAATATTCAGAAAGCCTCTGTATAATAAACTGTTAAATTGAAAGGAAATGCCAAGTATTGAATAAGTTTATGAGACAAGCCGTCAACAGTTTCTATAAAACAATATTATCTATGATCTCAGATAAATTTTATTGTTAATCGATTCTCAAATTCGAGTGTTTCGTTATAATGTCAGCCTTCGTAGCTGAGCCAGTTAGATATTCTAGGGGCCCAGGTTCGATTCAAACACAGATTCGAGACACAGTTTTTAATTGTGTTATTCAGTCTGTGAGACGCTTAACATTATCAAGTCTTCTAAATGAGCCGACAATTTATTGGTTGGGTGTTAAATTAATATTAATTTAACAAAGTAGGTGTAGCCTTTGAAATACTCTTCTGCTGTTAAGCTAATCCGCGGTGTTCCACAAGGGTCCAAACTTGGTCCATTGTTGTTTGTTTTATAGACTGCTGATATGATAAATGTTCTAGATTGTAGATGAAAGTTTCCAAAGAAGCACTATAAACAAAACATAATATTTACTACAAAACTGTAATAAAATTAGAGGTTATATACAAATTTTCATGACGTGTATACAAAAGTCATGCGTATATGTAATAAAATTAGAGGTTATATACAAATTTTCATGACGTGTATACAAAAGTCATGTATACAATTTTCATGACGTGTATACAAACAGTTGATTTTTAATTACTGAAAAATAAATTTAAATACTTTCATTCTCGAATCGACTTGAGCATTGGCATTAAAAATTACATGGTGAATGGCATTTTGTTTTTATTATACTCTGAAATTTCCAAAACACATACATATAACAGGATTAATTCCATTTCGTCGTTATATTTCTGTAAATCGAAATACTTTAATTTAAACAATTCCTGGGAAATACGTAAAATTTATCATAACATTAGAGATTCTGATGAAATCAAGATTAAGTCAATATTATTTAAACGTCAATTTGCGTTTACGCTATGAAATATCAATTCAAAGAATAAATTATAATATTTTAATATCTATATAGAAAACAAAACAAAATCATGAAAATATACCATTAAACTTTAGATTGGAAAAAAATCCTTAAAATTGATATAATACTCATAGACTGTAAATTTCTTTGATATCTTGTATATTATAACTTGTATTCTCTATATAGAAATGAATACACCAAATAATACGAAGTATTATTACGTGTGTCTATAATAATTAAGTTTAAGAGGTTTGTTTATTACTATGTTTTAAGTATTAATTGACTATATGAAGATTTTACTAGGCGTGTTCAATAATTGATTTAAGATTTTCAACAAACAACACCCTCTAAATAATATTTCATCTCAAATACATATTTTGTAGAAATAGATCTTTGATAAATTGTTTATTTTTATTCTTTGAAATATGATGGCCAAAATCTATTTTTTTTTGTTTCAGTTCAATTTTTCCTTCTTCTTTTTTTTTGCTTTATCTTTTTAGTTCAACTTTTGTTTTCTTTTTGTTCTCCTACATATGTATATGTGTATTTAAAACTTTTTTTTTAACTGTGCAAAGTTATGTCTTTTTTGTTATTCTATGAATGCTCAGGAGACGTTGATTGTACCTACCATACTATGCACAATAGCCATGCGGGAGATACCTGTTATTGGAGCACTGGAGATTCTTATGTTTTTGTATCATGATTTCTTTGTTTGTGTTGTTCAATGTTCTGTTGGTGTCTCTGTATATTAAATAAATAAATAAATACAATGGAATGTTTTGGATCAACTGAATGAAAAAGATAACTTACTGAAATCCGCGTTTTTATTCACAAATAACAATCTTTATTTAATTGATTAGTTTATAATAAGATTTTATACTTTCAAACGGCTGATAAATATCGATTGACGCAGTACTTTGACACTTCGAGAGAGCAATGGCGGGCGAAGGAAAAAATGACTATTTATGTATATTTTTACGATTGTTTTGGAATGTTCCATGGATGAGTGTTGCCACGTTAATAAATATTTTCGCTATGAATATTAGTACATCACCACAAAGTACTTGTAGCTACCTACTTTCCGTGTGCAGAATGCCCTCTACCATTTCGCTTGTCATATATATAATGCTCCATCTCTCTCGCACACTGGTATATCTCGATTCACGCACACACACATACACATCTTAATATTATACCTTCTGTCAGCATTGTGGAGAATACCATAGTGAAACCAAACCCCAAAAATATTAGGCAATCAGAAATATGCTTTTGTTATGTAGTAATTCACAGCCCATTCGCTTTTTCATATAAAACTTATTTAAGTACCTAAAGGAGGCGTTTACTTTATACGACTGTCGCTTACAATTTTCGCACACATTCACTGCTGACTATGTATGCTGCAATAGCCTGTAATAACTTCAATATTATTATAATTTTGAACATCTTAACAGTGACGAAGTTGGAATACTATTTATTTATTTTAAGCTTTTTTAGCACATAAGCACAATGGCGGGCTTATTGCCAAATGGCATAACTTCTAACCAACCATATTCATTTGGTGAAAAACAATTATATTTATGGTATGTACCAACATATTTATGACTAAAACATATAATACAAACAAAAGCAATAAAGAAAATAAAACATTTAAAACAAAAACAATAAGGAAACGGAGGGGACAGGAGAGAGGGGGGGGGGAACAAGGATAGGATAAAGAGACAAAATTAGGTGTTATGTGTATTTATTTGTTATGTATTACAGAAGACCTGGAAAATCAAGACACCTGCAGGGCTTACGATTGTTTACGTGATCACTTTATGCGCAAAGTTCACCAATCGTACATTTCAATTGACGCGATTCAGGGGTGACATCAATGCGATTGTAACCTCATGTATAAGGACTGTTGCTTTCATTGTTTACATATCAATTTAATTGATGGCGTTACAGCGTTATGGCGTTTTGCACAATTGTGCCGAGACCGCGAGTCTAGAGGAGCTTCTAGAGCTACTCTTCGTGCCATGCATTCTTTGTCATTCTTACTAGCGTTCTATGAAGGGGCCGTTTTCAGTCCCCATATTCAAAGCGGGTAGAGGTGGGCGTAGCTAGTGATGGATAAAAAAATTTCTTTGTCGCTTCATAGATGGTGATGATTTTCAAAACTCAATAAAAAATATACATAATTTGTGAACGTTGTGCAAGCGCATAAAGCGATCACGTAAACCAGCCTATGACAGATCATAAACCCTGTAGGTGCCTTAATTTCCCGATTCTCTTATTATATTCCTACTTCGTCTCTATTGGGGGTATAAAAATTTGTTATAAAAATATCATTGATTCCCGACAAAGAAAAATCCAGTGTTTGCTTTATGCAACTATAAAAATATGCAATTATAAAAATATGCAACTATAAAAATATGCAACTATAAAAATAAAATAAGATCGAAAATAGCCACGTCTCTTTGAAGAAATATTTTACCAGACTTTTTTTATTTGAAATAAAATGCATGCGTCTGTCGTGTCGCACTGAGTTACATGCAGCGATCGCACGTTCGAAACACCACTCTTATTCCATAAAAAAAATCGTAGGCGTGCTCGAATTTGATTTTTCTCATTATATACCTATGGTGTTGCGTACTAAAAATAATCAAAAAATTATTTCTCTCGTGTCCTTCTAACAAAGCACTTTATTTTATTTTTCCCTTTCCTATGATATAAATAGCGAACGCACAAAGATGAGCAGGGCTGGATCGAAGTTCAAATGACGCTTTTCCGTCGAATGCAATAAAATTTGTGACGCCAAATAAAATTAAAATATTAATTAGAATTTTCGCTAGAATAGCGCTATAGCTTATTTGTTGGCTCTACGAAACAAGGCAGTCTTAAGAAGTCTACCGAAGGTGTCAACGTTCTGAGCTCCACGTATGTAAAGGGGCAATTTCACGATGTTGTTAAAAAAAGGTGTTGATGTTTCCACATGCTCTTTGGAGAAAGGAACTTTGAGCATAATTCGTGGTGCACCTGGGCATTCTAAAAGTGAGAGATGTCCTAGGGGAGGACAATTAAAACCAATCCCATTCAAAATATCAGGAGAGTCTATCATATTATTTTGTAATTTGTATAAAAAAGTTTTTATGTTTTTTTTGTCAATATCCATTTGTGGCGATACGGCGCCTGTAATTCTTTAAGCCAGTAGGAAGCGTCAATTTCCGATCGAAACGGGAAGATCAATAGAAGACTTCGAACTTTCCAGAAATAGCACGGAGTAGCAAATAAGCGGAATATTGAGCGCGGGCAAAACAGTGCCAATATATTTTCTCTTATTTATTTAGTGAAATTGTATTTTATTAAAGTTGTAAGAAAAATATATTGTTTTATATCGTGAGTAATCATTCATTTCTCAGTACTCTACAAAGCTCTAAGTTCAAGCTCACTCTTTTAAGCTCTTCTAAGCTCACTCCGTTTTCACTGTCCACTTAGAATCTTCTAAAACTAATTCATATATTAATAGAGCTTGTACTGGGTGCAATAGAAATTATTCGAGTGATCCGGAATTGGATATGTTTGCTTCGAGTTTTTATATATTTAGAAAAAAATGGGAATTTGTCGGATATTTAATCTGTGCTCTGTTCTGTTGTGCACATATTTAACTTTTTAATTGTGCCCCTTTAACTTAATTTTTTTTTTATTTATTTATTAAAGTTTTATTTATTTACATTTTTTTTAAACAATAAGTATTCTTGCACTTAACTGCAAAAGCAGTTAAACAGTGCTAGCTCTCTCGTACACTTATATAAATTTGATAATGTAACAAAAAATAATTATAAACAAACAAAAATTAAAAACTAGCAATACAATATAACAATAATTAAAACCACTAACAGAATATAACAAAGAAAACATACAAACTTATATATAAAATTCTTTTAACATAATTTAATTTATTATTATTCATACATTGAGACACGTGAGGTAAATCATAATATGAGTTTCTATGAGTCGATGCTTCCCCCCACTCCCCTCCCTACTTCTCTCCTTTCCCATCCTGTTTTCATAATTGTTAACAAATGTGTATGTTATATATTTTAGAATACTATAATTGGCAATATAAAAATTATCTTTATATATTTGTATAAATTTTTATTGTATTGCTGTTGTATTCTATAAAATAAAATTAAAAAAAAAATACGAATCCAGTACCTTTTATCAAAAACAATTTTTATTTATTTTATTTTATTTGGGACACTTATCATCTGAATATAATTTGATTATTTCAATATTTAAATAAATTTAATAAATCTTTTAATTTATTTAACGTATTTGTGTCAGTAAAATAAAGAATCAATTTGGTTTCAACTGATTTGAATCTGTATTATATTATGGGAAAAATAAATAAATTATTATTATTATTATATCAGGGATTCAAAACCCGAGAAAAATTATCAATAAAACCACATACTAACATATTATGATGTTATACATAATATGTATAACATCAAAATATGTTTGGTTTGTTTTTTGGGTTTTTAGTTAATAGGATAACTTATGATCAATTTATAGGTTAGGGGGTGGGGGGGTAAAAATAAAATGAAAACTTTAGGGCGCGAAAACTTTAGACCCGGCCCCGAAATTGAGTGGCCAGTTTGACCAACGAAACGGGCCAAAGCACTGTATACCTACAATGTACCGCGGTCATATTTCAGGATTTAGATTTTATTCTGCAATTTCATAAAAAGAAAAATAATATGAGTTATAAAAATCCCGTCGGTGATAGAGCCGGACATTATGATCCCTGTGTAGGGCCAAACCGTGCCATTTTTTGGCCACTTTATTATGGCCGAAATAAGAAAAGGCCGTTATGCCAACAAGGGCCGCCCGGCGCTAATACATTTTTGGGATCTTGGTGTTGTTTATTTGGCAGCGGCGAATTTTGAATTGTAAACGCTCAACAAAGACGATACCTCTTATTATTAATTCATACCATCACACTAGGTCCATAATGTGGTATGCAGTGACGTTATATAACATTATATTTTGAACATTCACGGACTGAGAATGAATGTGAGTAAATCTAAGATATTGCCATACCATACCATCACGCCATTTCTCTATTTGGGGTAGGCAGAGAGAACCGAACGCCAGACTCCTCTCTCTTGACATACATTCCTCGCTTCATTCACGTCCATACATCGTCTCATACACGCTCTTCTATTATTCTTACTTCTAACATCACCATCTTTCAAAATCCCATTTATGTGATCGTGCCAACTTTTTCTTGGCCGACCTCTACTTTTCGTTCCTCTTTTATCAGCCTTGTATACTTTTTTTGTCAGACGGTCATCACTCATTCTTTCTATGTGGCCGAACCACCTTAGGGCATTTATTTTCATCTTACTTACGATATTTCTAATATCCTCATTTCTTATTCTATCATACATCGTTTTACCACTATTGGTATTCTATGTAAGATATTGGTATTCGAAAAAACTGAAAGTATAACTCCGTGTAGAATAAAAGTAGAGAACGAATGGCTAGAACAAGTAGAAGAATATTTATACTTAGAGAGTATGTTTGAACGGAATGGAAGACCTGATAAAGACATTCAAAGAAGAGTTATGGCAGGTAACAGAATAAACGGAGCTCTCAGACCAGTAATGTCCGATCCAAGCATCTCAAAGGAAGCCAAAATTGCCGTACATAATGCAATTGTAGTGCCCACTTTGATGTATGCCAGTGAAACATGGACGTGGCAAAAAACGCATGAAAGTAGAATAAATGCTGTGGAAATGAGATCACTAAGAAGAGTATGTAATAGAACGATATATGATAGAATAAAAAATGAGGACATAAGGAGGGAATGCAAGATGAAGAATAGTATTATAAATAAAATTCCTTGAGGTGGTTTGGACATATTGAAAGAATGAATGATGAACGACTGACCAAAAAAATATACATGGGTGTAAGAGATGGAGTGAATAGCAGGGGCCGCCCCAGATAGGGATGGCATGACCATATGAATGATATTTTGAAAGAAGGAAATATAAGAAGCATGAATAATCGACGAGCATGTATGAGACGATGCATGGATGTAAAGGAAGCTAGGAATGTATGCAAAAATAGAGGAGTATGGCGCTGCTTACCCCGTAAGGGATATGGCGTGATGGTATGTATGTATGTATGTATGTATATTTTGAAAACTGTGCATCCACTGATAAATCGAACCCGAGACTTTTCGCTCAGTAGTTTGATATTGGAGAAACTGAGCGACGAAGGCCCCGTATTTATTCATTCAATCATACCATCACGCGTCGCGCTTCATTATATAAGGTAATGCACACCCGCTCACCTTTTAAGGTTTTTTGAGATATTGTGTGCTTCCTTTGTATTTTTGTGTAAATTACAATATTTTATTTTTTGTTGTTTACGTATAATTTAAACTGTGTAAATTGGTTATTTTTTCAACGATAATATTCTTTTTGGTTACATATACTAGATGTAAGAAAATGCATTTATTTTTTACATCTAAATAAAATATACCTACCTGTCGCTGGTTACCCCATATTGTCGGATATTCCGTGATGGATTGAATGTAGCTATCGTGTGTATTTTTGTGATATGAATAAACTAAATCAGTATTTTTTTTCGAGGCTTTAGCCATCGCTTTTTTTTGAAAATAAGTAGGTAACCTTTTAACGTGCAAGTCAAATGGAGATTGATGCTGTAGACAGATGTGAAGTAATTTAGGTCTGAGATAAGTGGATTACTTCCGGTTCAAGGATGCTGGATGCTGGTGTATCTGTGTGTCTATTTTGAGGCATTTTATTTGTATGGCCCAAGTCAGTGAGTCTATAAAGCATTTCTGAGGTATCATAAATAACCATTAGGTGGAATATAACGCTCCCAACAGAGAATATAACTATAAATATTCCCGATTCACTACAACATATTCTAGAGCTTTTGAACCAGGATATATGTATAACAATTTACCTACCTCTCGGTACTCTCACAAAGAAATATAGGCTTTCCGAATAATCAAAGACAGACAACTTCATGTTACTGAAGATGGACATTTAATGATCGAGACCATTTTGACAAAGGAATTGTATGTAAACATAAAGTGTAATTAAATAATGTTTTATATTTTAATTATTAGTATTTAATAACAAAAAATAATGCAAGGAATATTTATCCCTAAGCACCTGATCTCGATATCCTCTTCTTGTCATTTCCCTGTCCATTTTTTCTATAAAGTATTTTTTTTCAATATTTTTATTATTGCATATGCGCAAACATTGGATTTTTTTCCCTGTCGGGAGTCAAAGGTATTTTTTAACAGATTTTTAATTATCTCAATAGAGACGAAAATGGAATATTTACTGTAGGAGAACGAGATCCCTATCAATTCAATTTTTTTTTTCATTTCAGATGGGTCAGTGGCAGAGCGGTTAGCGCATTCGGTTAGTAATCCAGTGGTCGAGAGTTCGAATCTTGCCTCGACCGATTTCGTTCACCTATAGCACAATATATTTTAGGGAACGTAGGAAGATGTATATATGCTTGTTTAACAAGGACATACCTATTCATTTAAAAAAAAAAATTGTTACCTGTGTGAAATATATATTTTCTTCGTTTTTTTAGCTTTTTCGTTACTTCTACCACCACCCGCTCCGCATATGGGGACTGTCAACGGCCTCTTCGCAGAACGCTAGAATGAACGACAAAAAAAAACAACAATTCATGACACGAAGAGTAGCAAGTGAAAGTCGAAATTCACACTTGCGGACTGTCGACGACTTCAGATCCATATATATATATATATATATATATATATATATATATATATATATATATATATATATATATATATATATATATATATATATATATATATATATATATATATATATATATATATATATATATATATATATATATATATATATATATATATATATATATATATATATATATATATATATATATATATATATATATATATATATATATATATATATATATATATATATATATATATATATATATATATATATATATATATATATATATATATATATATATATATATATATATATATATATATATATATATATATATATATATATATATATATATATATATATATATATATATATATATATATATATATATATATATATATATATATATATATATATAGCACTGATGGAGACATTTGTTGAGTGAGAAAGAACTGCTAAAGAAATGGGACTTTGCATCAATGCCAGTAAGACCAAATATATGCCAGTCACCAAGTCTGTTAATACCACACAATAGAAACTGTTGAAAACTTTACTTACTTGGGATCGATTGTGACTAACGTAAATGACACATCCACAGAAATTAAGCGAAGGATATATATTGCAAACAGATGCTCCTTTGGTCTGAGATGACATCTGGCGTCTCGGATGATGTCTAGAAAAACCAAAGTTACAATCTACAAAACGTTGCTACGCCCTGTACTTACTTATGGTTCTGAATGCTGGGTTTTGAGTAAAAAAGATGAATTGTCTCTACTGGTGTTCGAGAGAAAAATACTCAGAAGGATATACGGACATGTGCAGGTAAACGGAGCTTGGAGAATACGATACAACGATGAGATCTACAATATTTATAATGAGCCCAACATTATAAAGGTGATTAAAATAGGGAGGCTGCGATGGGCAGGACACGTGGAAAGAATGGGCGATGAAAGAGTGCCAAAAAGGGTCCTGCACACAAAGCCACAAGGTAGACGAAACGTTGGTAGATCACAGCTCCGATGGCTGGATGGCGTGCAGCGGGATGTGGAGGCTGTTGGTGTAAGAGACTGGAGGGGAGCATGTCAGGATAGAGGGAGATAGAGGAGGCCAAGGCCCGCAATGGGCTGTGGAGCCATTGATGATGATGATCTATGGCAAACACATTTGAAGGCTTTATAATTATTGTTCTTCGAGATCACTAAATGCGCATGTCGAATGGGACCTTGAAGAGTCCCACGGACAGCAACGAGGAGCTCCGATCTGTAAGAGAACACAATTGGGTGGGAACACTCCCAAAGATGTGATCCGAAGTTTGGTCCGGACATTGACAAAACTGACATGAGGAAGAGGGAGCAATTTTGAAGGGTTGAAGATAGCTTATAAGTTACCGTGTCCTGTGAGAAATTGAGAAGTTCAAAAGTCTGGAACAACCTAAGGAGATTTCAGTCGCGACCTCACGTCAGGAAAAAATACGAAGGTAACTCTACCAACTGGACAGGTCGTCCAGCGGGTTTGCCAGATGTTTGGTAGAGTGTCGCTCACGTTTCTCTTAATTGTGCTTCGAGAGTTTCGACTTTTTGCTTTTATTCTTTTGTTGATTTACATTCGCAATTTTTTCATACTATGTAATGTGGTTGGTTGAAAGAAATTGTCTAATGGCAATAAGCCCGCCAGTGTACAATATATTTCTTTATGTAAGTATATTATATACAAAATGATAAATAAATAATTCTCAGTGGCACAGTTGGCAAGCCGTTCGCGGCTTCTGTGCGAGCATCCTAGGTTCGATGCCCAGCAGAGGAGAAATTTATTTAAATTCATTTCTCATGCAAATTTTGCTTCTTTGGGCTAGAAACACTGTTTAGTTGGAAGATATTGTTGTACAGCAATAAAATCGCCACTTGCGCAGGGTTTATGGAAGTGTTTTTTATTAAAATTTATAGTGAATTTCCGCGGCTAAGAATAATGCTTCCAATCTTTTCTGCTATTATTGTTTTCGGGTTTCCCGTAAATGTCGGATAATCTAAAATACAAATAGCAACGATAACATTTCAGGTTGTTGCCGTTTTAGGTGAGACGAGACTGATGTGTGGGTATACACGTATGTGAAGTGATTCTTTTGAAGATTAAGTACACCCGCACACCTGTCGCTGATTACTGCACACTGTGGGTTATCAGAGTGTCATGACTTTTTTCATATCTTACCTATAGGTTTATTCTTGATCCTTTGTGACTCAAGAAGACATATCTTACTGAGGATTTTGGTTTCGACTCCCGGAGCAGATATGTACCTACATTTTTCATTTTGAATTTGTTAGACACTCCTCACTACCCCAATGAGAGTTATGAATTCGCAATTTTTTATTTCAGATTATTTATTTATTTTATTTAATATAAAGAGACACCAACAGAACACTGAACAACAAAAACAATGAAATCATGAAACAAAACATAGAATCTCCAGTGCTCCAATAACAACAGGTATTTCCCGCATTATCAACTAGTATCATGCTGAGATTGCATTCTGAAAGTTTCATCACAATGTATACCTATGTGTGTGTGTACTGTGTATAGCACACAGTACGGCGTGTTTATTCTAATACTTGATCGATTATAGACCAAAGTACTCATTAGATTCTTTTAAAATTTTGCAAATATGTATATCTAATACTCGCTTAGACCCCATTAGATTTTGAAGGATATCTGATCTGTCCTTCTCAATTTTTTAAACTGTCAAATATTTCAAAGTGGACCCAAGCTCAGGAAACTTATAACATGATATTTTTATTATCAAATTGCTAAAATAACACATCAATGTCATAAAATGGCATTGAAGAATTATAACAGTTTTCATAATAAAATATTTAAATCAAATATAATTTAACAAACCCATTTCATGAGAATGCTGAAAAATTTCCATACGAAATTTGAATACTTTGTGTAGTGACTTTTCTGTGAGGAGTATAGCGTTGGCCACAACCCACACTTTTTGTATTACTTTTACACTGTCTTTATAAATAAAACTGACAGTCGATTTTTCAAAACCCATCATCAGAGTGTCACTGCTTTTTGGCCTTTTAGAAATCTGACTGAAGGTTTCAGGTTCGACTCCCGGAGGAGACACAGTTTTCACTGCCTTTTCAATCAGGATTCGAGAGACGATTAATAGCATACATACATACATACATACCATCACGCCTTGTCCCTTACGGGGTAAGCAGAGAGAACCGAGCGCCATACTTCTCTTTTTTGGCACACATTTCTGTCTTCCTTTACATCCATGCATCGTCTCATACATGCTCGTCGATCGTTCAAACTTTTTATGCTTCCTTCATTCAAAATATCATTTACATGGTCATGTAACCCCTTTCTGGGGCGACCCCTGCTATTCACTCCATCTCTTACACCCATGTATATTTTTTTGGTCAGTCATTCATCGTTCATTCTTTCAATATGTCCAAACCACCTCAAGGCATTCACTTTCATTTTACATTTAATATCCTTCTTTATCTTGCATTCTCTCCTTATGTCCTCATTTTTTATTCTATCATATATCTTAGTGATCTCATTTCTACAGCATTTATTCTACTTTCATGAGTCTTTTGCCACGTACATGTTTCACTGGCATACGTCAAAGTAGGCACTATAATTGCATTGTGTACTGTAATTTCGGCTTCCTTCGAGAAGCTTGGATCGGACATTACTGGTCTGAGTGCTCCGTTTTAGCAGCATCAACCTCTAGAATGTGACAATTTGTTGTTAGGTGCATGTAAAACTGATATTAGACAGAAAAATATTCATACAATTTATTATGTACGTAGAGTATTGAAAATTTGTAAGACCTCAGGGCTGGCACAAATATACTAAAGTATTAAGCAGATAGTGAGAAATAAAAAATCCTGTCTTTTTTCAGTGAAGATGTTTCTACTCTTCTTAAACTACATACGGCATATGTTTCCTTACATTATATATCTTATTGCTCATACGTAAAGTAGAGCACATACTGATGGTATACCAGTGTTTGTCAAACTATAAAATGATGTCCCGTGACAATTCCATCGACGAAAAAAAAACGAGTGGATTGTGGCCAAAGCTAAACTCCTCACAAACAAATAACTCTACAAAGTATTCAAATTTAGTATGGAAAATTTTCCGCATTTTCATGTAATTTAAGGTTTTTTGAATTATTTTTGATTTAAATATTTTATTATGAAGACTTGATGGTTCTTCAATGTCATTATAAAAGTGTGATGTGCCTTTTTACCAATTTAATAATAAAAACAACATATAATTGGCATAATTGGTGAACGTTGCGCAAGCGCATAGATGACAGGTCGTGGGCCCTGTAGGACCTGTAGGTGCCTTGAGTTCCTGGTTCTTCTACATATAATGGTGGTTATTCTGAAACGACAAAACCGATTGACATCTGGGATTATCACAATACAAAAATGGCGGCTATCGTCTTTTTTGACAGTGGGTTATTCTGAACGCACATCTGTTGAAAATGTTTACTGAATTTCGTAAACAACTGTTGATATTGAAACAAGCGGTCAAAGCCTGTTGTTTAGATTACAGATTGACTGGGTTTGACTTTTTCTTCGACAAATATTTAGATATTCGCTTAAAATGGCACAAAAAATGCAGCTTTGGCTTTAGTTGAATATTTAGAGGTAAATGACAGATTGGAAGTAGGATTTTTATTCATTAACAGCACATTTGTAAAACTTTTAAAAATGAAGTATCGATGTTTTAATTTTATTTTATGGTTTTGTTCTAGGTATGCATATAGTAGGTATTTATAGAAGGAATTTGAGAGACGTGATAAACCCATTTGATATTTCTGAAATTAGATTTATTGAAATAATACAGAGTTGACCGAAATATGACGAGATTTTTAATCAACATCATCAAACCTCATGTCTGTGGAAATACAAAAAGAGCTATACCAGTCAAAATAAAGGTTCTCACAACTTTGAATTTCTACGGCCAAGGATCTAAACAAAAGGCAGTGGCTCAAGACATAAACGTATCAATGTCACAACCTTCAGTGAGCCATTACATAACAGAAATAAGTTGCATTATCACATTTAAACATTATTAATGACATTTTAGACATTATTAATGAGTAGATGGTAGATATTTATAAAAAATAGTAAAGATTGAAGCGCGTAAACAACGGTATTCGCATGTGTTCGAATGTTTTGAAGTGTGAAGCACAGATAAAATAGAAGTGTCTGAAGACATAATCTGTGGTCTGTAGTTAGTTACGATTGTTTTTGACCATGGACAAGGCAATTGCATGTTCAGAATTACCAAAACGTGTACTATTGCGTGACGATTGATTTGACAAACAAAAACAACTATTGTGATTGGATTCATGTCGGTACAACGGTAGTCATTTCAGAATAACCACCATTATCCCAACTTCGTCTCTATTGCGATTGTAAAAAGTTTGTCAGTAATAATATCATTTCACTCTCTACAGGGAAAAAAATCAATGCTTGCGTATAAGTAATTAAAAAATATTCGATTTACATACACATTGGTACAAGGAGGTATACAAAAATGCAGTAATATTTAAGTAAGCCAAAAATGAAATAATATTTCTGGCGCAGTTCAGGAGTGACATCTGTACGAGACACCGTCACCTAATTTATAAGGACTATTGCTTTCATTATTTACAAATAAACCAATTTCTCAATAGATGGCGTTACAAAAAGGTTTCTTCGATACTTCATAGATGACAATAGCAATAATGTCTTATTTTTAGGTGAATTTTTATAGGTACATTATTCAAATATATAGAACTTTCAAAAATTACATTAGTAAGGCAACTCAATAAGAAGGCATAATTGGTGAAATTTGCGCAAGCGCATGAAGTGATCACGTAAACCAGCCGATTACAGGTTGTAACCCTGTAGGTGCCTTGAGTTCCAGGTTATTCTATAATATCCCAACTTCGCCTCTATTGAGATGTTAAAAGTTTGTCAAAATAACAAATTTCGAGTTTCCTGAGCTTGGAGTCACTTTGAATTATTTGACAGTTAAAAAAATGAGAAGCACTTATCAGATATCCTTAGAAATCTAATGGAGTCTAAGCGAGTATTGGATACACAAATTTGCGAAATTTGAAAAGATTCGAATGAGAACTTTAGTCTATAATCGATAAAGTAAAATAAACACGCCTTACATGTTACAAAGAACATACATAGTAAACAGCACACACACAGATGCATTGTGATGAAACTATCAGATTGCAATCTCAGTGTGATACTTGGGCGAATTCATAAATCCCCACTATATCCCTGGCGTATTGAGGAGAAAATTTTTTCGCAAACTCAAGTTTGAGAGCCACTGACGTAAGAAACCTAATACTTAGCTTGCATTAGGCACGGCTGGTTTATATTGCTTTTACTAAACAAGTTAGTGCCCGGGTAGGTTGCGAGGACCGTCTCACTTAATAACTCATCCGCTAATCCTGTGAAATATGTATTATGGCACAAGTGGACGGAGAGCAGGTTCAAGGACAGAGAACAAAGATAAAGGGGGAATATTGTCTTGGGAAAATTTCAATTCAGAAATTAGGGAATCTTCCTGCCAACCCTTCCCAATCTAGTCTTTGGGAAAATAATAAAGAGAATTTCGACATCTTTGTGAACAGAAGAAATATCATAGATACCAACCTGAATAAATTATTTTAATGGGTTTACTTAAAATCGTAAACAATATTAAAACAGTGCGTTTTAAGGACTTAAATGCTTCTGGATTATCTGGAAAGGATCATAAAAGATGTAAAAAATAGTATTTTTTATCGAAATTATATTTTTATGGCTTAGTTAGATATATCTGACTCCCGAGCCAAATTTCCTGGGTTCAATTCCCAGGAAATATAGGATACATTTTGTTTTTGTGTTATCAGTCTTGATACGAGATATAATTAAAATAATTAATTGGCAGAACGAAGCAGTATTCATTGGATGCGTGATAGATTTATATTAACTGATAGTTTTTATAAAAGTAAAATATATAATTGGCTTTAGCAGGCAGACGCTATAATTTTAGACGCTAAAGAAGAGATTTTTCATTCCTATTTTCAAACTTTTTACTAATGAATATTACCTACTCATATTTGATTGATTTGTTTGGTTACGTCCATTGATAGGTGCATCTGTGTCGGCATTCCGACGACAATGCTCTTCTATAACAATGTTCGAGGAATTCCTTTGGATCAATTGGACGTGTGGATCTTAAAGCCACGAAGAGAAACTTTACAGCTTTTAGACTTTTTGGCATAAATACAGAGCACTCCTTTCTTAACGATCCATGTACGGTGTGTACTGTTTTCGAATAATAAGCTATCTTTGACACATTAATTGCAGTGTCTGGAAGATCACTTCTACGGACTCTTCTAGAGTCCGATGTAGAAGTGCTTTTTAGAGTTTTGCAATTTGCCGTTACATTTTCTCTTTAGCAAAATGGTTGGTGGTGAGGGAAGAACTGATACAGGTTCTTTTCTTGTGTATTATTTTTTTAGTTCAATCGTATTGAGTAAATTTTCATTGATTTAAAAAATGTAAAATTTCGTTGATCATACTTCTGTTCATTGCATATCTAGAAGGCACTATAAGCTTATCTCTGTGCTTTAATTTTTTTAACCGACTTCCAAAATATTTAAAAAAAAAGAGTTTCTTATGTCCTCATTTCTGACCCTGTCATACACTGTTCTATTATGGATGATGATGATTATAATATTTTAAGAATTCCTTTTTTAATAGGAAGGTAGTGCTTGAGAAGTCATCACACAAGTTTTATCGAGTTCTGATATGAATTATAATAAAAAATCTTCAAACTCTTTACTTGCACAGACGTCTGCAGTCTGTAGAGTATGTACGTATTATTGTATTAGGCGAATTGTATCAAAGATAATATTACTACATACATACATACCATCACGCCATGTCCCTCGTGGGATAGCCAGAGAGAACCGATACATTTTTTTTTATCTTGTCACAGAATAATTTTGAAGCAGTTTTTTTAGATGAAATATTACTCTTGTTGTTCAGCGAAAGTGAAACCTTCTGGGTCGATTAGAGTATCCGTGTGTGTGGATGTGAGGGAAGCGAACCTTCATGCAAAAGAATCATAATATTTAGGAAATATATATGATTTTATTAAAACATACGTGTGACTATGTCGGGTGTATTTTCCGTTAATAATGTAATATAATATAATAGTTATGAAGCACGAACCGAGGATGGTTAGGGGAGAATGAAACACCTGCAAAATATAAATTAGGGATTAGGAATATATATTTTTTCTTCCTCCTCTCTGCTAAGCGCTTCGAGACTTGATAAAGTTACCAAACTTCTACCCCGGTTCTGAATCGAGAACTTCTCGCTTTTGGTATCCGTCGAAGAAGACCCACACAAGTAATTACCAATCTGATTAATATCAGATACGAATTGGCGAATAGAAAAAAAAAACAGGAAAAAAGGTGATTTGCAAAGAGTTACATGCGAAAACTGTCTTAAAAGTATTTATTTATTTATTTCATCTCAGAAAGCTACAGCTTTAAGTTATGTATTTCACATTTCATCATTTGTTTGAAATTTGAGCCAAGAAGGCATTCTTCAATTTAAATTAATAATAATAATATGTTAAATAGTTCAAAAAATCATAAAATAATACGTGATAAAATAAAATTGAAAAAGATATATAAAAATATAGACATATATAGTAAACGACTATGTTTCAGGACGAAAAGGGGTTTGTTGGATAGTGTATTAGAGTTTAAAAACATCTTCATCTGTTTTTGATAATGTTTTAATGTACCTATGTACCAAAATATCTGTGTATTTGAAATGTGAATTTAAATGTGTATATTATTTATGTCGCTGAATTCTTAACATATATAGGTGAAAAATATCAGTGTGTTTGAAATTTATATAATTATGTTGTTGATTTCTTAACATATATATGTAGGTGTAAAATATCTGTCAGTTGATATGTGTAATATTGTCGCTGAATTCTTAACACATATAGGTGAAAAATATCTGTGTGTATAAGTTTTGATTTGGAAAAGGCACGTTGCATAGTCGCTGCGATAGAATTTAAACAAATAATTTGAATGCAATACAATTACTATAGAAACCCACTGATAACCAAATATGATTAATGGGATCTTTTTTTGTTATTATAAAAGTTACAAATTAAAATAAACTCTAATATAATACTGTAATGTGTTAAATTGCTTATAATCATATGAATGAAACAATTCTGCAAATAGTGTAGAACAGGGGTGGGTAGACTTCACCATCGGCTGTCTACAAAAATAAAACTACACGACAAGCCATTGACTCGCAAGTAATTTTTTTTTGTACCTAGGTATTATTGGCACAAAAAAATAGTCTATGAATGGCACTCCATGTTTTCCGCTAATTTGTCGTAGGAAGGCAGATATTTACAAAGTGTCAAACGTAAGCACGTAAACAGATGTTCGTCAGTAATCCGATCGCAGTAAGTTTACTTCATTATATTAATTTCGAAAAAAGCAGATTCGCACAAATAAGTTTACCCAAACAATGAAGTTAATTGCTGGGCGACTTGGGCACTTTTCTTGGCTTTAATGATCAAAATCTGTTGCTCTGTCTTTAAGCTGTATGTCTGAAACTATATGCATCACCTCGTCTTAAAGAAAAGGCAAGTCAAAGGTATTTTATATTTCAGAACCAATTATTTCAACATCCTCACAAGAAAATGGATAAATCACGAAATTTGTAACGTTCGTTAAGTGGAAAGATCGAGTGTTTGGTGCAGACCAATTCTAGGATTGTGACACAGAGGAAGAGTCAATTTGTTAGAAAAACATATTTCAAACTCTCTGAAAATATTTCCCACTTCTATTTCTGATGCAGTGCTTCCTTTTGCTATCAAAGCAGCAAAAATTTTCAAAAGATAAAGGGACTGCTGGGAGACAAATTCACAGGAACAAATTCATAGTTGCTTATATGCAACTATAAAAAATAATATTCATAACTTTTTTCAGTTCAGTTTCTTTTTTATGATTTTCCTTTTTTTAATTTCAACACACCAACTATACTCAACATGCAACAATGTACAGAATCTGTAATACATATAATAGGCATTTCCAAGAGATTGACATATTCTTACTTAGCGCCCGCACATTTGAAAAATATATCAAACTTAAAATTTCATCCTCATAATCAAATTTAACACTTAATTATACTGACACATTTACATATATATGCAATTTCACACATCATTCACTCAATATCTCACCATAATATGTAACAATTCCTAATGTATCTTAATATACTACAATAACTTCAGCAACAACCTGTAATTGGCTTTATTATTAATCAAATCATCTTTATGTTATATAATTTATTATATGCTGTATGTTGTCCTTTAAATAAATAAATAAATTGTGAAGATGACCGAGGTAAATTTTGTTGGATATTTTTTTTGTAATTTGAGTATTAGAATATTGTTAAGCTGTATATTTACCAAATATATAAATATAATTATTAATCCAACTTTCGATTCGTTCATGAGAATTCATTTCTCTTAATGAATCAACATTATTAAGCCAAGATGCGTGTACGAAGGAAAATTTTGTATGGTGTAGTGGACTTTTAGCATGCTAATAACACGAACTAGAGGCCTCGCAGCATATATGTTTCCATACATGGATTTACTCAGAATTCGGAGTAGAACATTTTATGTGAGTTTTGTGTGTGTGTGTCCTGTGTGTGTGTGTGTGTGTGTGTGTGTGTGTGTGTGTGTGTGTGTGTGCGTGCGTGCGTGCGTGCGTGCGTGCGTGCGTGCGTGCGTGCGTGCGTGCGTGCGTGCGTGCGTGCGTGCGTGCGTGCGTGCGTGCGTGCGTGCGTGCGTGCGAACGTGCGTGCGTGCGTGCGTGCGTGCGTGCGTGCGTGCGTGCGTGCGTGTGTGTGTGTGTGTGTGTGTGTGTCCTTATAACTTTTGATTCGCTCAATTTACAGAGCCCAAATTTTCAGAATATATAAACAGTTATAGACCTACAAAACTTTTATACTCAGAATTGTAAATTTTTGTTTCAGTCAGAGGTTATCAACTTTTCAAATTTTATCTCAGAAACCATAAAAGCTAGAACGCTAAAATTTGGTATAAACCTAGACAAATACAAAATCTCAAATCATTTTTTTTTTTAAATTCCAGGGTTTCTCAAACATTTTTTATTAAGAAAAATATTTTTTTATGATAAATTTATGAGTTTAACTGCCAATATATCCAATTTTTTTAAAAATATCAAAAAAAGCCGATCTAGATAATTTAATTTTCTATAAAAAATATTAAATTGTATTAGCACATCTCAAATTTTTTCTAACAATTTTTATAAAAATTGAATTTAGTGACAACATTGCTTCATACAATTTGTATGGAAGTAGCTTACACACAATATCTATGAAGACTTAATTGTTTGATACTAATCTCCAAACATACATACATACCATCATGCTGTTTTCATATTCTGGGTAGGATCAAAGGACTGACCTCCGTACTATCCTATCTTGACATACATACCTAGGTACATGGTTGTATAGAAAACCACATATCTTAAAATATTAAATAATTTGTATTTAAGGGTTTATAGTTTGGTACTTATTCTTCAACTATACGTACTATTGCTATCGACAGTTGGATCTCATGTGTTACATGCAACTAGTAAATAAAAAAGAGAGATCTCTAATATCTCGAGAATGAGATTGGGTCATTGCTAAATTGCTACTCACTTATATAAAATAAATATAAAAGAAAAACTTTCATATGCATTTGGGGCAGATTTGGAAACACTCCATCACGTGTTCTTTGAATGTCCGATGCACTACGAATATGACATCTATGTATATCCCAACTTAAAAGTCCCTCTACCAGTCAACATGTCGCATCTCTTATCACTTAACTCTCTTGCTATTTATTCCGCAATATCTAAATTTATTTATTGGGAAGATCATAGAACAAATTTTAATGTCAAACTGCTACATAACATAAATGACAACAACGGGTGTGCATATTATGGTAGAAATAATATTGGAATAATAATATATCAAAATTTACTGTATCAGTTTATACAGTGTTAAAGACATTAGTAACTATGTAATATTGTAAGTTGTTGTGTTGTGATGTCTGGTGTCCGCTCTAATATTTTTTTTTTTTTGGAAAAGACAAAATACATAACTATGTAAAACCAAAACGTCAAATATTTGGCTTGGTAAAATTGTCAACTGCTAGCCCTAGAACAGGGTAACCTAGTTGGGCAGCAGTAATCTTCATAATAGTCTTTGTGATAAAGGTGTGAAAAAATTAAATTAAATTAAAAAAATATATCTCAATCAATGGTATTAATCTGCATGTCGTAATATTCACAGGTATATTTGATATATTTTTTTCCATTTGGCACAAATCACTCTTCTAAGGGTGGTGGTGTAGCGGGGGTTTGCTGGTTCATTGCAACATTGACCTATTTGGTATTGGTAATTTGATTTAATTAGCGATTTTTATGCACTGCAGTTCGATAAATATGATACCTCGTATATAAGCCAAAAGGAAACAATGCACTTACCTTTAATTGGCTGGCAGAGGAGAAGAACTAAAGGAGTTCCTCAAGGTTCGGTTTTGGGCCCATTATTGTTTATTTTATATATGAATGACATAGTGAAAACGTTAAAATTCAGTGATATAAAACTCTTCGCAGATGACACATTAATATATATAGCGAAATCAAATCTTGGTGATGGCATAGAAGAAGTTCAAATTGATTTGAATAGTGTGGTACTATGGTTATATGAAAATAAATTAAAATTAAATGTGGCCAAAACCAAGTTTCTAATTATAAGTGACCAAGGACAAAATGACAACTTCACATTAAATATTGATAATGAGAACATTGAAAAAGTTAAATGTATGAAATATTTAGGTATATTGATAGACGATAAATTGAAATTTGATAAACACTTTGAATATATTATGAAAAAAATGGCTAAAAAAATTGGTTTCTTAAAAAGAATAAGAAATAACTTAGATTTTCACACATCAAGATTAATTTTTAATTCAATTGTAATTCCCCATTTAAATTATTGTTCTAGTGTCCTTTTCCTCTGCAATGAAACTCAAAATAGAAAATTACAGATTATTCATAATATGGGAATGAGAACAATTTTAAAATGTAACAGATATACAAAAATAAACCTAATGTTAAATAAACTAAAATTAATGACAGTAAAGCAATACATTATATACAACACATTAACTTTGATTTTCAAACTAAAAAATAATATGCTTCCAAAATATATGCAGAGGGATATATTATTCAATTCCAATGTTCACACCTACCCTACGAGAGGATGTCAGGATTTTAGACTTCCAAAAACGAGATTAACATGCACTCAAAATAGTTTATACCATAAAGGTCTTAAAATATATAATAGTTTGCCACCAAAAATAAAACAAACCACAAGTCTTGCCACCTTTCGTAGGCTAGGTGCTGGGCACATAGTTGAAAATTATTAATTTTCTCCATACTTTACATTGTTTTAAATAATTTAGTGTCATACCCTGTACCTGTACCAGAATTTATTAATTTATCAAAAAAAATGTATACTTTTTGTTTTTTTGTTTATACTAGATGTATTAATTTTTATATTTTTTTACGTCTAAATAAAAGTTACTATTATTATATGTAGATTGATCTCGGTTATGATCCGGTAATTTCCTTCACAACGGAGCGTACTCAAGTTGTGAGGCTATGTGTTTGTGTGTCTGTGTGGTTGTGTGTAGTTGTTTAAAGTGGTACCTGTAGAAATTTTCTGACTATTGTGCATGTGTTGATAATTGTAGTTTTTTGTATGTTGGTGATTACGTATGGGGGTAACTTTAGTATGTCTATATTTTTTTGGAGAGTTTTTGGTATGATGCCTGTAGACGATAATATTATTGGGACTATTGTAACTTTTTCTTGTTTCCACTGTGATTTTATCTGTTCTGCTAAAGGTATGTATTTATCTATTTTTTCTAAATGTTTCTTTTGTAGATTTGCTGTATTTGGTATCGATATTTCTATTAGATATGTGTATTTTGTCGATTAATGTAATGTCTGGTCGGTTATGTAGGTTTGTTCTGTCTGTGATTATGTCTCTATTCCAGTATAGTTTGTAGTTATCATTTTCTGTTACAGCTGGGGGTGTGTATTGATACCACTTGGGGTGTGTTTCGATAAGTTTATGTTTGTGGGCTAGTTCCAAATATATGTGTTTGCAGATGTTATCGTGTCTTATTGTATATTCCGTCGGTGCAAGAGTTGAGCAGCCACCTGTTATGTGTTCTATTGTTTCTTTTTGTAATTTGCACTTTCTGCATGTGTCGTTTGTTATTGTATTGTCTTTTATAATATGTTTCGTGTAGTTTTTTGTTTTTATTATTTTGTCCTGAATAGCTATGATAAATCCTTCTGTTTCTTCGTATAGGTCTGAGTGTTTGAGCCAATTATTACTAAGGGCTTTATCAATATGTTGTTGTTGTAGATGACTTGGGTGTATTCCATGTAATGTTTTATTTTTCCATGTTTCAATTTTTGCGTCATGTGTTGTTATTTCTAGATTGCGTTCGTTGTCGTTAAGTGTAAGTGGTGAGTATGTGTGATCTATGTTTATGATTTCATTATGTATTGGGCTATTTCGTTTTGTGTAGAAGTATTGTCTTAAGTTATTTATTTGTGTATGGTGTAGATTTTTTATGTCTATGAGTCCTCTTCCTCCTTCCTCTCTTGGCAGTGTGAATCTTTCTATTGCTGAATGTTCGTGGTGAATTCTATGTTTTGATGATGTTGTTCTGAGTTTAATGTTGAGATCGTCAAGTTCCGTATTGGTCCATTTAATTATTCCAAATGTATATGTTAGTACTGGTATTGCGTATGTGTTTATTGCTTTAGTCATATTTTTTCCATTTAGTTGTGTTTTGAGGAGGATATTTAGTCTTTTAAGGTATTCGTTTTTGGTGGTTTCTTTTATCTTTTTATCTTTTATGCTTGGGTTCTGGAGAATTCCCAAGTATTTATAAAATTCATCTTCGTCCATTGCGCGTATTATTTCATTCGTATCCTTCAAGGTGCTTCCCGTGTGTTCCTTGGGTTTACCTCTTACTATTGAGCATGTGTTGCATTTATCAATACCGAATTTCATTTTTATGTCATTACTAAAGCGTTCAGTTTTATAAATTAGTTGTTTTAGTTCGTCATTATTTTTGCCATATAGTTTTAAATCGTCCATGTATAAAAGGTGGTTGATTTTTATAGGATTGGTATTTAAGTTGTGTGTTGTGATTTTGTAGCCAAGTTTGCTTTTGTTAAGCATCTTGGAGAGTGGGTTGAGGGAGATACAGAACCATAGTGCGCTTAGGGAGTCACCTTGAAAGATTCCGGTTTTAATGTTTATTTGTTTTGATTTTATCATTTTGTTGTTTAGTTTTAGGTATACTGTCGTGTTCCAGGTGTTCATTATTTGTTTTAAAAATTCTACAAGTTTTATGTCAATTTTGTATATTTCTAGAACTTTTACTAACCATGAGTGGGGGACACTATCAAAGGCTTTTTGGTAATCTATGTATGCACAGTACATGTTCCTTTTCTTCTTTATCGCCTGATTTGTTATTGTCCGGTCGATGATGATTTGTTCTTTGCATCCTCTGCTTTGCTTTCTGCATCCTTTTTGTTCTTCTGTTAATATGTTATTTTGTGTTAGGAAAAGATCTATTTTTGTAGTTATAATTGAGGTAAGAATTTTATATATTGTGGGTAGACATGTGATTGGACGATATTTAGATGGATTTTTTGTGTCTGTTAATTTAGGTTTGAGATATGTGATACCTTTAGTGAAAAAAGATGGGAGGTTTTGGTTTTCCGTTACGCATTTGTGTAATAGTTCGGAGAATTTTTCATGTGTTACAGGGAGATATTTGTACCAGTAATTTTGGATATTATCTATGCCTGGTGTCTTCCAGTTGTGTGTCTTCTTTACAGCAGTTTTGAAGTCAGTTATATTTATTTGTATTGTGGCCATGTTTTGAAATTGGTTATTGTCATTTTCTTCCTCTGTTATCCATGTGGCATTTTCGTTGTGTTTTTTGTTTTCAGACCAAATGTTCTCCCAGTATGATTCTATTTCATTTAATTTAGGTGCGTCTGTAATTTCTATATTGTTGTTTTTTAGGTTGTTGTAGAAGCTTTTTTGGCTTGTTTGAAAATTGAGATTGTGTGTTTTCCTGTCATAGCATTTTTTGTAGCGTTTTAATCTATGTGATTGTGCTGATAACTTTTGTGTTAGCGTATCAAGGAGTATAGTTAGGTTGTGTTCATTGTATTTGTCTTTAATCGTTTCAATTTCCCGTAGTTTTCTTGGATTTTTTAGATTATCTTTAATTTTTTGTGTTACTTTGCCTATTTCATTTCTTAATGAGTTGATTTTGATTTGTATTCTGTGTTGCCATGCTGGTATAGTGCTTCTGTGTGTTCTATGGGAGTTTTCTGTTTTATTGTTTATATTTTGTTTGTTTAGTGTAATAATGGTGTATGCACTACAGTAAACTAATAGATGTAATTTTTCGAGTGTTGTTTCAGTGTTAATCATGTTATGTAGAATTGTGTTGATAATATTGATCATGTTAATGGTTTGTTTGTTGATTTTGAGCTTTGGTAGGTGTGGTCTTGTTGTGGGGTCGCTATCTTTATATATTTCGATTGTGTGTTCTAGTGTGTTTGTGATTTGTGTTTTTGTGTCTGGGTTTTGTTCTGTTCTTCCGTTGGTCTCGTCATTGTTGTTAGGGCTTATTGTTGTATTATTGTTCATATTGGTGGATTCGTTAGTTATGTTTATATTTGGTTGTTCAGTGTTATTTTGCTGTGGTATTATTGATATTTCCTGTGGATTGTTGTGGTTTATTTGTGTATTTGTTATGTCTTGTGTTAATGTACTTATTCTATTTTGATTACTCATTCTGATTGCGTCTTGTTTTATTTGATCAAGTATTGATAGTTGTATTCTATTATTATTATATTACTCTTCTCTTGCAGTGTTAGCGGGCGTTGAAGATTGATGTAGCGGATGAAATAACTGTTGAAAATGTTTATGAACTGCGATGTTATTGTAGAAGATAGCGGTGAAGATAGCGAAGATTTTGCGGTGAAAGTAGCGGTTGGAAAGTAAGCGGGTTTTATTAATTTTGCGGCGAAAAGCGGCGGTCACATAGACACGAACAAATATGGATCCGTACTTTGCGAATGACAAGCGGGAAGTCGAAGTTTTTAGTGTTGCCAACTCACAGGTGCGAATATTAGCAAAATGTTACAAGTAGGCGGATAATTTTTAAATGCGGTAGTTGAGGCGGTGATGAGTGCGGAAGAAGACGATGAATCCCAGAAGAAGCCTCTTGATTGCCAATGGCCATTGGCTTAGTGCATTACTTCTTCTGGCGATACACAAAGGCATCAAAGTTCATCGAATACAGTGCATTATATTTTATTTTATTTTATGGCAATTAAATGGCGCGAACATTCTCCCGGCCTTGGAAGTACCTGGATGGTACTTTCAAACAACATAAGAAAGTCCCAACACGGCCGAAAGAAACAATTTATCTATAGAAAGAATAGATGAAATAATAAAATGAAAGAAATTGATAAATTTTAACTTATACTAAGAGCATGTTATTATATGTATATAATTAATTGTTCAGCTAGGTGTGAACGAGCGGTTTATTGGCGGACGATTGCGGTATTTTAATAAAGCGTAATATATAAATTACTATTTGTATTAATTTGCTTCAAAAGGAAACTCGAAGGACCAGCGTGTAAAATAATGGCGGTTCTTTAACAACTGTGGTTAAAGTTTTTGTATTTATTTCTGAAAGCTCAAAATTCACAGGCAAAGAAAATGGTATAAGAGGCCACAAGGTTGGAGGCTTGATGGTCCAAGAAGGTCCATGCCACCAGAGGCCATTTTCTAATAAATGCGATGGCAATAAGCCGCGAGAAAGACAATCACTGGGGTTTTCAATCCCAGCAATCTGATGAAAATATTTGGAACCTAAATTTTCCTGTATTTTGGCAACTCTGTTAGATACAAAGATTGACCAGCGGTGAGGTGATGAATGAATCCATGATAAGGTTATCATAGAATAAGAAAAAGCGTATATGTTACGAATTGAATAACATGGGTTAAATGAATCGTAAACGATTCGAACTAATTTTGAAAGTAGCACTGGGGTGTATAATACTAAGCTGAAAGAAATTACAATTTTTACTGGTGGTACTTTTGACTTTAAATAAATAAAATCAACATATATTTTTACTTGCGAACCAATCTCATGTAAATATACTGTACAGTCATATGCCTTTAACTTAGCGTCACAAAGGGCGACTATATTCACAGTGCATACACTTGACACATTTAAATAACATGTGATTCGCAATTTTGACAGTAACGGAAATTCTTGTACTAAATATTTATATGCGGTTATGAAGTAATCAGGGGGCGAATCGTCCCAAACAATTTGAGAACTATATAGAGATTTTATGAGTAATTTATAAAACAAAAGAGAAACTAAACCCAAAACGTTAAGTCTTGGCGTTGTAGATAATATTACTATATTAGTGCATTTATTATCACAAGCAGAAGTATTTAAAGAGAAGATGTTTGCGGCGGACTGAAATTACAATCGTTGTATTTTCAAATTAGGTATACATATGTTTATTTTTTGCGGTAGCAAAGTTACAAGCAGTTCCTTTGAATTGCAAGCAAATTTAAAGAAATAAAAACCTTCAGCCGCGATGAGAGGTATCAATTCTTATGCCAAATTGATTAATATGTGCGCTTTCGGACTGTCCGGAACTAACGTTACAGGATCGTCCATGCGAAGAACAGTTGTAGCAAATCCAGTGGCTATAGGAAAGTTTTTACATTCATTTGAAGCAAGCTCACGTACAGTGCGCATTGTACAGTACGGGCGAGATTTTAAACCAAAGGGAACGCATTGAAACTGAAAACTCAGAATAGCTGCCTGATGCAGTATAAAATATCCATCCTTATAATCAGTGTGAGGCGCAAATTCACACAAGAAGTCTTTCTGGATATTGTCATTCACGGATTCGTTATTACTAACACGAAGTGCGGGATTATTTTCGAATTTGCATTCAAGCGATGCAATTTGGGGTTGTGTAGTAGCACTGAAGTTACCTAGTTGGCAAGGATTCTTGTTAAATGGAAGAGCCACTATGTTATGACCATCCGAATTACGAGAAATCGATGAAAGGTATAAATTCTCGCAATTGATTTCCTCTTGATCAAGGAAGCGTTTATTTGGCATTTCTTCCATTTCCCAGAACTTATTCTGTAAACTATGATCTAACTTATTGTTAGTCAAAGTACAGAAAGAAAGAGAATTTGTATTATTTTGATGGATGCGGTCGATAGAGGTATAAGTAGATTTATTTTTATTATTTATAGTTTTATTTGTAGCGGTAGGTATATTACCCATTAATATATATCCTAACGTTGTCTCTAAAAGCGGTGCGAAGGGAGGCATCTCTATGCGTCCAGTTAATAAAATGTATGGAAACATTTGTGCTCCCAAAACTAGTTGTATTTCGCTTGGTATGTTCCAAGTCGAATCAGCAAGCGGTATTTGTGTAAAATTTATTAAATTTGAATAATTAATAAATTCTGTTGGTAAATTATCTGTAATATAATCAATTATTAGGCAGTGAATATTATATTCCTGCTTTGAAAAGCGCGATTTTATTTTTAATGACGTATAACGATGGACAGGGCGAGTACTCATACCTACTCCATTTATAAATGAATTACTAAGTGGAATTATTGCTAAATTCAACTGTTTACAGCAGGAAAGCGTTATTAAATTATTCTGTGATGCATTGTCAATTAAACATCTTATTATTATTTTATTATTTTTAATTACTGTATGCATATACTTGTGCAGTTGAGAGAAGTACATTACTTTGAGGGGTACTAATACTGCGGGCGGACAGTGACATAACACCTATTGGATCTGAGTTAGGTGCGTCGTGATTAGTATTAGTCTCATTATTTACTGAGTTTGATATTGAGACATTACAACTGTTTTGATTCGTATCGAAATGTAATAATGTGTGATGTCGTTTATTACAATTTTTACATAGATGTTGAGAATTGCAAGAAGAAGTTTTATGAGAACAGCTTAAACAATTTATACAGCCATTCTTAGATTTAATGAAATCAAATTTATGTTTAGGAGTTAGATTTTTAAACTGAAAACAATGATAAAGTTGTATATGATCGGCTTTATTACAAAAAATACAATTATTTGAAGAATTATTAGAGTTATTAGTTAGAAAGGATTTAAAAGTATTGCGGGATTTATTCTGAGGTTTTTGCGGTAAGTATGTGTTATTTGAACGTTCCAAAACTTTAACTTGACTCTTGACAAAGTCGATTAACTCCATATACGATGGAACCTCTTTGTCACGTACAGTCATTTCAAAATCCTGGACAGTTTGATAATCTAATTTCTTTAATGCACAAGTTAGGAATATGAAGTCAGTAACTTCTTCAATTCCCACTTGATTGAAAGCGGCAATCGATGAAGATAATTTTTCAACAAATTCATCTAAACTTAAAGCGGTGCGGTTACATGGTTTAATTTCGAAAATATTATTTAAGTAATGGGTAGCTAAAGAACGTTTATCTTGATATTTTCTTACGAGACTGTCCCAGATTAAAGAGTAATTTTCCCCTGTGGGTATAATACCAAACATGACATTGGATGCGTTATCTTTTAATTTACCAAGTAAATATTGCATTCGCTGTGAATCAGTCAATGATGAATTGAGATGTATATTAGATTTGAAGGATTCGTAAAAAAGCGGCCAATTATCAATTTTTCCATCAAAATATGGGATATCGATAGGTGGTAATTTAATATTATGATTTTTATTGTGATTATAGGATGTATCAGGTTTATTTTGAATTCTATTTGAAAGAATACTATTTCTTTTGAATATAATTGAAGATACCTATAAGATCTTCAAACGTGTTGATTATTTGAAAATCGGGAACATAATAAGGAATTGTTTTTAAATTAAGAGCGAATAAATCATCGATAATTGATGCGAATTGAATTTTTATTTCATTTATCGTTTCTGTTTCGGCGAGGAAAGATTCAGAAGATCTAGTGTCTTTAATTAATTCCTTTTTAGACAGATCATAAAGTTTAGAAACACGTTCAAACATTGCTTGTTTTTTAGCTTCTAATAATTTAATTTTATCAGCCATGTTTAAGAAGAAGAAGAATTTGACAATATAAAATGTGCCTATAAAATATTTTATCGAATTAGTTCAAACGAGGAACGTACTCAATATTGAAAAAATAGAATGAATTATAAATCGAGAAAATGGAACACAGTTTAAAAATACTAAGGTAAGTACCTTATATTATTTGTTGGCTAGCGGGAGGTAAAAGAATATAATTTGAATTTTATATTCTACGCAATAATAATTAGCGGGAAAACAAATGACATACAATAACATGCAAAATTGCGTATGAGGTAAAATACAATATGGTAACAATTTATATATTTTATTATGTTATTTTAAACGAATAAAAAGAGAGAAGTATAATATGATATTATAATTATATATTTTATACCAAATTAATCAATATTATTCGACTCGTATGGGCCAAATTTATGGTGTAGCGGGGGGTTTGCTGGTTCATTGCAACATTGACCTATTTGGTATTGGTAATTTGATTTAATTAGCGATTTTTATGCACTGCAGTTCGATAAATATGATACCTCGTGTATAAGCCAAAAGGAAACAATGCACTTACCTTTAATTGGCTGGCAGATCCTTTTGGCAGAGGGCACTCTTCTCTTGCAGTGTTAGCGGGCGTTGAAGATTGATGTAGCGGATGAAATAACTGTTGAAAATGTTTATGAACTGCGATGTTATTGTAGAAGATAGCGGTGAAGATAGCGAAGATTTTGCGGTGAAAGTAGCGGTTGGAAAGTAAGCGGGTTTTATTAATTTTGCGGCGAAAAGCGGCGGTCACATAGACACGAACAAATATGGATCCGTACTTTGCGAATGACAAGCGGGAAGTCGAAGTTTTTAGTGTTGCCAACTCACAGGTGCGAATATTAGCAAAATGTTACAAGTAGGCGGATAATTTTTAAATGCGGTAGTTGAGGCGGTGATGAGTGCGGAAGAAGACGATGAATCCCAGAAGAAGCCTCTTGATTGCCAATGGCCATTGGCTTAGTGCATTACTTCTTCTGGCGATACACAAAGGCATCAAAGTTCATCGAATACAGTGCATTATATTTTATTTTATTTTATGGCAATTAAATGGCGCGAACAGGTGGGTTGCCTAATATTATATTAAAAAAAAAACTTAAAACTTTTTTTTCTTTGTAAAATTCATTATATATTTTTTAATGTGCAAATCAGCAATTCTTAAACCAATACACATTTATCTTTTGTCCTTTTCTTAAAAAGCGGTCAATTCTTGCGCGAATCGGTGCTTATTAATCTCGCTTGATTCACACCTATAAAATTATGGCGTTCAACTATATTATTGAGTTCAACAGTATCCTAATCGGTTAAATCAAAAGTTACAAGAGTCCATTTATGGATTAAATGTACAAAAAAAATATTTTAATTCAAATTACTTCTTACAATGTTACGTTTTATTTTATATTCAACAAACGTAGAACATCCATTTATTGATGAAGAGAGACTCTTCCTACCAGGAGAAGCTATAAACTTTTCCGATTATCCTTTTGTCTTTCCTCGTTCCTGTCCACCACACTCTCTCCCTCACTCTTTCTCTTCATCTTCTTCTTCGTCTTCTACGACGTATCCCTCCCACCCAAGCATCTCCCATCCATCTAAATGCAATCTAACTTATACTACTCACTTGCCTTTTACAAATTCTTCCCCCGAACAAATAATTAATCTTAGAGTGTCTCCGACGGTATTAACCATTGATTTTCTGTCTGAATCTAAAGTATTCATTAGATAAAACTCACATTTGCGTAAGTAATTTGAAAAAATAAACATACCTACTATATTTTTTTTCAAAATTAGTTACCTGTTTATCATACGCATAAGTACCAATCTCCTTAATTCAAACCTTGTCCCCTTTAATTTTTTTCTTTCATCAACATATTACGAACGTGAGGCACCGCATTAGAATAGTGCTTCCACTTTTTTATATCATCATATTTTTCAGGTGTCTAGCAGTAGCGTAATTGCTTATAGAAGCCGAAAATCTTGGCTTGCCTATGAATATTATGTTAAGAAATTCAAGACCTAATAATTAACATACAACTAGATTAAAAATGTCGATGATCGTACCGTATGTCGATGTGATGCTTGACAGGGTCACAAATGTAAATATTATTTTGGTATCTGATTTTAAAAGACCTATTTTCATGGCCACTCAAATGAACAACAATGCTAAAAAAATTATTAAATTTTCCACATTTCCCAATTTTTGTTCAGGGTTTGCCTAGTCCGAAGGTTCCAGGTACGCCCTTGGTATTTAGTTATAACCGGGTATTTGTTATATAATTAGTCACATTTATGTAGATGTAATAACATTTATAAAAGTAAAACTTTTTGAAACAAATAATTATAGTAAAAGTATGACATTAAATTATATAAACATCATGTTATACTACAAACATACCACAAACCAAAACAAAACTACAAAAAAGGAATACACAAAACCTCACAATACGCTTAAATAAATACTACTCGTACTGTTATATTAATAAATAAAAAAGATGGTAGCATTTAAAGGGTATGTTTATAACACATGATTTAAGTTTGGTTTCTTTCTCTTAACTATATTTTGAAGCACGTACTACGCCTATTTACAAAAGTGAAGTAATGTCATGGTGGCTGTACATCAACAAAATATACGCAAGACATTATGATAATATAATAGTGACGTGTATTTAAATGAAAGAAAGTGTCTCTTCGTGGAGTAAGACATAGGGATGGGAATGGAAAATCTCGATTTTCAAGTTGAAAAAAAAAACAGTGTATCACTACCATATTTTTAAGACTGATATGTTCTTGAGGTTTTCAAATTTATTTATAACTAGCTGACCCGGCGAACTTCGTACCGCCTCTGTCAATGGATACCGTGTTACTTTTATCTATACATTATTTAGGATTTTACCAACATAATAAAATGAATTAAAAAAATGTATTAAGTTCAATGTTTCATTAGGATATAATAATAATAATAATATAAAAATACAAAAATCGGTAATAATGAATACATTTTTTTTTATCTGACAGCTCGAGAACCAACCCCAAGTATGATATCAAAATTTCCTTTAATCCATATGTTTTGTTTTTCAATTTTTCTTCGTACAAAAAATTCCATATTCAAATTATTTAAATAATAAGGCTAATTAAATCAATAATATTAGGTACCTACCTCGAGTTTCTATTCTAAATTTATCAATGATTTGTTAAGTAGGAAGCCTACCTACTCTGAAGTTTTACATTCAATTTTTATTTATATTTTTGTTTCAATTATTTAGATTTTATAAGTTTTATTGTTTACACAATAGGTACCAGGCGACCAACAAAATTTACTGATAAAATTAAGTTTACGTATTGTTTTATCCAACCGCGATTTAGTTCAATCTTATTTAATTAATTAAAATTTTCCTTTTTTTGTTTACGTGCGCAATATTTGTTTTAAAAATTTATTTTAATTAAATAACACAACACATAAGACAAATAAAAAGATGCACAGAAAAAAAAATTTTTACCCTTTACCAGAATGCAAGCACTCGTGTGTAAAGGAGACATTAAAAAAATAAAAGAAACAAAAAATGTATTTAACAATGCATATAATTCCCGGTGTCTTTTTGGTTACATAATTAAATGTCATATTATTTATAGAGTGACGTACCCAAAAAAAAATATTTCAAACTCTTAAAATAAACGTTTTAATACACCTGCCATGTATCTACCTCTAATTTCAGCTATGTTATGTATTATTCAGTGATGTTTTTTGGATGAAACGAGTTAGCAATTTAATTAAACTATGTATTTTTAATTTTATTGCAATAATAACATGAAGTATTGTTGACGCCATATAATATTGTTGCAACTGTTGTCCGCCCTACACCCAAAATCAGTCTCCTTTCAAACCGCGTCCTGTGATGTCCATTCATATCTCTTCCATTTTACCGTTCCTTTACACTCACTGAAATCGCCACAATTGTCTTCTTACCGCGAGTGTGTGGGATCCTAGTGAAAGTTGTGACCATCTAACAAGGCAGAGCACCAAGGAAAAATCAAGTAAGTGAGTGTTCCTTATATCCTTCCTTTGCCTTGCAGTGGTTTGCAACGAATCGCCCTTCAAAAATACAGTCCACTTTTCACTTCTACTTTTCACCTTTTTTATTACATATTCGCGTCTTCAAGTATGTTAAGAATAACAGGTAGAAAAACAAAATTTTTTGCCCCAGAAAATTACAAGATTTCTAAAATTGTTGCATATCCAACTAATGTAGACAAAATAAAAACATCAAGTCTTATATTCAAGTCTTAGTCTTGTCCGTCACTATGATAATATTTAAATGAGAGAAAGTATGTCTTCATACAACATGCCGTGCGTATGGCGTACACGCTGTTCATACATTAAAAACACAAAGAAATTTATTATCGTTTTACTCGATAGTAAACACACCAGCAAAACCTCATTCTCTGCACACTTCTGAGTTATTCCGCCAACTTAAGACTTTATTATTTTTTCTTCTTTCTTTCTTCGTCGTTCTCCGACGGTTTTCCTCGTTTTCTCCATTCTTTCTTAATCGCGTGAGGTATTCTTCCCTCTGTATATATACAAACAGATACAATATACGCCTTGAACACTTGAGTGGAGTTTTATGTGAAAATGGTAATATTTTACCATAATTTGGGCTTTTCTCAGCCAGGGATGGTAAAAATAAATGCAAATTTAGAGCTTGCCATAATTAAAATAAACATTTTCGGAGCTCAGCTCTACTTAATGGTGAACGAAAGGATTTGTCCAATAACCCTAAAAATATAACTATTCAATAAATTAAAATTACAAATTAATCATCTGTTTTCACCCCTTCAAGTACAAACCTCGCCCAAAAACTAGATAATATAATAGCACTACACACGTTATTTACATAGTTTTTAAGTTAAATATAAGTTTGTCCCGACGAGAGAGCGGGTTAGCTCCGAAACCGGTGACATTAAATACTCTTTACTGGTAAAAACATAAGTTCTTATTTAAATCCAACTGTCGATTCGGTCAAGAAAATATTTCTCTTAAGAGGACATATAACGCTAAACCTAGTGACTGAAAATATGATATATTAAAACCGCCCAAAGCACTTTGTAGTTACGTGTTAATAAGAAACCCCAAATTTGTTGTTTTTTTGCATTTTAAGAACAAACCTTAGTGCAAATGAAAAAACTTTATCGGTCACTTTGATTTTACGCACTCTTTTAGCATAGGTATACAAGATTTATTTCTATACGACACATAGTTATGGAATAATTAAAAAAAATGCTGTAAAAAAGGGTTATTTAATATTTTTTAATGGGAATTTAGGCTGAATTTAAAAATTGTGTGACAAACATTCACTAGAGAAATGTTGAAAACACTTATGGTTTTTTTTCTAGAAATACACTGTTTAACATATTTGAGGGATTTGATTTGAAATTGAGGTGTTTAGGTTTATATGGCCCCTTAATGAATCAACAGTATCTTTGTAATACCTAATAATCTTGGTCCCGTGTGAGAGAAATGTGTGCACTAATAGAATTTTTGCATGGCTTTTCCGACTTTGAAGTCAAAAAATACCAAGTTAGAGGCATGGATTTACTCAGAATTCGGTGTAGAACATTTACAGTGTTATTTATAAAAAAAAATTGGTTCAATTGAACCCGGTTCAAAGTCTTATTCTGAAATTCAAATATTCTTATAAGAAATCCTTATAATAATATTTGAATTTCAGAATAAAAATTTGAACCGGGTTCAATTGAACCAATTTTTTTTATAAAAAACACTGTATGTGTGTCTGTGTGTGTTTGTGTGTCTTATAACTTTTGATCCGCTTGATTCACAGAGTCCAAAATTTCAGAAAGTATAGAAAATTTTATATCTACAATTATTTTACTTAGAATTTCGAATATTTGTTTCATTCAGGGATTATCAACTTAGGATTTTTGCAATATTTTTCAAATATCTCTTTAACTACATAAAGTTAGAACGCTGAAAATTTGTATGAATATAGGTCCGCTCAATATACAGAGCCTAAAATTTCAGAATATAAAGATAGGCCTACAAAACTTTTATACTCAAATTTTGAATTTTCATTTCAGACAGAGGTTTCAACATTTGAAATTATATTTTATTTTTCCATATATCTCATCAAGCATAAAAGCCAGAATGCTGAAAATTTGTTTAAATATAGAACAATACAATATCTCTAAATATTATATTTTTTAAAAAGTAACAGAGTTTTTTTATTCAGCAAACGGTGTTTAACTGCCTTAATATCTATTTTTGTAAATATCGAAAAACACCGAAACAACCCAAAGAGATTTAAAAAAATGTGCAATATAGTAGTACAAATTGAAAGCAAAAGGACTCATATGTGTTTAAAATACACATCAGCGCAATGGTAAACGACATAATATTACCAAAAATGAGAACTTTTTTCAAACGTTCAAATAATTCTCGCAACGAGACGTCATCAAAGCATCGGCAAACGATAAATAAATTCGCAAATCGCCAGCGATTTGAGCTCGATGTGAAATAACGGCGTTGATTTCACTATTTTTCCCTCGGTTTTTTTTTTATTCGGAATGCTGTTGGCAATCCTGCATTTGAGTGTGTGGAAGGGAATAACCACATTGGGTTTACCAGGAGAATAAAGCAAAGAGGAGGTAGTATAGCGATGTATGAAAGAGAGAGGAGGTCTATGCCGATGTAAGTACTTACATCATACATACACACACATACACTGACAGCAGTGCTATCTACAAACATAAACATTCCTCCCAACTTTATGGTATCCTGATACAACGTGCAGCGAAAATCAAGGTATCAATCGAAGGGAAATGAAAATATCATCTGAAAAATTAAGTAATGTATTCTACTGGCAATGCATTAAAACATTTTTAGACTATTTGGTGTGTACATAGCTGCATATCTGTATAATTTAATTAATTTATTTATTTGTCTACTTCATGTACACCACGTGCACAATGGCGGGTTTATTGCCATAAGGCAATTTCTTCCAACCAAGTTTCTAAAGTTAATCTGGTAAATTTAAAGAAAATACAAATAAGAAAGAGAAAAAATAAAACAACAACACTGATCATAATGTAGTTGTGCTCCTAAATAATAAGCGGCAATTTGTACATCCTCAACGATTCCCGAAGATTTACGATGATTGACGAACTACAGCCCATCGCCGTCAATACAAATAAATCTAGCGGTATTCATGCGTCAACTGTTTTATTGAATAGTATCGCATTTATCTTAATTTATTTATCCCGACCCTTGACATCAAGAATAGCTGAATTATTTTCTAATTATATTAACTTTCATAATAATATTCTAATGTTGATTATGTAAGTGAATATTTTATTTTGAAACCCTTCATCACTGTAAATTGTATATCAAATATTTATTGAACTGACTTTTGTATTATCATATTTGGATAGTAAATCTTTTGAACATGCACATATTATAATATTATCCATCTGATAAATAATACTTTTAAATAATTAATAAACATATACCCCAAAATACCAATAAGGAATGAAGGAGGGAACGGAATGATGTAGAAGGAATATTTAGGAATTATATGAAAAATGTGTAATTAATTAGCTCTGCTTAAAATGAAACAAATATTTTATATTTGATTATTTTTTAAAATCCTTAATAATGAATTATCTAACACAGTTTGATACAAAATCGATCCAATCGATTTTTTCTGATTTTTGACGCACATTGGTCGCGGGCGGCATGCGGCTCGAGGACCTCGGTTTGCCCAAAGCAGGGCAGATCACGGTTGAGTAAAGATGAAAAAGAAAATACTTAAAAATAATATGTACATCAGACAAATTTGATTTGGTCTCTGAAATTGTCGGAAAGTGCTATTGTCAAGATTTGTTATTCATGCGTCGTATCCGTCACTTAGAGAAAACGTCCTTCCAAGTTCACGACGTCTTTATTGAGGAGTTTACGACAAAACATACTGTTGAATTTTATACACAAGGAAAATGACAATGACATACAATTTTGAATTACGACATTTTGAAGTTCATTAATATTTTATTACGTATCCGCATTATACGGGAGATATCCATACGAAATTAGATGAGAATTATATAATAAAACAGTTGAGACTTTGAGTTAAGGTTGTTTAATTAAAGGTGTGAATAAATAAATGAATGAGTAGCATGAATAACGAGGTGATATTAAATATTGGAAATTAATTAACATAATAAAAATTGGATTGGTTAAATATATCTGTTTTAAACTTATGATATTTCCGATCGAGAACGTATAATACTGTCAAACTCCATAAATATATAATTTCTACTATCTTTTGTATTTGTATTGGTTTATCCTCCATAGGCTCCCAAGGAGAGCACTCGGAGTCGTCGTTGATAATACATAAACAAATTATTATTAATAAACTAAGACAAAATACTCCATGCTAATTGAAATCTCTTTCATTTAGCATTTCGTCAGTTGTATAAAATGATTTATCAACGAAATACTTCTTCGTCTCTCTCTCAAAACTACCTTCTTTCAAAAGTGGTAGTTTATTATACTCCGTGTTAATACTCTGCCTCACAAAGCTATTTGTGACTTTTGCCAGTCTGCACTTTGCAGGTCTGATATTGTTTGCACCTAGTGTATTATACCGATGATATTCCGAGTTAAGATGAGTGTTCTTCATATTGTGTCGAGCATAGGTAAGGCATTTCTGAATATAGACGCCAGCCAATGTGAGTATGCCCAATTTTTTTAAAATATTCACTGCAGGAATCTCTTGAGCGCAAATTAAGAATAATCCTAACCGCTCTCTTTTGCAATACAAAAACTCAGATTAGAGTCAGCCGCCTTCCCCCAGAACATCACACCGTATGACATAATACTATGACACACATCTCGCTGTATCCTGGCCGCAGGCATCCTTAATTTTTTTGATGGCATAGATCGCTGAATTTAGCCTGTTACAGAGTTGATCGATGTGTGGTGACCATTGTAGATTCCTGTCAACAACCAGATCAAGGAATTTACAACTATCGACAGTATTTATTGTCTGATTACATAAGACATCAGTCACCGATGCTTCGTCTTCACGTCGTAGAGAGAAACGAAGAGCAATCGTTTTCGTCATTTTGGCACCGAACCACCCATCCACTTCATTCAACACTTGTGTGATTTCTTCTTTAGTTTCTTCTTAAGTTTATCAAAAGATATCTATATACCTACGTAAAGCGAAAACTTCGGATCCCTTTTAAAGCAAATTGCGCGCACGGAGAAGTGTGAGATTTGGCATAGTTAAAGTTTAAATTGAGAAGGACTGCACAGTGCTAAAATTTACACATAATATGTGTACATTGAATTTAACAAAAAAAAATCGCAACAAACCACTGATTGTTTTCTTTAGAACATGAAAGAGAGGGGAAGCATATTTTATTTTTATTGGTTGATAGGGAGTTATACAGTCTACACAATTTATAAAACAGACAATGTACATAATTGTGTACCAGTGAAAACTCCATGCATAATTCAATAGGATAATTAATATTGATAACAAAAAATTACAAATAATGTATAATTAAAAAAAAAAAACCACCAACGGTGACCCATGCAGTTGTTTCCAAATAATTAGCTCTCTTTGGCACTTTAAGTGCAGTGTCTGCAAGGTTTTACTGTTCTCCGGACTCTTCTTATGTTCTCTATGTGTTCTTTCAGAGTTTTGCAAGGGGCCGTTATAAGTCCCCATAAGCAGAACGGGTGATGGTGGAGGTAGAGCAGTATCGCAATTCCAATCTGAAACCCCTGCGATTATTTTAGCTCGAAGTTTTCTTTATATCCAAACATATTGTGAAACCTATCTTATACAACACGTATGTTGATCGATAAAATATAATAAAATATAAAAATATACACAAACAGGAATTATGAATGACGTGACAAGGTGAGGAAGTTATTAATAGATCTTTCTTATTTAACCATACCTGAGATTTTCATACTTTGTGAAACGAGATGACAGGTTGTCATCAATCAAAGAAACACAATAACATCTGTTTCTGACAGTACCTTGTAACGAGTTACTTTGTCAGATACATTATATTATGAGAAAGTGATATCGTGATATCAAAAGTGGATACTGTAAAGATACTTTGTAACAATAAAGTATATACACTGCTTATTTGAAAAAAAAAACACAAATACATATTGTGATAAAAATATATAAAAATTTATATTTCATTTATTTATTTAAATCTTTCTGTACATATGATAAGTACCCTGGCGGACTTATTTCCTAATGGAAATTTCCTCCAACCAATCGGAGTTAATGTTAAATATACAAAACAGTGTGTACTATGGCAATAAGTTAATCACATTACAAAAACAAACAAAGATATCAAAAGAAAAGTAAAAAAAAAAACAAAAAAGATGGCATATAAGAAAAATTCAAAGCAATGATAAGTAAACTAAAGGATTAGGAAAGGAAGAGGAGAGGAAGATTTAATCAGGTGTTGTCAGATAAATATTTATGCTAAATATTTCGCGATTCGGAAAAAGAACGCCTTTCTGCATTCGAGATGTGGTGCTACAGACGCATGTTGAAGATCCACTGGTCGGACCACTTTCAATATTGTGAGGTGCTGAGCAGAGCTGGGGAAACAAGGCAACTCCTCAAAAGAATCGCTCAACGACGACTCAACTGGATTGGCCATAACATGAGGCACCCGGGTCTGCTCATAATCATCGCGGAGGGAATGGTAGAGGGCAGCAAATATAGAGGCCGACCAAGAAAGAGCTACATGGACCAGGTGATCGACGACATGTGCTGTAGTAGCTACGTGGAGATGAAGAGGCTGACAGAGGACAGGGCGGAGTGGAGAAGAAGAGAGGCAGCCATAGCTGTTGCAAACCAATCCCAGGATTGAAACTGATAAGAAGATTTCGCGATAATATTTTTAAAATTTTAATGATAAAATAACTAGACCGCCATTACTAGGATTAGTAGAAAATAGAGTTTTTTTTTCCTTATTAAAGCATGTTGTTGAAGTTGAAATCCTGTGGACATATCTGGTTCCAAATTCAGAAAACAGGACAAGAAGAAGGTAAAGCCAGGACAACTAGGCAACACCTGTCTACAATACATGTCCACAAGATCGCATATCTGGACCAAGAAAGATATACGGTCGCCGAGGGACTGGAAGAAGACAGATGTCCTGACTGCGTAATATCAGGGAATGGACGGGATTCAGAACTGTGAAGCTGATTTTCCGGGCAGCACAGGACAGAGAGGGATTCTCCAGAGTGATTGCCAACGTTGGGGGTTCCTGACAGGGCACTATATGTATCTTCTTAGATTCGATATTGATTTCATTTTTACAAGAATTCAATTTTTTACAAGAAATTAAAAAAAATCGTTACTGCAGAAAATGATCTCAACTACTACTGGTCCGAATTAAACCAATGATTATCCTCCTTCTTTGTTATCTCTGTTGAGATTTAATTGAGTCCATTTAGCTCAGCGTATTGGAGCGTGTTGAGTTCAAAATAATCAAAGCTTATTTGGTTTCGAAAGGCAACTAACTGAGTAAATAGATAACTTAATTATTTATCGGTTTTAATCAAAGTCAAAAGTTATTAAGTTTGGTTAACGACTGTGGATTAAAACAACTTATAAGTCAAATAAAAGGCGTACCCAAAGTTTTGTCTCGTGAAATATTGGTAATCGATGATGGTTTGGAGTTTATGTTATGTTAGGATGAATTATGTAGGCGCTTCTAGATATAGATTTACAACACAGCCTCGCCGTGCTTTGATCATCTTCATTTTCAAAGACAAACTTTAGTCAAAGCTGAAATCGTTGATGTGCGGTGTACGGAATAAGATGATATACATATTGATTAATATTTATATAGATTGTGTACAAATAATAATGTCTTTGTCAAGAGATTTTGAAGTGTGACAAGGCAGAGAAGTTTTCGTACAAAGCCAGGAACAGTCCTTCAATTATAATAAGATACATAACTTTAAACAATATACATTCATATTATAAAAGTAATGTTGAAACATTTGTGTCTCATTGTAATTAAAAAAAAGAGTGGGTTATGGCCAACTCTATACTCCTCACTACCAAGTCACTCAACAAAGTATTCAAATTTTGTATGGAAAAATATCCGTATTTTCATGAAATGAGTTCGTTAAATAATTTTTGATTTAAATATTTTTTTTGAGAAAACTTGATAATTGTTCAATGCCTTGATAATTTTATGAAAGTGAACTTTTAAAATTTGAAAATATAAATATTAAACAATCAAACGTGGAGGTTTCAACCTTGTGAAAATTCATAGGTATAAGATCAATTATTTAAATTAAACACAAAACTATACTTTGTTTATTTCCACTTGTTGAAAATATACAAGTGGAAATATACAAAGTTTAATTTGTGTTTAATTTTAATAATTGAATGAATATTAAATTTTAAGTTTCCTAAGCTTGTGGGCACTAAAAAATATTTGAAATCAAGGCACCTACATGAATTATGAGTTCTTGCTTCTTCTATATCATTCAAACTTCGTCTCTATTGACATGTTAAAAATTCATCAAAAAATATCATTGAATGCCGACAGGGAAAATTCCAATGTTTGCGTATAAGCAACTTAAAAAAAGTTCTATATTATTCTTTGATCTTCCTCGTATATATCACATCTTAACAACATTTTAGTTAAATCTGTGTGTTATATAATAATCATACCTAAAAACTTAACCTAACTTATATATTTTAGGGAACGTAGGAAGATGTATATGTACTTGTTTAACAAGGACATATTCATTTTTTATATTTAAAAAAAATACTAGTACTACGTAGTACATATAATTCAATGCTACAATTAGAAATATTTTTCACATAAAATTCTTTAATACGAATATTGGTTATTTCTCTCCAGTTCCTCGCTTAATCAGAATGTACAACTCAGTTCAATAAAATAATAATATTGATATATTGTCCAACCCCAAACTAACTTTCAAAATACTCATAATATTCCAGTTCGTAACCTCTTAATTATTTTGTATGAATTACTCTAATTATAATGTTTATTTATATTACTATATTACTCTAATGTTTATTTTCTCATGTTTAATTATTTTTTAACTCTCATGTTTCATTTGTTTAATCTTTGAGACTACAACTCTAAACTTACTGTGTAATTTCCACCCGCAATATAATAATTATATGTGTATATTAAATAGACACTGCACCTTCCGTACAGTGCATAGTTACCTATATAAAATAAAATAAAATAAATATAGTTACCTATAAAAATAACTTAACTTACCCAACATTACATCGTATATTTGTGTTAGAATTATACATATTCACAAATTTCCCAAAAATTTTCGATATGGAGGGAGGCTGTTTGTTTACACACGTGATCAAACCAATCAAGCAAAAAACACAAATTTACCGTCTGCGCACGCACATGATTTTTTTAATGTTTTACGATAACTATGACTGTCTGTCGGTGTTTTGCTTTGAGCATCATAGCATATTCATTGGCATGTTCGTAAATGAGAGTTTGAAAAAATGTTTTTTTTACTATTTCCAAACAACAGTAAAAAAGTCATAAAAATAAGATTAATGACTTTTTATGTCGATATGATGAAGTAAATAAACTCATATAAGCAGTATGTATGTATGTCTTAACTAAATATATAACCAAAATTTTAATAAACAAAATAAAATATCTGTCTTGTCTGTGGTCTGTTCACAAGAAGCACTTAATGGAATGCTTTAATAAATTGGAAATGGAAAGTGTTAAATTTTAATACCCCTTATTTATCATTGCCCATTAAAACAGGGATGTTTAACTTATTCAGACGAAGAACCAAAAATTAAAAAAAAAACACAGAAAAATTTATAAATTAAATACATGATTACCATCACGCTTAATCACTTACGGACTAGACAAAGAGAACCGAACGCCACATCTTGACACGCATCCATCGCCTCGTAAACATTCGTGGACCCTCTCATAGATGCTCGACTGTTATTCAAATGTCTTATATTTATTTTTAAAGTTTTTGTGTATGGCAAAAACCGTTTTTATAGTTAATGTTTAACATAAAGTAACTGAATTATATTTCAAAATATGATTTATATTTTAAACAAAAATTTACTGAATTATATTTCAAAATATGGTTTATATGTTAAACATACATTTACTGAATTATATTTCAATAATGGTTTATGCAAAACATAAATTTACTAAATTATATTTCAACGTAAGGTTAATAATATGTTAAACTTATATTTATTGAATTGTATTTCAAATTATGGTTGATATGTTAAACATAAATTTACTGAATTATATTTTAAAAGATGGTTTATATGTTAAACATACATATCGGACATCAAAGTCTGGTTTATATATATGTTGAACATACATTAATTATATTTCAAAATATGACCATCTATAACGCGTTACATTGGCGGATTATGGAAAGCTATGCCATTTAATCTAAATATTGTAAATAGCAACCATTAAATTCATAAAGAATTGTAAGAAAAATCATAAATTTGTTTTTTTAGATAGACGTTAATTTTTTTATAGGGCTCCACCAGCTACTCAGCGCTCTTCTGAATTAAATCAATTCGCGCTTTTCGGGATGCTTTGTATTTAAGCATTGTGAAAATAGGGTTATTTCAAGAAATATGCAGATGAATCTGTTTTTCTGAAATAGCGGAAGTAAAGAAGAAAGAAGAAGAAAAATACTTTCGAAATTTTGAATATAAAAAGACATGAAGTTGGAATATATATTTAAGGAGATCCGGTAGATCTGGATCCTACAGGGCATACAACCTATCATCGGCTCATTTACGTGATCACTATAAGTACTTGAGCAACGTTCATCAAAAGGTTGTTTGGTACATGGTTATTTTTTTTATTTCAGTTTCTTTTATCACAAATTAATAGTTAAAAGGAACATTTAATTTTATTAACATATTGAATGTCGGATTTCACATGAGATATCTGTAAATATATTCCCATTAAAAATACCTCTTATATAAAATTATTTTTCCTTTTGCAGTCCGCGGGTCTTGTATTGGCTACGACTGCACTTAATGATATTGTCCTGTCGAGGATATTCCTGGCTCGGTGGCATTTTCTAATTTATTACCATTTATTCGAAGCATTTATTTATTTGGGCAATTTTTAATAAAATAAAAATTCTTCGAAATGAAAATGGTACACTCTCTGGAATAAATTTAATATTATACATTGAAAAGTTTTGAAAAAGTTTGAGTTGTACCTGGAGAGACAACTTTTATGGGGGTCGGTAAATATTGATAATCTTCATAAATAAACAGAGTAAAAAGTGTGGAGGGTAATGGATAATGGTGTTTGAAAAGTTTAAATCGAGGATTACCTGTAGATACATACAAACCTGTTCGTTGGAATGTTTGCCATTGAAAGAGGGGTAATTCAGTGTGATAATAAAATATCCTTGATTTCAAAGATTCTAGTCCTGATTTTGACGCTATTATGAAGTCAGATTTGGATGTACAAGAGAAGTTTGAAACAGAATAACTGCTGGTAAAATAAGAATGCAAATTTAAAGATTAAAAATGTTTATTTGGGACGAGATCTCGGATTTAGTCTTGGTCTTGCATATACAGTCTTGGTTTTGAAAGTTTTGAAAGACTGAAAGGAAAAAAAAAACCTATTGTCTGTACTGAAATTTTGCAATCGATTTTTAACTTCTATTATTTATTAATTAATCAATTAATGAAGGAATGAATGAATGAATGAATGAATGAATGAATAAATGAATGAATGAATGAATGAATGAATGAATGAATGAATGAATGAATGAATGAATGAATGAATGAATGAATGAATGAATGAATGAATGAATGAATGAATGAATAAATGAATGAATGAATGAATGAATGAATGAATGAATGAATGAATGAATGAATTTATTTATTTATTTATTTATTTAAGTATTTATTTATTCATTTATTTATTTATGTATGTATTTATTATTTATTTCTTCATTTATTTATGAATTTATTTTTTTTATTACTTTATTTATTTATTATTATATTTTTTTAATAAATATTTTTTTTTATTTATTTATTATTTTTTTTGTTAAATTATTTATTTAACCTTTACAATTATATACATAAAATATAAAGTTGTTTCACAATATTCCAAAAAAAATAATAATATAAAAAAAAATCAATAATTGTATGAAAATTACAAAAATAAGAGTTGACAACAAAAAGGCGATAAAAATAAATTGAAAATATTTGGAAATATATAGTTAATTTTAAAAATGATGATAAATTGTCAATGTAAATAAGGAACGAAACATTATGCATTCATGACGGCGGTAGCGGTAGCGGAGTGTAGGGCTCTAAGCATTATGTAGCATAAATTATTTTACATGAAGTATAAAATAAATAAATACGATAAAGATTACGATATCGAGTAATATGCGGAAGAGATTACGATATCGAGAAATATCTGCCGTAAATAGATTTATGGCTGTCGTTACGATATTAAAAACTTTAACAAAAGTATTCATTCGAAAAGTACATAAATAAAAGGTTCATCCTCTTTCTCCGCATAATCCTATCAGTCTTCTCGCATTTCCACCGGTCTCTTTGTCTATTTCCGTCCTTTTTTCGCTGTGGGAAGTGGAGTTGGTGTGGGCGGATGTCGGTCGTACGTGTCTCGATACAAGTGCAAATATGGCATTTGTGATTCAAATCCACCTCACATCCTGTCTGCTCCTGCTTGCTTTGCTTCAGCTTCCCTGGTCCTTCAACAGGATGTAGTGATGGCTATAGCACTCGCAGGGGTTGGGGAAACGTATCAATATTCATATTTAGAAAATGATATACAACATGATACAGGCAGGGGCGGTGCGTTGTTGGTGTCGCACTTGGAAAGTTTTGGATTTCTCATCAGACGCAAAAAAAAAATATTTGTTACTTCTCTGTGCATATAATGAAAACAACGTTTGGACAGAGACGTTTTGTAGTCATTGCTCCTAGAACATTCAATAAGCTCGACAGAAAAATTAAGTAAATGGAAAATAGTTATTTATAATTAATAAACATTTCTCTTTTTTATTAGATTAATTTCAAAGAAGAAAACTTGATCTTGTATTTTATTTGAATTGTGACTCAAGTAAAACAATATTGTTTCTGAGTATATACGTTGGGAAGACCACAGAGCAAATTTTAATGTCAAACTGCTACATAACATAAATGACAACAACGGGTGTGCATATTATGGTAGAAATAATATTAGAATAATAACATGTCAAAATTTACTGTATCAGTTTATACTTTTGTGTTTAAGATATTGGTAACTATGTAATATTGTAATTTACTGTGTTGTGATGTCCGCTCTTTGTAACTATGTATAACCAAAATGTCAAATATTTGGCTTGGTAAAATTGTAAACTGCTAGCCCTAGAACAGGGTTACCTAGTTGGGCAGCAGTAATCTTCATAATAGTCTTTGTGATAAAGGTGTGAAAAATAAATAAATAAATAATATACACTTAACGTAGTTTACACCACTTAACTATGAGTACTAACTTCTACCGGTTTCAAAAACTTTAAATGTTTTCTTTTTCAGGAAGACTTACGTACTAAAAATTTAAAAGATAATAAATAAATAAGACTTAATAAATAAGACTTAATAAATAAGACTTGATAAATAAGATTTTTGTTAGGTTTTAAGTTGTGGGAGGAGTCAATTTTAATAGTTATGCTATTAAAACTGAAATAAAGGAATGGCTCTTAGTATCAGGCAGACACTATGCAGAGGAGATTTTTCACCCATAGCCTCTGACCCACAACTTTATTTTGCTCCAAATATATACTAGCGCAATTTTCTTATATTACCTATTGTGATGGAAACCACCCTAACCTGAACTAAATATCGTCCTAAACTATTTTCTGTGGATCCATAACCTCCTAAACTAGCTAGCTAAACTACCTATTAAAATCTAACGTCTATTTCCTAGTACTATAGCTAATTTCCCTAACTAGTTTAGCCTCTACCTGTAAGGTAAATCTAGAATTTATTACATCTATTTGAATATTCTTTATTGAATGATTCTATCATGAAAGAACATCGTATTCTTCTATCTTATTTCGCTAATTTTATATGTTTTTCAACGGATTTTGGCCAATGATCGTCTAGTAATTATTATTATTATTCACGTTAAAAAGGACCCTCTACGTTGTGTTTTATTTACGAGTTATAAACAGACGAATATTTATAATAAAATTTATATATATTATATTAATAATTAATAAATTAACAGACTCCACGACTGTTGAAAGATAGTTAATATTTACATACAAAATTATAACTACAGGATTATTAAATTCGTATAATGTAATGATAAAACTTCGATTCTCAACCCAAATTATGTAACTTAATTGTTACTCAATTTGATCGATATATGTATATTAATATACCTACAGACTTGATAAATTTTACTTTATAATAAAATGAATCTTTAACAAATCCATTTTCTTATTCTTCTATATACAAGACACAATGTGTCCGTATACCTACAGAGTTATTGAATTATGTATTCGATAAATTATTCATAAATATGACAATTGAAAAATATTTCAGTTTAGAAAACAAAATATACACGGTTTCAGTAAATTTCGGAATACACATTTTATCAATAATTATGTATTTCACCCATGAAGTTAGTTATGAAAAAAAAACAAGAAATATTCTTCTTACCTTTTATCTAATCTAAAAAAACAAAACATATTGAAGAAAACAAAGAACAATAAATAACATTGCACAACAAATAATATTTCAGGTTCACATGGGTGAAATTTCAAACGATCGGTACATATCTAAGAAAATATAGTTATTTAGTCTCTTTCAAAGATTAATGTTAGTTCATAGAGACAGTATTACATATAAGTGGACCAAGATGAGAATTTTTTCCATTATTAAATCAATGATATTAAAGATTTAGCAATACTGCTGATTCGAACACAATGTACATATATTATATATTTTTCTATTTGTACAAATTTATTTCACGCAAATTTTCATGCTTCATGCAATTAGAAAGGCCCCAGTACACGCCTTTCAACGTCTCAAAACACCGACAATTACTATTTTTGAGTCCGAGTGCACTAACTACTTTTTTATACTTATAAACTAAATAAATCATGCGCTACTATATATATTTATATATCTGCCACATATCTCTTAATTAAGTTGAGGACTTCCCAACCACTGGGATGTCGGTAACTCCTTAATTCTAGTGTCCATCTATTCATTTATCTATCTAAATGACAAATAAACAAATAAATAAACTATATAGAGATAATTCGAAGAATGGAGCCATTGGTCAGATGGCGATGTCTTTGGGACATCAGAGGGTTTTTGGATTTGGTAAAAATTAGGTTAGTATTATATTTTGTTAATGAGACGTTTAATCCCGAAACTCAGAAACCAAACGTCAGGTAATTTGGATTTAGAAATATAAATATATTCTAATAGGAAAGGACATGCCTCGTGCAGAATATTGGAAAAGGAATAATTGAATTGATTAGTATTATAAATAAATAATTTCTTGAAAAATATGTAAAATAATGTAACATGCAATTTTGTATTCAATATTAGGATCAACAATATTTCAAAATAAAAATTAGAAAATAAACAATAATTTTATAAACAACATTTCAAATCTTAGTCCAGCTCTATAAAGAATAAAGGTGTCAATAAAATATATATAAAAAAAAAACTTATCAAGCTCCTTGCGTCTCTCAGGAAGAATGGCGCCTTCCAAATTTATTTTAAGAATTATTTTTAACGAAGCGGTTTTATTATATTTTTAGTAAACAAAATAACTAAATATATTTAATATTTAAATGGTCCCTCTTCTCCAACAGCACTTCACTTATATAAAAACTATTTAATTATTATTAATTAAAATTATAGATTATTATTTTATACTTAATTACTGGTTTTTTCTAAACAAAGGAATATCAAATGTGTTGAACTTTGAACCTCGTCGCGCGCGTTTTTAAAAGTATAGTTCAACCAGCTTTCCCAGTAATTGCCTATTTCACTCCCATTTTAAAGACAGACCATCTTTCTTCGCGACCAAAACCCGATTATCTTGAAATCAACACCACCCGAGTCTCATAGTTCATTCTCCCTCTCCCCCCCAGTACCCCAGCAATAAAATATATACATCTACTTATATATATATACGGATATGTTGAACGCTATGCTTCACCACACATCTCAAAACAGCCATTATATACCTCTAATAGAAAATACACAATCAGTTGAATATTTTGAAGAAAAATGAGATTCATCACACTATGTTTTTTTTTATTTCCATTGTGGTTGTGATATTATCACTTTTTATATACGATTGATGTTGGCATCAACTAATACAGTGTCACTGTCTCGAGATGCATTGTTGTTGTGATATTATCACTTTTTATATACGATTGATGTTGGCATCAACTAATACAGTGTCACTGTCTCGAGATGCATTGTTGTTGTGATATTATCACTTTTTATATACGATTGATGTTGGCATCAACTAATACAGTGTCACTGTCTCGAGATGCATTGTTGTTGTGATATTATCACTTTTTATATACGATTGATGTTGACATCAACTAATACAGTGTCACTGTCTCGAGATGCATTGTTGTTGTGATATTATCACTTTTTATATACGATTGATGTTGGCATCAACTAATACAGTGTCACTGTCTCGAGATGCATTGTTGTTGTGATATTATCACTTTTTATATACGATTGATGTTGGCATCAACTAATACAGTGTCACTGTCTCGAGATGCATTGGCACCGGCACAGGATTTTTGCCTAGTGGGGCATTGCAGATTCAATAATTATTGTAATGTCATCAATGTTTCTATGAATAAATAAATAAATATATTGTACACAAATATAAAAATAACGGAATGGGTGGTGGCAGCGTGGTTAGCGTTCTGGGTGAGTAATCCAGTTTTCGCAATGTCGAATTCTGCCTCGACCGATTTCGTTCACCTATACCACAAGAAATTTAGCGAAAATGCTTAATTTAGGGAATTAATATTTTGTGGATGTATATGTACTTTCACAAGGACATAGGTATTTATTTTTTAAAAACAATATACATACCTAATAAATATTCAAATGACTAATTTTTAAAATCTCAAAGAGACGAAGTTAGAGTATTATAGGAGAAGCGGAAATCAAGGCAACTACAGGGCTTACGACCTGTCATCGGCTGGTTAACGCGATCACTTTATGCACTTGCGTAACGTTCACGAATTATGCCTTCTTATTGAGCTCCCTTCAATCCAATTTTAAAAATTCTATTAACGTTATTCAGGAAATATTTTCACTTGAGAATAAGCTGAAATACTATCGCCACCTATGAAGTGACGAAGAAACTTTTTTACAACGTCATCCATTGTACATATTATTTTATTGTTTTTTATTGTTTTATTGTTTTTGTTGTTTTTTATTAGAGATGAATTGTCTTGAGAAGGTCCATGTACGGTGATTATAATATTATGTTATTTTCAAATAATATTTATCATTTGTATTTTTTTATAGAGGTGTAAATAATTATGTATAATTATCGAAGAATGAATTTTTTTGAAACAAATTAAATATACGAGCACTCTTTCCAGCCTTATTTTTATGTTAAATCAGATGTTCACGATTCATACTTTCTATACCTACGTCAATAGCGCATAACTTAACTTTCTAAAGAATTAATTAAAAAATAAAACCAATAGATTACCAGTTCAAAGCAAAATTAATACAAGTATGTGTTTCATAAATATTTTTAACTATACCACAATTCAACCTCTATTTATGACTGACTGTGAATTTTTTTATTTGGTGAAATTGATTATACGATTATTTAATTTAAAGTATACAAACAATGCCTGGACAAATAAACTGGTGATACACAATATAAAAAATAGTCACTCCCAGCATCAATTAAATGTATACATTATTACCTCATTAATTAATTTTGTAGTGTAAGAAAAAAATAAAATATGACAAAAGTTGAAACTACAATATATGCTACCATATGTGTGTGAGGGTGTGTGCGTGTGTGTGTGTGTGTGTGTGAGGATGTATGTGTGTGTGAGGGTGTTTATGTTTGAAAGAGTCAAAAGGTTCCTAATCATATTTATGTAATTAAAGGTAATTGTAACGAATAAATATTTATCAAAACAAATACTTCATCCGAGATACATCTTTAAAAAAATACCCAAGCAGTCTTCAAAAGAATGTAAAAGATAAAACGAGCTCTTGAAGATTATGACGTCATCAAAATAAATCCTAAATGATGTTTCAAATAATCCGCTACTTATAAATTATTAATATGTTTACATTACACTAGAACGTTCATCTTACGACGCACATAATGACTTTGAAATCATATTTATTTTGTATGAATTTATTCATCAAAAGGTATAAAATAAATAAATTACCATCAATAATACTCGTTTCAAGAAAGGTATCCCTTTGATAACAAGTACTTTAACATTACTCCGCTTCGAATGTAAAGGTAGGTACGCCACTGACTTTGAACATCCATAGTCAATCAGATATTCGCATTAATTTAGCCTGTATCTAAGCACACATATACGTAACATACATGAATACTAACCGTGCAGGGCTGCCAACTTTCTACATATGGAAATAAAAAAATCTATAAAATAATTTCATGAATATCTGGTATTATCGTGATTCGAGTGGTGCGTTCCTTTTGCAAAAAACAATAATTTGTATATTTATTTTTACTTTGTATTCACAGTAAAATTAGATTTGTATTTTACAGTAAGATTAGAACGCAAAAATGATTTGTTAAAAATATAAAACTTGATACTGGCTAAGAACGTCACCAGGTGACGAAATACATAAATATGATCTGGGGGGCAAGTCTCGTCCAATCGGCGAAATCAAAACCCTCGTGATTACCCATATCATGGATATAATTATCATATGGAGTTCTATGACATCTTAAGATACTATAGAACTCCATATAATAATATCCATGATATGGGTAATCGTGAGGGTTCTGATTTCTCCGGTTGGACTAGACTTGCCCCCCAGATTTCTTCTTCCTCTCCTTATCCTTTTGTTTTCCTATCATTGCTGTGAACTGTTATTATATTCAATCTTTTTTTTTCATTTTCTTTTTTCTCTGTTATCTTTATTATATGATTTTTTTTTATTTTTGTAATGTTGTAACACATTGTATTTATATATCAACATCTTCGACTCTGGTTGGTTGTAAAAAAATGCCGTTGGTCAATAAGCTCGCCAGCGTAGGTACAAATTGTGTGTACAAAAGAAATTAATAAATTTAATATATTTTTTAAAGCATATAATACAAATACATATCTATGCGTAATAATTGACAGTTAGGTACCTTAGAAGGAAAACTCAAATGAAAAACATGATGACTAGACTAAGAAAACTAAATCTAAGAAATAAATAAATGAATAAGCTGTTACTAAATGTAAAAAAAATGTCACTCCATTACATTCTCTAGGAAAAAGAGTAGAATACAATACACATACACAATCAATAGAGAGGCGATTGATAAGAAATCAGACTGTAGAGACTTAGGTATACAACTGGACAGTAAACTTTTATTTGACAAACACATTGACACAATTACACTGAAAGGTTATAAAATGTTGGGATTCCTGATGAGAGTATGCAAACCATTCACACAAGTGAAAACATTTATCTTACTATATAACACAATTGTTAGAAGTCAATTGGAGCATGCATCAGTCATCTGGAATCCACAATATAATATTTATATTAACAGTATAGAACGAATACAACAAATATTTTTGAAACATATGAAGTACAAATTTGGTAATTACTACAAACATGAATTGCAGACTCTACAGACAAGACGAAGGACCTCAGACTTAATATACCTTTATGACATAATAAACTTCAATATTGACTGTACAGACCTTCTGAAAATTATTAACTTCAACATACCAAACAGACGAACAAGACACACCTCAACGTTCTTTTTAGACAAAAAAAACACTAATGCCGCTCAAAATTCGCCATTGTACCGATGCCTTACCACGTATAATAATTTGGAAAAGATCAGGTCCGTGGACATATTCTGTATGTCCAGGACTCTTTTCAGGAGCCACGTTAGACAGGAATAATATTTTTTTTTTGTTACCAGTAGTGAGTACAATGCACCATGAAATCAAAGGTGGGCTGATTAAGTTACAATTACTTATGTTGCTATTCTTATTTATTATATTTGTTTAAAAAAATATTTTTGTACGTTGCCCATTTTTTCAAATAAAAAAAAATATATCATTGACATTTACTTATAGCGTAATATAATACGCTTTCGCATATTTAAAAATACAATTTGACGTTAATGGAGGGGGGGAACTTGTAAAACCCAATTTTACTACGGTAAATTAAACAAAGTTTAATAATCACAATTTCGATGGTAAAAAAATAGATTGTCAAATCTTGTACTTTTCCATGATTTTCATGTCTCATTGTCAAAAAATGTTTATAAAACTTTAAGATATGCTGTGTGAAAGATCCATGCTTGGTATAAGCCTAAGAGACAGAATAAGAAATGAGGAAATTAGGAAAAGGACCAGAGTAGCGGACGTCATGGATCGCGTAGCTACATTGAAATGGAAATGGGCGGGACATATTGCTAGACAGGAACCCGCAAGATGGACTCCTAAAATATTGAGATGGAGACCTTGGGAAAGTAAGAGAGGCGTCGGAAGACCGCAAAAAAGATGGTCTGACGACATAGCCGCTGTGGGGGGTAGAAATTGGCTGCAAGCAGCAAACGATAGAAGGAAGTGGAAGAATATGGAAGAGGCCTATATCCAGCAGTGGAGGACAGAGGGCTGAAGAAGAAGAAGAAGAAGATGCTGTGAGGACCCGACTTAGAATAAATAGTGTTCAACTCTTTTCTATATATCATCGTTTTTTGGGGTCCCGTGAGGGCCGGGTTATCGAAAATACAACAGTCAAAATATCCTCACGCGAAGTTCACCAACCATTTTCAACGTAGCGCCTTTTTAGGTGTGACGAGACTGATGTGACGACATACACGCACGTGTCGTGCTTTTATTATAAGGAAACGTACATCCGCACACCTGTCGCTGGTTACCACAAATTTCGAGATATGCCGTGATGGTATGAATGAATCGATGAAAAAATCTGCTAACGTTTTCACATAATTTTATATGCACGAAAATTAGTTACAATCTTACGTTTGCATTTATCAGGTGGCAACCCTATTTTGAAGATCATCTGCCTCTGTGTGCTTTTTTCTTATCCCCGTATATTCTGAAGCGATTCTGGAATCTAAAAACCATCCCATAGAAAGGTTGGAGTGGTTTATTTACACCTGACATATCCGGACGGTCTCACAATATTTCGCCGACACTAGACACAGACGCTCTTCAGACAACACAGCGACGCGAAAGGTCGTCAACACACACACACAAACATATTGTAACAGTCGAGTTTTTATTTTTATTTTATCGATATTACGACAATATCTCAAGCGTTTTTAATTATAATTAATATTAAAAATTAAAAACTTTAATTGTGATAAAACAACGTGGAGGACTTAGTGCCTGCAGGCAATTTCTACCAGTGAACCATCATAGTAAATTCAATCAGTCACATGAATAATTCACAAGAGAATACAAAATAAAAAAAATAATAAGAAATTAAAAATCAAAAATAAATATTTTTTATTTTATTTTATTTTATTTTATACAAAGTATACAAACAATAACTGGACAAAATATACAGGTGATACAAAATTAAATAAAAAATAAGCATGTCCAGCATCACTTACATGTATATATTATTACCATTTATATATTTATGTAGTGTAGGAGAAAAAAAGAAAACAGTTATAATCAGATATGTGACATGTGAGTGGGGAGTGTGTGTGTGTGAGTATGTGTATGTGTGGGTGTGTGTGGGAGTGTATGAGGATGTGTGTGAACCTTTATGTGATGAATCCAACTTATCAGCATGAGTATCTAGGATTATATTAGAGTACTTATTATATTGTTATAAAAATAGGATTATCTATATTATAAATTTGAATGTTTGTATGTATCTATGTATGTGTTGAATGCGCTCCTAAACCGTTCATCCAATTGCAATGAAACTTTGGTGAATTGTCGAGAATATACCAGGGATGGTTTCTGGATCAAAAAATTTCTTCTTCTTCTTCTTCTTCATCCACCTTCATTTTACCTATGAAGGTGGATTATCCTGGGAACCGTTCATCCGATTGCAATGAAACTTTGATGAATTGTCGAGCGTATGCCCGGGATAGTTTCTGGATTACAAAAATTCTTCTTCTTCTTCTTCATCGGGTATTAGGTCATTTTACCTATGAAGTGGACTATCCTGGGAACCGTTCATCCGATTGCAATGAAACTTTGGTGAATTATCGAGCGTATGCCCGGGATGGTTTCTGGATTAAATTTTCTTTCTTCTTCTTCTTCTTCATCGAGTATTGGGTCATTTTACCTATGAAAGTGGACTATCCTGGAAACCGTTCATCCGATTGCAATGAAACTTTGGCGAATTGTCGAGGGTATGCTCGGGATGGTTTCTGAATTAAAAAAAATCTTCTTCTTCTTCTTCTTCGGGTATTAGGTCATTTTACCTATGAAGGTAAAATGACCTAATACTCTGGGAGAAGAAGCTTCAACTGTCCTTCCATCTCTTCGCAGGTCTTCCAGGACATTTTTTGGATTTAAACTTTTTTCTTCTTCTTCTTCTTCATTGTGTATTTGGTCATTTTACCTATGAAGGTGGAGTATTGTGGAAGAATAAGATGCAACTGTCCTTCCATCTCTTTGCAGGTTTTCCAGGACGGTTTCTGGATTCAAACTTTTTTCTTCTTCTTCTTATTTATCGTGTATTTGTTCATTTTACCTATGAAGTTGGAGAATCCTGGAAAAAGAAGGTCCAACTGTCCTTTCATCTCTTCGTAGATCTTCCCAGTATTGTGTCGGGAATTAAACTTTTTCTTAACCTACTGAAGGGACGGGAGGTAATGAAGGGAAGGGAGGTACTGGTGGGTCTGACAGGACGGGTGGTACTGAAGGGTCTGAAGGGACGGGTGGTACTGAAGGGTCTGAAGGGACGGGAGGCACTGAAGGGACGGGAGGCACTGAAGGGACGGGAGGCACTGAAGGGACGGGAGGCACTGAAGGGACGGGAGGCACTGAAGGGACGGGAGGCACTGAAGGGACGGGAGGCACTGAAGGGACGGGAGGCACTGAAGGGACGGGAGGCACTGAAGGGACGGGAGGCACTGAAGGGACGGGAGGCACTGAAGGGACGGGAGGCACTGAAGGGACGGGAGGCACTGAAGGGACGGGAGGCACTGAAGTGTCTGAAGCGACGGGTGGTTTTGGACCATTTTTAATTATACAGGCAATACGAAGTTTGCCGGGGGTTCACTAGTATTGTTATAAAAATGGGAAGTGCGGTATATGAAAGAATTCTGTTTGGCATTAGTGTTACAAATGGGGAGGTAAAGTAGGTCAGTCAGTCTAGTCGTTCTTGTTGGCACTCTCAGAGTCAAGCTTTCTAGCAGATCAGGGCAGTCAACCGTTGAGTTTGCAATTTTGAATAAAAATATAACATCTGCTATAGTTCTGCGGCTCTCGAGTGATGTAATTTTGTAATGCTTTAAGGAATCAGAAAATAAATAGTAATAATATTACACCAGATAGAGACACTATGTTTGTTGGATGGGGGATAGCGAAGGAAAAGGATAGAGGGACAAAGGAAAAGAGACGTGAGTTTGTGGTTATGTGGATAAAAAGTGTAACTTGAGACACTTTTTGAATGGTATCAAACTAGGGGTATCTCTGATAATCTCTCCGGCAATAGATTCCACATCCGAGCTGCATGTTCTGTGAACGAGTAAGTATAAGTAGATGTCAACAATGACTATGGACGTAGGACCGACGATGTGCTGCTGCCCAAGGTCTGGAACCCCATGCCTGCCAGCTTGAAGCAGTGTGGATCCATCGAGGAATTTAAAAAGAAAGTCAAAGGATATATATTACACAAAAATCCTCGATGGTTGATCTAAGGGGTGAGCGCGGGTTGTTCCGGACTTTGTAGGACGGAAAAATTTAGTATGTACATGCATGTACAACATTACTTTTAATTGTAGTTTGTATGTATATATGTATGTATGTTTGTATATATGTATGTACATATTTTTACATTTTTTGCATATTATAATATTGTTACTATTAAGATCACAGCCAAAAATCCCCTTAAGGGATTAGGCAAAATAACATGAATATTGTAATTATATTTTTTATTAATAAAATAAATAAATAAAAAAAAATGTGTGATGAACTAGTAAGTATAAGTAGATGCGTGATGAACTTGTAAGTATAAGTAGATGTGTGATGAACTAGTAAGTATAAGTAGATGTGTGATGAACTAGTAAGTATAAGTAGATATGTGATGAACTAGTAAGTATAAGTAGATGTGTGATGATCTACATAGTAAGTATAAGTAGATGTGTGATGAACTAGTAAGTATAAGTAGATGTGTGATGAACCAGTAAGTATAAGTAGATGTTGTTTTACTAAATAATGTAGAAGTATGTAGAAGCGATTTATATTGCGCGTAAAGGGGCTTTCTCACTACGGAATATATATTACATTCAAAGTCATAAAATGATATCGCTCACCGTACTTTTAAATGGGACTGTTCACACTGAGACAGAATAAATATTACATTACAACAATATAGGTATTTTGTCGGTCGATCGAGCGAATATATTTTCACTATTTTACTAGAAAACTCCGCCGGCGTTGTCCAGCCTGTTTTTATTTTTATTTATTTTTATTGATTTTTTAGAACCAACAGTTTTCAATATGAAATTACAATAGGTATAATTATATGTAACAGGTTATAAACCTTTTAAAGGTTCTTTTAAATAGTTTAAACTAAGTATGTAAATTATTTAACAATTGCAAATATATATTTTTTTAACACAGTTATTGTATGTTAAATGGTGGACTGTATTGCAAATAAATGAATCAACACTACGGACAAATCAGAACTACAGTTTGGTAGCACTTACCCTTCTTGCAGATTCCAATCCACCGAAGCCTTGGAGAAAGGAATTCGGGAATTGGTCCAATTGGAGTTGGAAGAGAAATTAGGATAGGCTTCTTTTTGCGAACTTACACCCAAATTCACTATCACAGATTTCTAATGATACAAATATGGTACAAAATGAATGAGAACTTTTTTAAACAAATTATAATGGTTACTGATGTAACAATGCGAAAAAAATGGCAACTGATGTTGCTCCCACTGATGTTTGAAATCGAATGAGATATGTAACAAAAAAAAAACCACCTACACCCACAATAGTAGGTAGGTATTATCAAAATGACCCAACAGTTATATTAAAATATAAAAAAAAAAAGAGTTATGAAGAGTAAGTATAAGGAGTAGGTAAGTAGGAAGAGTATTAACTATTAAGCCATCTGCATCCGCAACAAAAACAAGCCAATACTGACCGACCAGTCAGTATTGTGTTCACTAGTCAGTATACGTATACAGAGTAAGATGCCTATGTAGGTAATTTATAATATTGTTACAAGTAGTATGCACCGAAGTTTAGCACCACAAACCATTGTAGAATACACAACAAAATCATGTAGCTGTGTTATAGGTCTACGTATATTTTTATTAATTTTATATGTTGCATTAAAATAAAAATAAAATTTATATTATTGTATATTATGAATGTGAATTGCTCATAAATAGCTGGCAGAAGTATGAAAGTATGTATACGCATACATCACGGAAGACTACACGAGGGAGGTGTTGGCTACGAGAAAACAACTACAAGAAAAACTAATAGAAGAAAGGAAGAAAGGAAACTATGCGATAATAAAATACGATAAATTAATCATAAGAGAAGGAAACAAAGAGAAACGAAAGAGAGATGTGTCCGAATCACCAGAGGCTGTGATACAGAGCCGCAAACAAGGTAACTTCATAGACAACACCACCATCGGACAAAACCGTATCAACGCTTTTGATCTTATGAGACAAAGATCAAATTCCTTCTCACGCAACTCCTTGACATCAGAAGAAAGAAAATAGGAAATTGTCATCGGCCATCGCAAAAGAAATACAAAAAAACCTGTAACTAACTATAACGCAATCAAAACATTCCCCAACCCGAGTGGTCGTCGTGGGAAATTAGACCAATACCCTCCAACGATTGAATATAAATGTAAGAAAAATAACAGTCTTAAGATATGTACCTATAACGTTAGATCTCTCTCATCAACTGAAAAAATGATAGAACTCAAAAATGCTTTCGAAAATATCAAATGTGACATTTTAGGACTCTCAGAAGTAAGAAAAATAAACTGCAAAATAGAAGAACATAGCAAGCATATTTTCTGTTACATGGGAGAGTAAAAAGGTGTATATGGAGTTGGTTTTCTGATTAACAAAATACATAAAAACAATATCACCAATTTCGTGGGAATCTCAGAAAGAGTAGCTTTGCTACAGCTAAAATTTGGAAAACAGGCATTATCAATAATTCAAGTTTATGCTCCAACTGAAAAATCAAATGAGAATGAAATAGAAAAGTTTTATATGGATATAAGAAGAGCCCATAATCTAGTAAATGGTATTACATTGGTCATAGGAGATTTCAATGCTAAAATTGGAGAACCCAAAAAGTACGAAAACCTAACTGTGGGTATTTATGGTTATGGCAAAAGAAATGAAAGAGGATAAATAATGATTGAATATGCCTGTGAATTTAAACTCTTTATTATGAATACATTTTTTTAAGAAAAAAAAAAAGTAGAAGGTGGACATGAATATCTCCAGACCAGAAAACAAAAAATGAAATAGACTTTATTCTATGTAATAAGTCAGATTTAATAACAAATATAGAGGTACTGTCATTGACTAATTTTCCATCTGATCATAGACCAGTGCGAGCAACACTAGATCTTAATCTTCCCAAAAGAAACAGAAAAAACTTCAAATCATTTCCAAGGCATCCTACATCACCAGAGGAATTAGAAATTTATATTAAACAGCTACAAACACAGATACCAGTGTAAGAAAGAGAAGTAGAACATACAAATAAAGTACAAAACTATTACAATAGGCTGGAAAAGGCTATATCAGAAGGATTAAAAACAAAATTAAATAAAAGCAAAGGAAACAAAATACTAAGCGAACAAACAAAAATTCTAATCAAAAGAAGATCAGAACTAATAAGAATCAAACCTAAGAATGATGAAACAAAAAAAGAACTCAGCAATATGTTTAAAGAAACGCATAAAGCAATAAAACAGGACTATAATAATAGAGAAAAAGAATAATAGAGAAAAATTTAATTAGACATAGAAGTACCAAAAAGGCCAATAAGGAATTATCTACCCATAAAACATGGATACAGAAACTTGAGAAAGGATTAGAAGAAACAAAATCTAGAAATAATATCATAGCACATGCAACATCATTCTACAGAGATCTATACAAAACCAATGACAAAGACATAGAAGATGAAATTAACACAGAATCAAGTAATACAGTCAGTGTTAAACAAATAGACGAAGCAGAAGTAAAGACACATATAAAGCAACTTAAGTCTGAAAAAAGCCCAGGACCGGATGGCATTACTAATGAGGCTATAAAATTAGGAGCTCCTATTCTTACAACTTACTTGACCAGATTATTCAACATGATAATTGACACCGAGATTATTCCTATGCAATGGTACAATTCAGACATCATACTGCTATACAAAAAAGGTAACCCTCTTGATATAAAGAATTATAGACCTATTAGCCTGATGGCAAGTACTTACAAACTTTTTTCATCCATATTATTAAGTAGAATTTCGCATACAATTGATAGTAGACAACCGATAGAACAAGCTGGTTTTCGTTCAGGATTTTCGACAACAGACCATACACATTCCTTAGAACAAATAATTGAAAAATATAAAGAGTTTAATAAAATATTATACATAGCGTTTATTGGCTACAGCAAAGCATTAGATAGTATAAGCCACAAAGCAATATGGAAATCATTAAATGCACTCAATATCAACAATAAATACATAAACATAATTGAAAATATTTACAAGAACAGTATAAGTAACGTTAAAATTGAAAAAAGAGGAGACGATATAAAAATAGAAAGAGGTGTTAGACAAGGGGACCCTTTATCTCCTAAATTATTTATCGCCGTGCTAGAGGAAATTTTTAAAGGCCTAAACTGGAAGAATAAGGGCATTAACATTAAAGACAAAATTTTGAGCCATCTCAGATTTGCGGATGATATTGTCATCTTCAACGAAAACCCAAGAGCATTAGAAACTATGCTGAATGAATTAAACCAAGCAAGTATGGAAGTAGGATTAGGAATGAACGCGAATAAGACAATAATAATGACAAATGGATACAAAAAACAGATAAATATACATACTCAGAGAATTGACTTCGTAGATGAATACATTTACCTCGGGAAACTAATATCTTTCAAAAACACTAGAAACGAAGAAGAAATAAATAGAAGAGTGAATATAGCATGGATAAAGTTTTGGACGCAGAAAGAAATACTTAAAGGAGACTTCAATTCCGAAATGAAAAAAATAGTAATGGAGACCTGTATTAATCCCAGTTTGTTATATGCATGCCAAATTTGGACTTTTACAAACAAGACAAAAACAGCAATCAGATCATGTCAAAGAGCAATGGAAAGAAGCATGTTAAAATTGCGGAAAATACATAAGATTAATAGTGAAACTATTAGGAAAAAGACAAAATTAACAGATGCGCTAAAACAAGCTTTAAAATTAAAGTGGCAATGGGCTGGACACTTATCGCGTTTCACAGATGATAGATGGACTTTACTAACCACGATATGGACGGGACCCAAAGGAAAAAGGAATGTTGGCAGGCCGTACAAAAGGTGGATCGATGATATAATAACAACGGGGGGAATGGACTGGAAAGAAAAGGGCAAAGATAGAACTATATAGAAACTATTGGAGGAGGCCTATACCCAAGAGGGATCCATTTCATGAAAAACATACATATATACATAAAAAAAAGAAAGTAGAAATAAGTTTAAATATTATACATTAATTTAACAAACTACTAATTAAATAAAATACTTATATATTATGCTTACAAAAAAATATTGTAAATGAAATGGAATAATAACAGGCTTAATTATTAATTATTTATTATTATATTATGAATCTAAAGTAATAATCAAAACGTAATTTTATTTCGTAGAATGTTAGTGAAATTTTTGTGCGAGATGTTAAATATATCAACGTTATTAAGTTTTGTATTAAAAATATAGCATGATCTATCAATGAAGTCATTTTTTCTTGTATTAGTGTTACACTTAGTGATTTCGAATGTATTATTGGTTCAGGTATTTCGCGGGGAACATGAATATTTATAATTTCTAGTAGATAAGAGCAGTATATCATATTGTTTAAGATTTTATACAAAAAAATTGCGTCGTTGATTGTTCTTCTTATCTCCAGTTGTGGAATTTTTTGATGATTTTGCACATCAGAAATAGAATTTTGGCTTCCGTACGATTTATATATTATATATTTACAAAATATATTTTAAATTCTATCAATTTTCTGTTTTGAACTCTTTTTATACATAAAAATGGTAGATTTATATGTTTTATTTATTTTTTTAATATTGTTATCTAGAATCTCTAATTGATCTGTCCCTTCATTCCATTCCGTCCTTTCAGTCCCTTCCGTCCCTACAGTCCGTTCATCAGTCACCTCCAAGTGATGATCAAATGCAAGACCAAGACCGAGGTGGTCTTGGTCTTGAATACAGATGTCGTCTTGTTCTTGATCTTCGTCTTGCATACTCAATCGAGTTTTGGTCTTGGATACCCAGTCCTGGTCTTGCATACTCAATCGAGTCTTATTCTTGCAACTTATTCAAAGAAACATTTTTTATTTTGCTGTTAAAATTCAGTAATTATAATGAAATATGAGAAAAAAACACCAATTTGTAGTATTATGTCGATAGTATGTAGTAAATATTATTTTAATTAAAAATAAATTAGTTCATAAATTTTTGCGAGACTGCAAGACTCTTGCAAAGCCTGGTCTTAGTATTGGTCTTATGCTTGCACCTCCCGATCTTGGTCTTGGTCTTGCGGCGACTCATGCCGTCTTGGTCTTGGAAGTCTCGCAAGACTTTTACTCATCACTAGTCCCTTCCGTCTCTTCTGGCAACGTACATTCAAACATACATAAATACATATGTACATATATACCAACATCAATTTTTATATATATAGATGTTTTGATGTAAAGTCCGTACTGAATAGAACTGTTTACTTGAATAACTGCAACAATATTTTTTCGGCGATCGAATGATTTCAAAATGGTTATTTTGCCCGCGTCTTCGCACGCCGTTTTACACGCGTCAATTTGCCCACAGTTCATTTCTGTGAGTGACCACGAGCGTTTATTGTTAATTTGTATTTATGAGATAATTTTTTGTAATATCAATTATTTGTAAGTAAGTACTAAATAAAAACTAAAACAGAAGAATAAATAATTATGTATTATTTTGAAACCAACCTTAAAGTCATCGCTAGTCTCTCCGTGGAAGGAATACTTTTTCATAAATGCGTGTTTTGCTTCATAATGTCATCTTCAATCATAGAATTAAGTTCGATGAATTTGATTTAAGTCATCCGGTAATAATTAAAAAACTTTTCTTCATCCAATTCATTAAAAAGTCTGAATTCACCATATTTTATATGTATTTTATTTTTATTTTGTATAAGTTTTTCTTTATATTTCTTCTTGCTTTATTTTCATTGTTTATAAATAGGATATGTTTGTTTTTTTATGTATTTTCACACATTATGTACCTACTTTATTTTGTATATTTTGATTACATCATGTAATTGGCAAACACAGTTAATAAATAAAAAAAATTGTTTTGTGATTTTATGTTTGTGTAATATAAATATGTGAGTTTGCTTCTCCCGACACAGGACATTCCTAGTGGGAGAGGCCAACGTTAATATGAAATGTTTTTTGTTTTTTTTATAATGATGTTATTATTGCTATATTTCTGTTATGATCAAATAAATAAATAAATAAATATTCCTCTCTACACTTTATATGATTTGATATCCAGTATCTACGCTTATATTTTTACTTAACAGTAACACACGTAAATCGAATTCTTTATCATCTTCGTCTGATGAACTATCGAGGCTTTTTAGCAAAACAATATCCAATTTTAACTTGACGGACGAGTTGATGTTATGATGCAATGGCGATCGCAACTGAATTGGTTTGGTTAAGGCCCTGTTCAATTTTGCGAAAATCACAAGGATGCAAATTTATTGCCCTTACATTAACGCCTTAGTATTCGTTAGTTACTTCGCGGATACCGCAAACGCGCCATGTCTGAACAGGCCCTACAATATGTAGCAAACGCGCCATGTCTGAACAGGCCCTAAATATTATATCTCACAGTGTGAACACCAATTGTGGGACATAAGATATATTAAGGAATATAATATACGTTATATTCGACAGTGAGAAATGAGCTTGACGACTAAATGTTTTAAATAAATATCAAATTTCACTGGTAACAAAAATGAAGTAAGACAGTTGATAAATAAATGAGGACAGTTTGTAAATTAATGAAGACAGTTGATAAATAAATGAAAACAATTGATAAATTAATAGTTATGATAATTAACACTTCCTTGCACCCTGCGCAAGTGGCGAGCAATTTCTTCCAACTAACCAGTGTTTCCAGCCCAGAGAAACAATATTTTCGTGAGAAATAAATATAAATGAATTTCTCTTCTCCTGGGGATCGAACCCAGGACGCCCGCACAGAAATCTTACCAACTGTGCAACGGCGGTGGCCAACTTGGTGGCGGCAGCGGCTAATAAACCAATACAATTAATGTACCTACATAAGTTGCAAACTACACACGGCCAAACACATTTCAAATTAATATTTTGCCATCAAATTACACAGTTGTATACCAACTTCACTAATAACTGCTATCACAAAATACATTGGTTCGGAACACATAAATAACATTATTACACCAAATGAAACATAATTAACTCCTACATTTATTACAATAACAAATTGCTATATAATTGAATCTAAGAAGAATATACACTATATACATACTATTTATGCCACGCAACTGATCAAATGAACACCTCATCACAGGACTTCCTGGTGAGGTTTTTATTGTACCATCGCAATTACACAATTACACCAGTAACACGAGTATGCACACACAATATTTCTAGAATATTATTGAATTGCAATACTTATTTCATTTATGTAAAATTAATAAATAAATTTCACAGCTCCTGACAGGTCAAAGCAATCTTACCTGCCCCACTATCATTTAGCTCAAGAAAAGATACAAGAAAAGATAACTCAATGTATGGAAGCGACAGTTGCCAGTCACAAGACAACTGTCACGTGACAGTTGACTGACAACTCAGAAAGCTAATTGAACTAACTGAGAAATGAAGGTCGACATTTCAATAAATGAGTATGGAATGTATCTACATTAAATACAATAATGATAAAGGTTGTAGATCTCTGAGTGCATTTAAATAGAGACTATTCCTATAATAGACAAGAAACTTCATTCTTTATGAAGAATCCTAAATAAAAAATATATAATATGGTACGAGATACTTAAATACCTTCTCTTATTTATCGTTAAAAATAACTGAAACTGTTTTACATACATACCATCACGCCATGTCCCTCACGAGGTAGGCAGAGATAACCTCACGTCACTTTTATCACTTATATCTTAGCACACATTCATCGCCTCGTCCACAATCATATATCGTCTTAAACATCATGTTCTTCTGTTGTTCACACTTCTAACATTTCCGTCTTTCAAAATACCGTTCACATGGACGTGCCATCCCTTCCTTGGGTAGCCCCGACCTCTCATTCCATTCCTGTCCACAATGTATATTTTCTTCGTCAGGCGTTCCTCATTCATTCTCCCTATGTGGCTAAATCGTCTCAATGTGCTCACTGTTCACTTTCATTCTATTAATGACATCTTTCTTTATCGTACATTCCTTCCTTGTGTCCTCATTTCTGACTCTGTCATACATCGTTCTATTACCTATAGTTTCTTGGACTTCTGCCGTGTCCAAGTTTCACTTGCATACGTCAAGGTTGGCACTAAGATAGCGTTATGAATGGCAACTTTAGCATGTCACTGAAACTTACTTTTAACTTTAGCATGTAATGAAATTTTTATTTATTTTTTGCTTATCTCATTCTTTAAAACCATTTTTTTCCCTCCAGCAATTGCTTAATATTTCACCTTATTAATTGCACATACTAAAAAAGGCTTTCGAAATGTAGTGCTGGAGGCGTATGTTGTGCATCCCATGGGAAACCAGAATAACGAATGTGTCAATTCTAGACGAGCTTCAGATCGAGGATCGTCTGACTATGATATGTTACAGACGTATCCTTCAATTCTTTGGACACATTGCCAGAAGGGAACCAGACTGCCTCGAGAAGTTTGTTGTGATGGGCAGCGTGGAAGGACGGAGATCTCGTGGTCGCTCACCGATTAGATGGAGCGATTTGGTTAAGTCCACAATGGGGTCTTCGGTGACTGGTGTTCTGCGTTCAGCCCAAAACAGATTGGCATAGAGGCGGGCCATACGTGTGGTGACGGACTGCAGCCGCTATCCTCAGTTATGAGGAAAAGGACGAATTTTATTACTTAAATGGTCGAAGGCGTCAATGGAGAGACAAACGACTACCCAAAATCGTCTCCAAGAAAGTCCCGGAGGGTCGTAGAGCAAGGGGGAGACCAGCAAAAAGATGAAGTGACAGTTGGACATCCAGACCACAAGAGGCAGTCTCCGACTGAAAAAACGGGCCTTCGGCCTAAAACCGGAGAGAGAAGAAGAAGAGTAAAAAGAGCCTTAAAAGGTTGATAACATAATTGGCAATTTAATATACCTTTGTTGATACTATTGTAAACTGTTGGTTGGTTGGTAAAATTTTGCCAAATTTCTTCCTATTTTGTCCACGCGCAAATAATAGTTGTGTGTTTATCGAGTCAGCATTTTTTGTAGAGATGTCTTTTCCTCCTGAGCATCTCTAGTGTAGTATGTAGTGTAGTGTGTGTGTGTGGCATCAGTGATCTATATTCATGAATACAGGTCGCCACTAAGGTGTGAATAAATATTTATGAAGCGAACGTTTCCACAGATCCATATGGATGTATTTCACTGGTAGGTACCTAACTGTAAATCTTACTTCCAACTCGACCCAGTATTGGACCCTGCTGGGAAACTGAAATTTAAACCCTTTAGAAATATGGCTGCACTCTTCAAGTGGGACGTCTGCTTAAATTATTTATTTCATTTTAATTAAATGCATACGTATAGGTACATACCTACGTACCATCGACAGGTTTGCGGGAATGCATTGCATTAAAATATCCTTAGTTGGGGTGGAAAAACGATGATGATAAACTCAGTAGGTTCTAAATAATACATATATTGTATATTATAAAATACATATATTGTATATCTATACACAATGATACGACAGCTATATACGATTGTACAATGTATATGACAGCAGCAGTGAAAGACGCCGGGCACACAACACACCTTCTATATACAACATCAGTCACTCGTGCTGTCACGCTCGCACTCACACTATCACACATCTCAAAATATTTATATTTACAGCCTTCGTTGCTCATCTAGCTAGATTATGTCTCCGTTTAGATTCCCGATTGAGACACAGCTTTGATTGTCTTTACGGTCTTGATCTGTGAGACGCTAACATATTGTCTCAAAAATGTGTAAACTTGTTAAATTAATATTTGACATAGTACCAGCTATTAATTGCCCAAAATCAATACAATTAAATTAAAAAAGTTAAAAAATTGATTATGAAATTAATAACAAATTGGATTTTTTTGGTTTAAATTAAAATTCACTCACAATATTCATTAACATATATAGATATGGTTGGTTTTATTTTTTTTATTTTATTTCATTTTCGGGAAATTTACAGTATAATAACATTTATTATATAGATGCATTAGTATAAGACTAAAACCAATAACAAATTTCCACATTATCAACAATAAATTTTGACTGCTTTACATACTTAAAGCTACATATTATGAAAAATATTTAAATCTGAATGCTAGTGCATGAGTGTATGTATGTGTGTACGTATGAGTGTAAGGATGTGTATATGTGTGTGAATGTGTCTATATAAGTGAAAGAGAGAATGTATAGGTACCTGCAAGCTCACATAGTTTACTCCGTTCAATCTTGATTTTTCAATCATCCAGTGAAATTCAATCATTATTACTTGAACTGATGGCAGCAGAAAATGAATTAGGTCCTAAAAGAAAAATATCGACATCCAGATGTTCGTGATTATAAGTGTTCATCATACGTATGAGGGGTGCGTTTTTCGTGTAAGTATTATTACGGTGCGGTATGTGAAACAAAAGTGGGCTTCGCGTACGACGCGATGGTTGCAAGATATTGCCATTAGGCAATAAGCACGGCACTGTGCACTTATTATGTAATGTGTGCAAAATAATTAAATAAATATGTAGATGGATCGATGGCAGAGCGGTTTGAGCGCTGGGCTAGTAATCCAGTGGTCGCGAGTTCGAATACTGCCTCGACCGATTTCGTTCACCTGTAGCACAAGCATTTATGTTTAATTTAGGAAGATGCATATGTAATATGTACTTGTTTAACATAGACATATTCATTTTTTTATGAAAAAAATATATAAATTAATATTTACACTGCAATATTGAAGATAAAAAAAAAGTAAATGTGACTAATATGCAATTTTACAAATGCCAGAGAAGCTATAAAATACATGTTTAAAATGTGACAATTTGATAAATCAATATTGTGTTTATTTAATGATTTCGTATATAATATAATTGCATACCCTTCCCAAATATTATAAAGTTTTATGGTATTTGTTTTTACGCTGCCTGGCAGGTCTTTTCACCTTTATTTTACTGTTTTTCCTCAAACACGGTTGACACAAAAAATGAGATTTTTTTATGTTTTATGTGAAAATTTCATACAAAATATTATATTTGCAAAACCTTCAAATTTATTACAAACGCCGTAAATATCTATAAATTTCATATGAAATAAGGCGAGCCCATTTTGTGGACTTGTTTTTGCCGTGAAAAATGTACGATAGTTTTTCGTGAAAAAAAGGATTATTCGTGAAACAATGCGACCATAAAGCATGAGAAAAGGTAGAACTGAGTTGTTTTCTTGTAGGATTTACAACACAGGGGCAACGGTTCATTGCATACGATGGACTAATCTCTTGCACTTTGCGCTATAGTTGTCGGCAAATGTCTTGAGTCATTTCGACGAGAAGGGGGGCGATTTGCACGAGTACCAAGGAAGCCATAAGACACAAATTTTCCCTCTGCGCACCCGGACGCCTGGTTCAAGATATTTGGTGAAAATTAAACTATCCGACATTTCACCTGGTCAGTGATTTATATTTTAAATTGCTTGGCGCCCAATTTTTTTTAATTATTTGTTTTCAAAAGGCATAATGTTGTAAACAATTATATACAGTAAAGTTATAGTAACTGATTTTTTTCTTTACAACATTAATTGACAAAACTCATTATTTTATAGATAGGTTTTGGCAGAGCGGATAGCGCACTGGGTTAGTAATCCAGTGGTTGCGAGTTCGAATACTGCCACGATCGATTTCGTTCACCTATATCACAAGCATTTTTTCTTGGTTTAGGAAATTTATGAGGATTATGTACATGTAGAAACTTTTTTTTGTTTTGGTTTTTTTATGTTTTCCTTTGATACCTATATAATACAAGAAATTTTCTGCCTCCTCGGAACAGGTTCAGCCTAGTGAGGCGGTTTGTAAAAAAAATGTTGTTGGTATATGAAATGTAAAATGTAAATGTGTAAATGTAATTAAAGATCTTGGAGTGACTTTTGACTCCCAACTCACTTTTCGCCCACACATTGAAAATACTGTTCAAAAATCACTAAAGATGGTAGGGTTCATAACTCGACTCACTGTAAACTTCTCAAATACTCAAAGCTTAAAATATCTTTATCAATCATTAGTAAGAAGTGTTCTGGAATACGGGTCACCTGTATGGTGTCCACATTATAATGTATACACTGAAATGTTAGAATCTGTCCAAAGGAAGTTTGTAAAAATTCTGTCTTATAGAGCCGGTATAGGTCGTTACATGTTAACTTATAATCAGAGATTGATTTTTTTTAATATTTCTAAGCTGAGTACTCGACGAAAAGTGGCGGACGTGGCATGTTTATTTAATATAATAAATAATGTGATGGACACACAGCTGGTCAATGACTTAAAATATAACGTCAATATTAAATCACTAAGAAACCCAAATATTTTTCACATAGGGTTCTGTATATCTAACATATCATTTTATAATCCATAGTATCGCATGTGCCGTATTTACAATAGTCATAGCAACTCCAACATAGTTGATATCTTCTGCAACACAAGAGAGGTATTTAAAAAAAGAATGCTATTGATTCTGAGTAGAGAGGAGAATTTCTGTTGATGTTTTCATCCCTTTTTTTTGTTATATGCACAATTTTCATTACTTTTCATTGTTTTATATATGCTTCTCTATATTTACTTTGTACTTTTTATTGTTGCTTTTTTATGCTTTTATAGGTTTTGTATAATTATGTCTTATTTTTAAAGTTTTTTATTACTGCTTTTATCTTGGATATTTTAATATGTTTGTGTAAATAATTTATGAACTTCGCATGTTGTGTTCACTTCCAATTGGATATTGACATTATGTAAAATTATTATGATATACTTTCTTGTATGCGATTGTCAATGTCTGTAAGTGTCCCAAATAAAATAAAATAAAATAAAATAAAATAAAATAAAATAAAATAAAATAAAATAAAATAAAATAAAATAAAATAAAATAAAATAAAATAAAATAAAATAAAATAAAATAAAATAAAATAAAATAAAATAAAATAAAATAAAATAAAATAAAATAAAATAAAATAAAATAAAATAAAATAAAATAAAATAAAATAAAATAAAATAAAATAAAATAAAATAAAATAAAATAAAATAAAATAAAATAAAATAAAATAAAATAAAATAAAATAAAATAAAATAAAATAAAATAAAATAAAATAAAATAAAATAAAATAAAATAAAATAAAATAAAATAAAATAAAATAAAATAAAATAAAATAAAATAAAATAAAATAAAATAAAATAAAATAAAATAAAATAAAATAAAATAAAATAAAATAAAATAAAATAAAATAAAATAAAATAAAATAAAATAAAATAAAATAAAATAAAATAAAATAAAATAAAATAAAATAAAATAAAATAAAATAAAATAAAATAAAATAAAATAAAATAAAATAAAATAAAATAAAATAAAATAAAATAAAATAAAATAAAAATAAAATATTATATTTAATTGTATTCTTTTCTTATAATTATTGCTTGTGTTATGTATTATGGATTTCCCTAAAAAAATAAAAAAACAAACGAGTTTTGCTATAAGTATGTATGTCAGGATAGGACAGTATGGAGGTCAGTCTTTTTTCCTACCCAGAATATGAAAACAGCATGACGGTAATAGGTATATGTATGTTTGGAGATTAAGTATCAAAATATCCAGTCCCGTAGATATTGTGTATACTGCCTTACAAATTATATGAAACAATGTCGTCACTTAAATCAATCTTTATAAAAATTGTTGAAAATAGTTTACGATTTACTACTACAATGTTAATATTTTTTATAGCAAATTAAATTTTCTAGTTGGTGTGTTTCAGCTTTTTTCTATATAATAAACTTTGGAAATATATGCAGTTAAACACATAAATTTATCTTAAAAAAATATTTTTTTAATAAAAAAATGTTTCAGAAATTATGTATTTTTTTTTTGAAAAAAAATTTAAATTTTGTATTTTTCTATATTTATACTAATTTTCAGGGTTCTAGCTTATGTGGTTTTTGAGACATGAAAAATAATGTAAAAATTAAAAAAATGATAACCCCTGACTGACACTAAAATTCATTGAGCGGATCAAAAGTTATAAGGGGGGGGACACACACATACAGGCACACTAAATGTTCTACTCCGAATTCTGAGTAAATCCATACATATAAGCTGCGAAGCCTCTAAGTTGGTGTTTTATGACTTCAAAGTTGAAAAAACCATGAAAAATATAGACCCTGCATATAAATCTCGCGTACCTTGGCTTGATACTTTGTCGATATGTTAAGAGAAATAAATTCTCTTGAACAAATCGACAGTTGGAATATGTACTGTACACTGCTAGCCCTAGAACAGTTATACCTAGTTGGACAGCAGTTATGTATTTTTAATGAAGCATATTTAAATGGTATAATAAAAAAAAATATTAACTATAGAGGCCCCGAGTGAACCTCATAGCTATGTAAGTTTCACCTTTGATATGTTAAGTATCTGGTTTGTTGAAATTTTTTTGGGCAAAAAAGTATTAGGTTTTCTTGAGAAAATGTAAGGGTACCTACCTTAATAGGCCAAGCCGCATAAATAATATTTTTTTGTGCAAGTTTATACCGATTCAAGTATGTTGATCTCATAATATTTTCGGTTAACTTTTCTTGGTAGTAAACGACCTGTTTCAAATAATATTCTACATACCATGTTTTACTTTTCCAATTTACATTTCAATAACCATCCTAGACATTTTGAATTCTGGGTTCCCTACCTGCTGATACGTTATTTATCCAATCATGACGTTCTTACGGAGTGGAAATATTTGATACGATATAGTACGAAGAATTTCTTTGAAGGTGAGAGTCAATGTCGGTTGACCATTAGACCGTGACACTATTGGTGTAGTAAAACTATTTTATATTTTCACACAGTCTTATAAACAAATATTGCAACAAATGTTAACAATATATCATAGACCAATTTTGTTTGCGGATATTATATTATATTTTTAAGCTGTACGGTGTATAACAATTAGTATTACAAATTAGGTATTCAAAATTCAGAAGAAGAAAAGGGACAAAAAGAGGTTAAAAGGTTTTGGCATTCGCAGCCAAACTGAACAAAGCAGAAATCAACTACCGTAAGCCTCCATGGGTCTCTGAAATGGCATTTTTATATTTTATTTTAGTATAACTATATAAAAATATCAACATTCTTAAAATAAAACTTATAAATGTTACATGCACATTGGATGAATGAATTTTGGACATCAGAAAAATATAAGAAAAAGTTGAGGTTTTGTAAGCAATATTCTCGCAGTACGAGATCTTACCTTTTCCTTACATTTTTCTTAAATAACTTCTGTAATACAAACTGGATGAGCGGGGGCGTAAATTCCCGCTCAGGTGTTGGGAGGTTTAAATTATATTATGATGATGATGATGTGAACAAGTCAACCAAAGAAAGCCTGTAAATCTATCTGTGGAATATGAAACAGTCACTTACTTGTAACGGTTCTCCTGGTCTTCGCAGGCACAAATTTCATATCTCCGGTCTCTTTTTCTGGCGGAGAAAAATAGTTTGTCCACTTAGAAAGTCTGAACACATGCACCATGCGATAACACAACAATTCCTCCCCGAAACTTTGTGACAATCACGATATATTATAAAATGTTCAAAAGTGCACAGCAAATTAGATTATTACCGGCAAGTTTTAAAGTAAAAGGCGGCAGATTCATAAATTTAATCAGCGCGGCGTAATAGCACAAGTAAATTATGGCTATTTTAACTAAAAAAGACGTAACTTGGTCTATCGGCGAATATAAAAAATCCACACTTCAGCTGACGTGCGACTACTGCTCGTCAATCCACTTCCTGTAGTTAGTCCATATCCATGGCTCAAACCATATCCGCCTACCTGTGTCGCTCAGATGTTGAAAAAACATAACAAATAAATGACTATCTAATTCACAGATGGCAGACGGGTCGGGGTACAAGCCCCTCCGACTTGAAACGGAGTGTACTTAGCGGCCGATTTCGAGACCAATCGGAGGCCCTGACGTGTGTGGTTGGATTCTCGGGGGCAGTGGTTGAACCCGATGGATGGTGGATATTTTGTGTTTGTCCGATGTTGCGGCTGCGTCCGGTGGTGAACAGGGCCAATGAGCTCTATAGCGTCGCCGGCGTGGAAGTGGATCGCGATCTCCCTCGATGGTCCTACAGTTGGTAGTTCTTGTTTTGTCCAACGAGCAGCCGCTCCGGGGATGAACAGAACACTTAGTTCTATAACGTTCCCTATGGAGTGGGGTAGGTGACTGCGACTTTTCCTAAATGGTCCTACAGTTGACTTGTTAGATATAAATAAAATCAAAATAAATTATACAATAACTTTGGCAAATGAATATATTGCTCAACCACAAACCTTAGTAAGTTCTGCAGGAACAATTGATGGGAAGACTCCCAGCAAAGGACTCAGAGTCAACGGCACCATCAATAATGTCTATGTAGATATGTCGTGTCTTCAATGGTACGTCTTTTTTTTAATGTTTTTATTTTATGACGACAAGCGGAAAGGATTCAATCATCAAAGCGGAAAGGATTCTATCAGAAAAATTATATATCAAAAACTATATACTTACCATTATGTCTGCTATTATTAAACATTTTTTATTTTGTAAAAAAATAACCGATGTTTCCATTTAATTTTCAATTTTCCAATTGTCGATTTGTTCAAAAGAACTTTGTTCTCTTAACATATCGACAATGTTTCAATCCAGGATACGCGAGAATTGTATGCAGGGTCTATATTTTTCACGGTTTTTCCAACTCTGAAGTCAAAAAACACCAACTTAGAGGCTTCGCAGCATATATGTTCCATATACGGATTTACTCAGAATTCGGAGTAGAATATTTCGTGTGTCTGTCTGTGTGTCTGTGTTTCTGTCTGTGTGTCCGTGTGTCCGTTCTTCCCTTATAACTTTTGATCCGCTCAATTTACAAAGTCTAAAATTTCAAAATATATAAATAATTATAGGCCTACAAATTTTATATACCCAGAATTTTGAATTTTTGTTTCAGTCAGGGGTTATCAACTTTTGAATTTTTAGTTAAAAGCTACAACGCTAAAAATTGATATGAACATAGACAAATAGAAAATCTCAAATTTGTTTTTACAAAAAAAAAATCCAGAGTTTCTAAAAAAATGTTATTGAGAATTTTTTTTTTATGATAAATTTATGTGTTTAACTGCCTATATTTCCAAGGTTTTTAAAAATATCGAAAAAAGCCGAAACACACCAAATAGATAATTTAATTTTTTATAAAAAATATTAACATTGTAGTAGTACATTTTTTTAACAACTGAATTTAGTGACGACATTGCTTCATACAATTTGTATGGCAGTAGCCTATACACAATTTATACGAAGACTTAGTAGTTTGATACTAATCTCCAAACATACATACATACCATCATGCTGTTTTCATATTCTGGGTAAGAAAAAAGGACTGACCTCCAAACTAACCTATCTTGACATACATACCAAGGTACGTGTTGTATAGTAAACCAAATATCTAAAAATATTATTATGGATTTATGGGTTTATAGTTTGGTACTTATTCTTCAACTATGCATACTATCGCTATCGACAGTTGGATCTCATGTGTTACATGAATAACATAAATATCGTAAGTATGCAGCTCACCTTTGATTTAATGATAGGTACATATTTTTCTCAACTGGTAACAAATCAATTAATAATTCCTGACTAATTTGGCTCTGAAAAGGGTCCCGATATATGTGCAGAATGTTTCCACAGACCTGATCCTCCGCGGACCTGATTAAAATTTGAGGTTCCAAAAGCAGTCTATTTAGTTTGAATTATATTTTCTTAAAATCGCACACATAAGACGACCCTAAATTTGCCTTTGCACGATTTTTAGAAGGTAGGTACAATGTACCCGATACATAGATTTTTACGATACAAACTGTACTGCAGGGCTACTTATGAGGTTGATTAAGATTAGATTTAGACTTTAGAATTCTTTCAGATTAAAATTAATCAATCAATTACTTTAATATTTTGAAATAAGGACAATTTCATATTAAACTACAATTTTAACGAATTTTTATAATTGAATGAAGATTAAGATACGACTATGATCCATACAATCCCATCATGCCATTTCCCTTTTTGGGGGTAGGCAGAGAGAACCAATCGCCAGACTCATCTCTCTTGGCATACATTTCTAGCTTCATTCACGTCCATGCATCGTCTCATACACGCTCTTCAGTTATTCTTACTTCTAACGTCTCCATCTTTCGAAATTTCATTTATGTGATCGTGCCGACTCTTCCTTGGCCGACCTCTACTTTTCGTTCCTCTTTTATCAGCCTCATATACTTTTTTTGTCAGATGGTCATCACTTATTCTTTCTATGTGGCCGTCACTACCGTAATATAGACTATGATCGAGTACTGATTTATACATTTTTAAAATTAAGACAAGAACGTATTAATATCGTTTCATGAGAAGCCGTAGCCGAAAACAATTTTAAAGCCTTCAAGAAGTTCTGTCATAGTTATGGTGCCTTACTACAGGTTGATTCCCATTAAGTCTATTTTATTAAAGAGATCTTAGTCACACCTTGCTTTGACACAAATGCTTTACTTAGTCACAAATGCTTTACATTTGAAAAGATCTGAAGTCGATGACAGTCCACGAGTGTGAATCTTTTATTCACATTCGTAGATTGTTCTTTTTGCACATATGGTACCGAGATTACTAATCTAGAGGGCTCCATGAGCTACTCTTCTTTTTGTCGCTCATTTAGCGTTTTGTGAAGGGGCCGTTTACAGTCCCCACATGCAGAGCGGGTGGTGGTGAGAGTAACGAGTAGCCGTATAGAAAATACAACATTTTTAATATATAAAATAACATAATACGTTTCGTTATAAACAAGGAAGTTAAAGTAGGTACATTAATTTCTATAAACTGTGTACAAAGAGACGAAAATATTAGGTATAAGTCCGATAACGCGTGTATTTAAAATAATAAAAAAATGTAATCTCAAAAAAGGAGGATCGAAAAAAAACACAACTTTTGCATTTTTGCAAAATTCCATTCCGCCAACATCTTCAGTGGAAACCGTCCAGAATGGTTTTCTAATCTCTACAAAGGAACACACAAAGGATCGGCACCACACCAAACCACCGTTAGACAGCTCCGGATGAGATTGAACCTATACGACGATAGCACTCCGGTGGTTTTGCAAAGGTTTTCGAAAGACCGCTGTAGGAGCCGTTTTTGCGTAACACGCACGACCATCGTGGACAATTTTTGCACAAGGAATAACATCAAAGAGGTCTGTAGGAAGATACCGAACGTATTTGTGTGTGCGCTTGTATATTGTTGGGGCATTTCGCTTTTTTTATTCGGAAACCAGATATTGGACCCGAGAGACTATTCCAAAAATATAAGCCAAATATTTTCACGGTTTAGAGCCCAGCGTTAAGGAACAAACGCTATTCCCAAAGACATACACTTTAGTAGGTACACAAATTATAAAGGATAGATATAGGTTATCTCAAAACATTACAAGATGTAAAATAATTTTTTCACGGTGAATATTCAAAGTAATACTTTTCACCATGGACGTCAAATAAAAGCTTAGTCAGCTGCTAGGTTCGAATCCTACTTCGGGGTGATTTTTTTTCTTTTTTTTTTTTTTTTTTTATTTATTTACTTTTCAACATAATTTCATTTATAAAAGATCCCACTAACCATATATGGTAATCAGTGGGTTAACCATATATGGTTATCAGTTAACCATATATGGTTATCATCCCACTAACCATATATGGTTATCAGTTCTTCTTTAGGTCATTTGTTTTATTCATCTTTAAAGCGATTGATTACTTCTTCTCCTAGACGAAAGCCTCATCCATCTGCTTTCAAGCCACCCTATCTTGCGATCTAAGCAGCCATTATGCTGGTGTCGTTCCTACATCTCATTGGCGGTCTCCCAACACCTCAGGCTGTCATTCGCTTATTAGATTACGTACGTGATTCTAATTCTTGTTTCAAGAAATATGTTTTCAAATAGTTAACGATATTGAAAAATTGGCCCAAAAAAATCCAAGAGTAACTGAACATCTATGTCAAATTTTGGTGAACCGCAAGGTAAGATACTTGAACATATCCTGTTTCTTTTACATATATATTGACAATTGATTAAATACGAATCTAAAAATCAAGTACTCTGATTTCTAAATTTTCAATTTTTTTTCTCGGCGTAAATAGAACCGATGATCACATTTTTTTCTACCGTGACACTCATTAACATTGTCTTATCAAAATTCATACACGTTCATCTATTGTTCGAACTTCATATATTTTGTTCTTTTTAATAATTGTTCACACTCAATTTCTTCGTCAGATGTTCTTCATATCTTCTTCCCATGTGGCCAAATCAACTCAATGTGTTCATTTTCATTCTATAAATGATATATTTATTTATCATAATATATTCTCTCATAGTGTCCTTGAATCATTTAAATAGAAAAATTAATACAGAACAATATATATATGACCTTTCAAGGACTCTTGTTTGAGACGTATTTTTTTAACTCAAAATTAAATTACAACTTAGTTCAAATACAAATTAAATAATCTTTTCTTAGGTAAATTTGTTGTGAGTCAAATTTATGTAAAATATTTTTTGTTGATTAAGACCTTTTAAAAGTACTCATTTTTATAATTATTTGTCATCATATTTATTTGAGCCGAATAGAAATTTCCTAAAAAAATTCGTTAGGAAATGTCTTATTGTAATCTCCGATCTAAGATTCCATCTGGCGTTAGAATGGAGAGTTAAAAAATATTAAGAAATAAATCCTTCCGAAATTTCGGAAGAAGATTCTTTTGTCTAAAAATTTGATTTCTGTAATGTAATAGGTAGTTCGGAGAGTCTCGGATGACTTAATTTATTATTTCACAAAGTTTTTGATAAAATGATAATATAAAAAATAGAAACTATTTCATATTATGTCGGCCTTCGTGCCTTCGTGGCATAGTTTGTTAGATATCTGACTGCTGAGCCAAAGGTCTCGTGCTCGATTCTCGATGGAGACACAGTTTTTAGATCTATGAGACGATAAATATCGGAGGTCTCCAGAATATGGCAACTTGTTATTGAGTGTGTGTTAAAGAAATATTTAACATATTTCCTGTTAGTTACTGTAATAAAAAAATGGTAAATAAATTTAAATAATATAGGTACATATTATACTTTCAAGTATTGATGTGTTTTTTTATATAATACAATTTTTGTGTTTAATACACTTTTGATGAAATTTTTTACTGTTGTATTTTCATCAATTTTCATTTAACCTGCATTCTTTCATTGACACATCTGTCATTAAATAAATAAATGATACTTTTTTCACAGCGACCTTCAAACGTTAACCGCATTATACATAAGTTAGATGGATGACGTAGTAAGTCATGTTGGTGAAAACGTTTGTTTGATACTGAGCAACAGTTTCATTCGGTGCTCTATCAAATTCGGACAATTGAAAGCAGCACATTCGAAATATTCTACTTAATATATATCTATAGAAACAAAAAAGAAAATAATATTGGATGTATAGGGAAAAGATGTATTGACAGAACGCTAGTGTCAAAACTTGTTTGCAATATTTTATTTCGACAGTTTTGTTCTGGAAGGCCAGTTTATGTCGACAAATACAAAATTAGGCAATCTATCGAATATCAACTCCTGATATCGCTGAGAGATTTAATTGATCGAATTCGACTGTTCATGATCGCGTATAACGCCTTGGTTTCTAGATATCGCGTTGGCGAGAAAATTGTCACTAGGGGGTTTCTTCCAACCAAAATGATAACAAAATTAGACAACGTAGAAGTACATCAGAAAAAAAGATCGATATCGAAAATTTGATTAATTTATACTGCTGAATTATCAGCACAAATTGCCTCTCATATATTACTAGAATAATAATAAATATATTATTTGATTTAATATAAGAAAAGTATGTATGAATTATCAGCACAAATTGCCTCTCATATATTACTAGAATAATAATAAATATGTTATTTGATTTAATATAAGAAAAAATATTGTGTTGCTCTGAAAACAGAGAAGTAATTTTATCAATATACAAAACACTATAAAATTACAATCAAAGTAAACAAATACAAATTATATAATAAATTGAATTAACCTGAAATCAGAGAATCGAAATTAAGGGGGGGACTGCTGCCAACGTACCTATTTTTCAATTTGATATACCATCATTATTTCTTATCAAATCGTTTTGAAAATAATAATTTAGATAGTTTGGATATTAATAAACAAAAATATACCATAACCTTTTGATAATGTTCTGTATAAATTCTTGTAGAAAAATAATGACATACCCCGATTTTCAACGTTTATCATATATTTTTAATAAACTATAAGGTGTAGAGTAATATATTTTTTTTAATTAAAGAAGACAAAAATATCTAGAAAAATACGATGTGACGTTGCATTAATGCTTCAGGTTAAGCAAATAAACCTAAAAAAACATTTATTTTCCATTCAGCGCCATTGCGTAATAAAAATATTTTTGGTTTATTTACTTAACCTGATGCGTCAATGCAACGTCATATCATATTTTTCCAGGTATTTTGTTCTTCTTTAATTTATAAAAAAAATATTGTTCTATACCTTATATTTTTTTAAAAATTAAAGATAAATGTCTAAAATCGGGGTATGCTTATTATTTTCCTACAAGAATATAAACAGAACATAATCAAAAAGTTAAGGTATATTTCTCTTTATTAATGTCCAAACTAACTAGGTTATTTTTTTCAAAATGATTTGTTTAGTAATAATGATGGTATATCAAATTGAAAAATAGGTACATTGGCAGCAGTCACCCTCTTAAACGCTTTTACTGTATTAAAAAAAATGAAACAAACAATATTCAAATAAAAGAATGAAACAGATCAAAATAAATAAAACTAAGTAGGTGACGTTGACTAGGTGTAAAAAGAATATTATAAAATAAAATAAACAAATAATATCATGAATCTTTACAAACATATTGAAAACAACAACATAAAATAATAAAAAAAAACATATAAATCACATGGTTAGAATAAAACAAGCAAAAAAAGTAATAAAAAAAATTATATTCAGTGAAAAGAAAAAAAATCGAATTAAAAAAAAGATGAGTGTACATATAAAAGCATAAAACAATAATAAAGTGAAAAAACTTTAAATTAAATAAATTAGTGCAATTTTCACCTATCTAAAATTAATTTTCACAAAAATAAACGAAATGACTTTCCGAACAACCGAATAAATACACACAGCACACAGATGTAAAATATTATGGAGATACAAAGATTTTTTTTTGAGAAGCTTCTCGAAAAGTTCTAATTATTCATCTCATTGTAATTAGCTAAAAACCTTCTTAACGATATTAAGTGTCTTGCGGAAAATATAATTAATTAAAAATGTTCTCAAGTGAAATTGTTAAAAAGTTAAAAATCACCTGAAAAAAGAAATAAAAAAAAATAAAATGGTAAATTATTTGAGATTATAAGAATTTTCTATATCAAAACTTTCTTTTTTTTCTTTTCCCTAGCTTAAGTGATGGGTCCTTTTTTTGTTGAAGAACGGGTCTGATAATTTAACAAAATGATTTGATTTAAATAAATTGATTCAAAATACAGATTTAATGCATTATATTTTTCTTCTTCTTCGATGGCGCTATATACGGCCTAAATCTAACCATAACCTCTTTCAACTTTTGACTCTTTTTCTCAGCTGTCGTTTTCCAATTTTGTAGAAACTTGCAGGAGCTGATCCGCATTTCTCTATTATGTCGTCGTAATATTAGCAGGAACAGACGTGCCTTGAATTGAACACGAGTTTTTAAGTGCATTAGCGCAACAAACTAGTGCCTAATTAGAGGCAGTACTTGCCTCTTAAACAACACGGAAAGGTAAATACGCCACCCGCACACTTGTCACTGAATACCCACACTGTAGGATGAATGAATGGACTTATTTTCTATAAATAAAGTACCTACGTGGTGTGACACGAGGAATGGTTTATTTATTAATTAATAAGAAATCAAACTATTTTATTTTGACAAAATATATAACATTAGCACAACACATGAGATGGGTGGTGGTAGAGCGGTTAGCGTGCTGTATTAGTAATCCAGTGGTCGCGAGTCCCAATCCTGCCACGACCGATTTCGTTCACCTATAGCACAAGCATATATTTTTAATAAAGAAACTAATTATAGGTTTTCACTTGCAAGGAAACTTATAAATTACAAGCATATAAAAATATGTAGGTATATACATTTTAAAGAAAAAATGTCAGAAGGTAAGGTTGTTGGATAAGGACTAGGGGTTTGAGGAAAGGATGAAGTGAGGAGATGGTTTTTTTGCATAAAAATGCTGTCATGAATAGGTATCTTTACATTTATTTTTGAAATAATCAAATTTTAAAATAAATATATCTACATGGTATAGGAAATTATTATAGTTTGAGCTAATTCTTCGAATCAATTCGATTCGGTGATTGAGATAACAACTGGAAGACGGCGTCCCTGTCGCTGAGAGTATGTAGAAAAGTTGTGCGAGGACATGAAGTGTACCTTCTACACAGAGTTGAAGAGACTCGCTGAAGATCGAGCGGTGTGGAGGAACAGATGCATCGCTTTGCTGACAGCTTGGCGCGGAAATCGAAAAACTGTAAGGTGCTGTCAATGTGTGGTAAAGTTCCTGAGAATCGCCTATAAGTGTACTGAGGGGGAGCTCCCCGCCATGACTGGTGGGCCATGTCCCGCTCGGCGGTAGCTCGCCACGCTGATGATTCAGTGTAACCGACATCACACTTCACTGAAAAAAATATTATGACAACCGAACTGGCTAACTGCGTTTCAGCTTAACCTAAGTTATCAGCAATAAAGGTTTATCTTTTTATGACTGTTATATTTGGAGTGGGAACGTTTCAGAGGGATAAATAGGTCTATCTATGTATATCTATCTGCCAACCAATTCTCAAGATTTATACCAAATAAGTATAAAGTACCACTAAAGTTTTAAGTTTTTGATTGTGACAAAATATGATTAAACCCATCGAATAAGATAAAACAAAATGTTTTGTTTGAAACGCTCGAAAAACTCAAAAGAAAAACAGTAATGGCATGTTACAAAGTAAGAATAAACAGCCAATTATTGCCGAAATTCCCTCGACATCTCCATTAGGCAGTCGACGATGCTATGGGAATGTAAAACGGAGGGTGTGAAAAAAAAACTGACTGAAGATGATGGAGAAAAAGTAGAAAAAACAGATGGAAGGGGTGGGGTGGAGGAGTGATACAAAAAGAAGTGAAAGAGGATTTGTAAAAACACTTGTTCTTTCCCGTGGCTGTAATATTTCACTGGAGAGAGAAAGATAATTTAATATGTTAATTCATCTTTCCAACACAGTTCATAAAAACGGGTCGTATTTTTGAAATGATGCTTTTTTACCCGCAGAAACCATCGCTGTAACATATATATGTATACGAGAAAACTCAGAAAGCAACGATTCTCAAAATATACTTTGGTGTCAGGAAACTATGTAAAAAAGACAACTCATTCAGAAAGCAACAACATATCACCTATTTAGCGAGGATACTTTTTTGGGAGCGAAATTCTGTGGCATATTTTAACCTAACCTAACCTAATTTGACATAATGATGAACTATACCATCTATATGATGGCAGAAAAGTCACGAGATTCAACAAAATGTACCGACTCTGTTGGTGAGAGCACATAGAAAGAGCGACTAGTCTTCGCTGAAGAAACTTAATCTTTGGCAGTAGACCAATTGAAAGAAGGAGCATACAGTCCCATGACAATTTATTAGTGCCACCTACATTTTTTCTGTATTAATGATTTCTTGGGGTTATAAAATTCAGTACAGATTTAAAATGTGTTCAAATACTTTTTATTTTTAATTGACTAACATTCATATACACAATTAAACTAAATAAACCTATAAATTAACGACAAAAATAAATAAACCTAATGATAGACACACATTGTATCAATATTTTGTGATCCCGCCTTTGGCATCAATAATTGCTTGGACTCGATGAGGCATGCTTTCAATTAATTTTAATGGCATTTCTGTTATATTTTTACCATGGTTCCAATAATATATAATTATTTCAAACAAATAAACTTTGTTTGCGATATATTCTTTTGAAATTTTTCTCTTCAGGAGTTCCCAAACATTTTTTATTGGATTGACGTCTGGTGAGTTACCTGGCCAATCCAATAATGGAACTTTTTCTTCTGAGAGGTACTTTTTTATAGAATTTTCAGTATGGCAAGGGGTAACATCTTGTATAAATATAAATTTCACCAAACAAATCCCTTAATTGTGGTTATAATCGATGTTGCAAGACATCTTGATACTGGTCTTTCCTCATAATGCCCTCTACGACGTAGAGTCGACTCAAATCTTTTCACTGAGCTTTGTTTGTCATCACTTGGAATGTGCTATCATCACTAAAGCAAAACTGAAATAAAATCTTGTTTTATAATTTCTCATTCCATGTGTATTTACATATAAATATATTAAAATAATTTAAACGCCAACCAGTTTCCAATCTTCTACTGTAAAGTTTTTATACTTCAGAGCCCATTTCAATCTATTTTCTTTCATTTTTCTTGTTAACTTTGCCTTTTTACTGGCTGTCTACTATTATATCCGAGATCATTGAGTCTTCTCTGCAATGTTCTGGTGGACATTTGAATTCCAGAGGCTTGTAATTTATTTTTTATGAAAGAAATGGTAGCAGTCCTATCCTCTTTTATTACTTTCAATAATATTCTTTCACCACAAGGAGTCAAAAAAATTTTTTTGTCACATTTACCTTTCCTTTTTGATGAACACTAATCACCCATTCTACACTCAGTTGAGTGTAGAACGACTTACTATTTATGCAGGAGATAAATTGGCGTCGCAGGACAACTGATAGGGTGCAGTGGCGTCAATTGCTTAAGGAGGCCATGACTCATAATGGGTTGTAGCTATTATAATGGAGCTAATTTTTGGCTTATGCTAATGCGAGCTAATGCGTTTGACAACTTTTCGCTCCTAAAATGCACAACTATCGAGAATAAAATAATTTATAAAGATGTTTCGTCATATTATTCCAAGATATATCAAAATAAACATGAAGTCTCTTTCCCGAATACACCACAAGTTAATGTCCTTGGAAAACAGACGAACTGTATTTGACATGACATTCCTGCACAAAATAGTGAACAAATTATCGACACCGATGCACTTCTTGCGAGAATTCCCTTCAACATACCGACGAGACAAACTAGAAAAAAATATTTGTACATACAGACTTCCCATCTGTGGCACAAATTATGCACAGCACTCTTTCATATACAGAGCATGCAGAAATTATGATTTTTTCTTCCATGGCTTTGATCTCTTCAACTCAACGCATAGAAGATTTACACTATCCATTTTGGCCACGTTCCCTCATCGCTCTGAGTGATCTTACGCACGCTTCCCATAACGCCCTATTCCCTTTCAATTTCCTTTAAATATTATGTTACTGTTTCTTTTTCAATTCATGTTTTTTAACCAGTAATATTCATCAAACATTTTTGGCTTATTTGTTGTTTTACTGTCTGCTTGTCTTATGTACTAAATTGGCTGTATGTTTGTTTTCAATAAATAAAAAAAAATATATAAAAAACAAATTTGATTTGTGATAGATGCCAGTTGTCTTTAAACACCGCATAACTACTTTGGACAGGCGTGCAAGCGTAGTGTAAAATTTGTATGAGAGATACACAGTCGTTAACCAACTTATCTGCAACATGGCATTTATTAGTAACGTTTTTGCCTACACGGGTGTTAAACGGCTTTGTAACTTTAACAACAGGTTTATTAGTATGACTAATTCATTAAAAAAGAGGAAGTAAAGCAGTGCGTTCTTGTAAATATTCTTAGACCATTTTATCAAATGAAATTAATTTATTAAAAAAGTACCTATTTGCGAATATTTAAAAACCACAGGTGTAACTTTGAACATAAACGTTCAGAAATAATCCATAAAGTTAGACAAGTTCCTACATACAAATAACCTACCGATCGTTAAACATTTTTAAAGTAAGACTTCTTACTTATTTTATGACAAACGACAAATGGGACGTTCCCTTCGTTTAAGTCATCGATAGTTAAAGTTTATTTATTGCTCTGTATAGTTTTTATTCTTGCCAATAAATAATACTTATCAATAAATAAATAAAGTGTCTAAAATATAATTAAAACTAAAAATTATCAAAAATATATAATAAAAGACATAAATGTAGGAAATGACAGGTAGGTATATTTACTTAACTTTAACTGCCTTTATTTCCAGTTTTTAAATATTGTAATACGCCGAAGTACCCAAACTAGATAATTTAATTTTCTACAAAAAAATGTATAAATTTTGCTTGTACCTTTCAAACTTCTTTAACAGTTTTTTATAGAAATTGCATTTTGTACGACATCGTTTCATACAATTTGAATGGCAGTATACAGTACGCAATGTCTACGGGGACTCTTGTCTGTCTGTCTGTCCGTCCCCTTCTTATAACTTTTGATCCGCTGGATTCACAAAGCCTAAAATTTCAGAATATATAACATTTTTAATAAGAAAAATATTTTTTTATGATAAATTTATGAGTTTAACTGCCTATATTTCCAATTTTTTTTAAAATATCGAAAAAAGCAGTAACACCCCAATTATCTAATTTAATTTTCTATAAAAAATATTAGCACATCTCCATTTTTTTTTAAATTTTTTATAAAAATTAAATTTAGTGACGACATTGCTTCATATAATTTGTATGGCAGTCGCCTACACACAATATCTAAGAAGACTCAATAGTTTGATACTTAATATAAAAAAAAATATATTCATATCATCATGCTGTTTTAATATTCTTAGTAGGAAAAAAGGACTAACCTCCATACTATCCTATCCTGATATACATTCGTACATGTTTTGTATAGTAAACAATATATCTTAATATATTCAATTATTTGTATTTATGGGTTTATAGTTTGGTACGTATTTTTCAACTATACTATTATCGCCATCGACAGATGGATCTCATGTGTTACATGCAACTAGTTTTATTTTATTTATTTAGGTTACATACAGTTTTTTAAACAACTGCAAAACCAAGATTGTAACACTAATTACTAATGTACTAACATACGCTCTTACAAAAACAATGGTAATTTTATTTAAATTATTCAACCTCAGAACGGAAAAGTCTTGATAAAACTCCTTAGAATTTTTTCGAGCATTATTATAAGAACGTGCATGAGTGTACATGAGGCGAGCATTGTTATTTGTGTCTTCAAACAAAATTTATCGATTGTACAGTTGGCATTTGTATTTCAGACAAATACATAATAATCACGCGAGTATTTTCTGTATTTCCCGAAAAGAATGCGGAAAATCTTGAATTGTATAACATATATTTTCATTTGCAAATTAGAATAACAATAGGGGGAGGAAGATAAAAATATACTGGCATGTGGTTATCGTGTGTGTGGCGTATCTGGACTGAGAATGCTCATCCCATCCCATGGCTTCCTTCGACACCACTTTATGGACCATATAAATCTTTGAAATGTCACCCGAGAGGCAACACTGAATAAAGAGATTGGGGTTCAGGGAAAAACCTTTTTTTGAGATGCTGTGTATTGTGGACCGGGGACTTATCACAACGCAAACCATATTTTGTGACCCCTTTCGTTAATTAAACAAAACGAAATGCGTTGATTTATTCGATCAAAGCGATCGATTCTAAAGGATGGGCGAAGAGAATCGAACGCCACACTAAATGACAGGTTTTGATTTTAAATTTCATGTCGTTTATTGAGTTGTTAATTTTATTTATTTGAAGTCACGAAAATTCATCCTGGATGGACTGCCAACTGTCTTTCCATCACTTCAGAGGACGTGTTATAGGTTAGTTTTCTTGAGGAACACTATCCCTGGCCGCTTTGATCTTGACACGTGTTCGTTCCAGAGCCTTCTTCTCTGTCGACCCCATCTTACGATATCCTCTTCTTCGCACATCTTTTGGATCTCTGTGTTTCGTACTCTATCAAGGGTTTTGCCAGCGAAGCTCGTTCAAACGAGGTTTTTGATACGGACAGTGTCTGTCTGCTCTGTGTTCTATTCCGTAAGTCACTATAGGACAAGCACATGTCTTGTAGATTCGAACCTTGCTAGGGATGTTCATATACTTGTTTTTCCAGATGAAATCTTTCAGACAACCGGATATTGCCGCGGCATATTGTGTCTGTTCGAGTATTTCACCATAAATATTTTTGTTGCACATTATGCTCAATCGGTGTATCATCGATCACTATGTTTTTGTCTTATTGATGCAGATAGACATGTTGAATTTCTTGGAGGCAGTGTGAAAATGGTGTATCATTTTTTTCAGGTCTTCCTCCGATTCAGCTATTATGGTGGCGTCGTCGGCATAGCATATGATTTTAAGGATATTGTCTCCCATTTGGTGACTCCGACTAAGGCAGGCCACTTATTCTATTACATATTTATCCACGACCAAGTTGAACAGACTCAGGCTATCTTCTTGCCTTACCCCGGTTGATGTTGGTACATCGTTGAAAAGTTCTCTTTGTTACTTGTTATTCCATGACTAAAATCAAGTTTTCACATTATATAGTACCTACCTGTGAGTTGCCGAATACAAAATTAAAAAAAAAAATAAAATAATCTATTGTAAAACCGGTTTCAAAGCGACGAATTCTTCCTCAGATAATTGAAATAAATGACAATTGACTTTTTTTTAATTCTTAAAATTCCATTCTAACGTAATATTATATGGTTTAGTTTTTATTTTAGAAAAATAGATCTAATTGCCATAACTAGTATTTTTTCCGGCAAATTATTATGAGGGGATTGGTTTGCACATGAACCTACCAACCAAGCAAAAAACAAAATATGCGCTCAGCGCAGCTCACGAGTTTTTTTTTATATCAAACAAATAGTTTGTTGTACAACATTTTTTTGACACTTTTTGACACGTTTCAGATGACAAAGACAAAGCCAAACAATTGTCCTTTCAAAAGATATATGAAGAACAACAATTTATTTGATATAAAAAACCTAGTACCTATATTACGAGTCCACATAGGATAAAAAAATACAAATTCGACTGAGCTTTTACGTAAACTTAATTTCCGTTAGCTGTTTTACAATGAATATAATTAAAGTTCATTATTATTTTAATTACATCTTCCTATTGTAGAGTTGTATAGTATTTCATATGGTTGTATACTGAGAAAATAATAAATTATTAATCAAAAACACGTCGGTAATTCTAAGTATTAGATGTGTTAAGAAATTCATGTAATATTGACCTCGAGTAGTTTAGAAACACGTGTACGCGGATAGATTAATTCACGCTTTTTTATGTCTTCCACGATAAATGAACTTTATCCGCGGCAATTCTGCAAATTTCCTTTTTGGTGATTGTGCAAACCTTAACCAATTTTTTCTATGGAATCGTATATCTTCAGATTCTACGAAATAGTTTCATATTAAAAAGAATATAATACACCCTATTCAGTAACTATTGTAACTAAAATAGGAACGTTCTTTGTTCTAAAATTGTAGGTCTTTCTTCAGCGTTATAAAATATAAATTTGGACTAAATGAAATAGGAACGTACCTATTTTAAAAATTTCATAATTTTCATTCATAATACGTCAGGTTCATCAAATTTTTAAGAATATTGCAGTCAACATAGGTACGTTCCTATTCCTTTTAGCCCAAATTTATATTTTATAACTAAAATCTACAATTTTTGAACGTTCCTATTTTAGTAACAATAGTTACTGAATAGGAGGTAATATGTAATCATTTTTGTAAATAATGTAGTATAAATTATGTTAATAAGTACTAAAATAAGTAAATAGTATGTTAATAAGTAATAAAATAAGTACCTACATATTATGTTAATAACTACAAAAATAAGAAGAAATTATGTTAATTAGTACAAAAAATAATTACATACATAAAATGGTAATAATAACTAAAATTAGTACATATTATGTTAATAAGTATTAAAATACGAGTATACCTATGCAATAACAAAAAAATATGTAGGTATATTAGACATAATAAAATGGCGTAAAAATACAGAATAAAAATTTGTTATAACTTACCAAGTGGTAATATTTCAATGCGTATAGTCAATTAAAATTTAATTGAATTATTTTTCACATTTCAATAGAGATGATGTTGAACATTATAGATGAACCAGGAAATAAAAGCACCTACAGGGCCTGCGACGTATCCACGTCACTATTGAGATGTTAAAATTTGTTATGAAATATCATTGACTCTTATATATTTAAATCAATTTTTAAAGGTTGTTCGCAAATGCCTACTAGCTCACATGCCTGAGAATAAATATTTTGTAAATACATAATATCATTCGTTGTCATAAATCCTTTTAGTATTAAGCATAGTTTAGTGTTACTATATAATAAATAAAAATCTAAACAAAATACTATAACTGTCAATATTTAATTAAATTTATTAAATCAATTATTTATTTATTCAATTACATTTTTTTACTTTCGATTTATTGAAACAAAAAAAAACATCGTTTAAGTTGTCTGTAGAATTTAATAATTTTATGAAGTAGGGCGAAACTTTTAAATTTTATTCTTCAAAAGTTTTGCTATTTCACCATGAGAAATAAAATTTTATTTGGTAAAATAATTAGCTAATTAGAGTTAGAAGTAATTAGGTCTGAACTTAAGAGTCTCTACTAAGAAATTTCGCCTTGATAGGTAATCTTTATTTTCTTTGTTAATGTTAATGTCATTTATGGATAAATAAAATATGTCGTAACATATAAGCTCAGATGATAGAATTCTGTACTGGTGTTTGGAGCTAGGAGATAAACAACTGGAAAAAATCTATTTAAATTATTTATATTCTGCGCTGAAATCTTTGGTTAATTGGAATATTTCGTCATCAAACTCGCCACATGTACAGGGTGCAAGGAATTGTTCATAAATAAAATAAAATAACAAATAAATGAAAAAATGAAATAACATATATTATTTAAATAAACAAAAAGACATACAATTTAATAAATAAATAACATAAGTAAATAAATAAAATAACATATAATTATATGTTATTTTATATTATCCGAGGAAAAATCGGAATGGCAGGCGTTTTGGACCAAGTCGGCCTCCGAACGAGGAAAACAATATGCTGCAATTCTGCCATGGTTTAGCAATTATAGGTTACCTAGAAAAGAAATCACGCTGATATGTCGCTTAAGACGGGTCAAACAACTTGTCCAGCGCACTTATATATAATTAATTTACGTGATTCTCTGAGATGTACCACTGGCGCAGAAACAAGTGACATTGACCACGTTTTATTCAGTTGCCCATCTGTACTATCTTTTGGGCCTAGGTTGCGGCTCTAAGGGCCTAGGCAGTAAAGGCGGGGGTGGGCGGCCGACGCTGTTGCGCCCTCGTCAATTCTGTACTTAGAGAAGAGCAGGACGAACGCCTTTAGTCTCGCTCGGCAGTGACTCGTCAACTGTGGCGAATGTTGTTGTGTGGTTCGGGCACACCGCCAGCGCAGACGTCGGGTCAGACATCCTGTGTTGACAATTAGACGTCATATCTGACAGGTGATGATTGCGTCGGATGCCCCCGGTGTTAGCCCGCGGAACCTTCGGACGCCAACACGAGGGCCGATGCGTCGGGATATAAGCCTAGGTTGCGGCTCTAAGGGCCCAGGCAGTAAAGGCGGGGGTGGGCGGCCGACGCTGTTGTGCCCTCGTCATTCTATACTTAGAGAAGAGCAGGACGGACGCCTCTAGTCTCGCTCGGCAGTTACTCGTCAACTGTGGCGAATGTTGTTGTGTGGTTCGGGCACACCGCCGGCGCAGACGTCGGGTCAGACATCCTGTGTTGACAACGAGACGTCAAATCTGACAGGTGATGATTGCGTCGGATGCCCCCGGTGTTAGCCCGCGGAACCTTCGGACGCCAACACGAGGACCGAGGGGTCGGGGTACAAGCCCCTCCGACTTGAAACGGAGTGTACTTAGCGGCCGATTTCGAGACCAATCGGAGGCCCTGACGTGTGTGGTTGGATTCTCGGGGGCAGTGGTTGAACCCGATGGATGGTGGATATTTTGTGTTTGTCCGATGTTGCGGCTGCGTCCGGTGGTGAACAGGGCCAATGAGCTCTATAGCGTCGCCGGCGTGGAAGTGGATCGCGATCTCCCTCGATGCCCATCTGTACGAGATAGTGACGATATCTTGGAAAATTTGATTTGTATATTTAATTTTTACTTCGAAACAGATTTGTGTTATATTAAGTAAAATTAGAACACAAGAATGATTTGTTAAATATTAAACTTGACACAGGCTAAGAACGTCACCAAGTGACGAAAGCCATTAAAAAAACATTTTTTAAATTAAATTAAATAACATTTAAGTGAATATGTAAAATAACATAGTATATATTATGAAAATAAATAAAAAATATACCTATAATTGAATTAATAAATAACATAAAAAAAATAATAAATACATTAAAATAACATATAAGTAAATAAATTCAATAACATGCTTGTGAATCTAGTTTACAATTTAGCCACAACCCACAGTAAAACAATGTCTAATTGTTCATTAAAATTTATTTATTTAATTTTAGTCGGTTTTTGTATTTTTTTTTAATGAATATGTCCTTGTTAAACAAGTATATATACATCTTCCTACGTTCCCTAAAATAAGCATATAAATGCTTGTGCTTTAGGTGAACGAAATCGGTCGAGGCAGGATTCGAACTCGCGATCACTGGATTACTAGCCCAGCGCGCTAACCGCTCTGCCATCGACCCATCTAAAATCAATTCAACGCCCAGTAGGGCTCAACATGTAGGGTACAGTTACAAATACAAGCATAAAAATACAAATTAAATAACATTAAAAAAAATAATGTTGTTAATATGCTCTTAGTTCAATAAATATGATCCTATATCACGTTTTTTAAAAAGTTATTAAATTACTAATCCATTAATTAATCACAAATACAGGAATTAAACATGTAAATTCGTAACAGGAATGCATATTTATATTTACTAGTTGCATGTAACACATGAGATCCAACTGTCGATAGCGATAGTACCTACGTATAGTTGAAGAATAAGTGCCAAACTATACATAAACTCCTACATCTTCTTGCTAGCCCACTCCCGTCCACTCCTGGACGAAGGCCTCCTCCATTTCTCTCCACTTTGCTCTGTCTTGAGCTGCCTGCATCCAGTTTATACCAGCAAATCTTACAATGTCGTCTCTCCATCGCAATGGTTGCCTCCCCACGCTCCTGGTTGCTGCTCTTGGTCTCCATGTTATGACTCTTTTTGGCCATCTGTCATCTGAGCTTCTGGCCACGTGACCTGCCCACCGCCATTTTAGAGTTGCTCGTTTGGCGACATCTATAGTTCTTGTTTGTTGCCTAATTATTTCATTCCGCACTCTATCTCTCAAGGAACCCATACATACAAATTATGTATTTCATATTTAAAGATATTGTCGTGTTCTCTTTTAGTTACACTAGGATGGTCATATCAGAACAATAATAAAACACTAAAATATATCACGACCTCTTACCATAATCAAATTTCCTCGGCTTAGCTGGTAGGAGAGACAGGGCGTTTATTTCTATACAACACATGTACCTAGGTATGTATGTATGTCAAGATAGGATAGTATGGAAGTCAGTCCTTTGATCCTACCCAGAATATGAAAACATCATGATAGTATGTATGTATGTTTGGAGATTAAGTATCTAACTATTGAGTCTTCTTAGATATAATGTATAATGTATAGGCCACTGCCATACAAATTATATGAAGCGAAGTCGTCAATTTTGATGACTTGTCATGTCATGTTAATATTTTTAATAAAAAAATAAATCATCTAGTTGCGGTGTTTCGGTTAATTTCGATATTTTAAAAAAAAATGGAAATACTTACTTTCCGTGTCCGGAACACCATCAAATTAGAAACCTCCAGTGCTCGGCCACCCGTATGCCGCTTTCCTTCGCTGTCACGGTGTCTTCATGTGCACATGTAACTCCAATCAAGGGGCATGAGAGAAGGTGCGAGTTGTCCTGCACTGTGCCACACTCACAGGTATCTTCCTCTCTGTTGCCCCATTTTTTGAGGTTACTGTAGCAGCGGGTGACGCCTGTTCTTAATCTGTTGAGTGCCCTCCATGTTGTATATGGTAAGTTGTGTCCCACTGACATCTCCTCGGCTGGAGGTAAGTTTGTGGGACTGGCACTCTCTGCACGCCACAATGACAGCCTTCTGGCCCCGGGTGGTTCGAACACAGGAGAAGTCGACTCCAGGAAACTCTTCCTTGATTTCGGTCTACACTGACGCGTCTGAGATCCATGCATGGGGTGTCTAGGGTCAGAATTAAGCTTGCTCCGTTCGGTTTCCGCTGCAACACGCCGTCTGATTTCAGGGGGGGGGGCAATACCTACAATTGGATATATTTCTTTAATTGCAGTTGGTTTTAGGCAGCCAGATATTATTCTGGCTGTCTCATTTATTGCTACATCTACTATCTTTGCGTGCGCTGAATTATACCAAACTGGCGCACCATATTCAGCGGCAGAGAAACATAGTGCTAGGGCCGAGGTTCGGAGAACATGAGGTTGTGCTGCCTATACTTTGTAAATATTGGCAGTAAAACACATAAATTTATCATAAAAAAATGTTTTTCTTAGTAAAAAAATGTTTGCGAAACTCTGGATATTTTTGAAATGAAAACGAATCTGGCTTGATACTTTGTCGATATGTTAAGAGAACAAAGTTCTCTTGAACAAATCGACAGTTGGAAAATATTATTTGCGCAATGTTATGTAATATATTCTGTGAAATAAGCAACAAAAAAAAAAATCATATACCTACTGTTACTTTAAGATAATGGTATTAACCACTGTGTCAAAATCTAAAGTTCTCAAAACGCTCTGTTCCAGATTTCTTTGATTGTAAAAAAAAATGATTGAAATGTACTAAATGATGAAACGCTTTAAAGAACACAACCAAGCAAGTACATATTTGATTGAGGTTTCTTCCAAGATCCACGCTAATGGAATCTGAGAGGTTTTCTCTTGTACATACCTACATACCTACAATTTTCACTCCAAATAATAAATATTTTCTCCATCTACCAAAACCCTGTGTATTATTATACAAAATGTATGTACGGAGCTGAATGTTTTTTTTTATTTGTTCAATAAATCTTTTGTGCGGGTTCGGGTATTAAATTATTTCTTTTGTTTTCTTATCTAAGTGTAATCTAATCTCAAAAACACTTACAAACTTGCGTATACACTGCTAATGGAAAACGTTTCTCTAACTAAATGTATTTGATTTTTATTATTTGTGTAAAGGTACATCTATATATTATATATAAAAATGTATGTACGTATATTTGTTTGTTTTTTTGTATGTAGCCGATGGACTCCTACATAAAAGAAAAAATTATCTGATAATACCTGAATAGGTAAATAGGTTTCAATTTTTTTCACCTGGCGTTGAGATCTTTTACATAAAAAAACGAGTAGGTTGTGGCTAACGCTAAACTCCTCACTAACAAATCATTCTATAAAGTATTCAAATTTTGTATGGAAAATATTCAGCATTTTCATAATATTTTATTATGAAAACTTGATAATTCTTCAATGCAATTTTATGAAAGTGATGTGCCTTTTTACCAATTTAAAAATAAAAATTTCAAATTTTATGTTTCTAGAGCTTGGGGTCACATTGAAATATTTGACAGTTAAAAAAAATGAGAAGCACTATTCAGATATCCTTCAGAATCTAATGGGGTCTAAGCGAGTATTAGATATACATATTATGTGCAAATATTGAAAAGCATCGAATGAGTCTATAATCGATAAAGTAAAATAAACACGCCGTACATAGCATACACACACACATACACACACAGATACATTGTGATGAAACTTTCAGAATACAATCTCAGCATGATACTTGTTGATAATCTGCAATGAAAAAAATACCCCTAAAAATTGCGAAATCATAACCCCCCACTATATTCCCTTGAGTTAGTGAGGAGTAAAAACAACTTTGAATTTCTATGCCTTATATTCCATAAAAAAAACACCAGCAATCAGAATTTATAATTCTTCATTCATACCATCACGACATTTCCCACAATGTGGGGTAATCAGCGACATGTATGCGGGGCCTTAAAGAAAATGAAGAACGACTCGTGCGTGTATACCCACACACCACTGTCGTCTCACCTAAAAAGGCAGAGTATTCAGAATGGGATTCATATGTAAATAGTAAAATCTTAATAAATTATATAAAAATCAAATTAATTACGAGTGATCCTGACAAAACTTTTTAACGAGGGTTGCTTAAAAAAATACCATCAATTTTAAATTTTACCTTAACTAGAATTTTCATACATTAATATGATAATAGAAACTTACGGACAGTTTTTTTTTTATTTTTCAGATTCAAAGTTTGTTTATATGTATGAAGCGTAGGTACCTACTCCATACGAACTTTTTAAATGTAAAAGACATACTCAATAATATATCACTCCATATACCAAATAGACATACCCGCTCACATAATTTATTCCACTTACCAGTATGCCACACTAATTACAGATATTTTGCACCTTTGTTTAGAATTCAGAGAGATTACAACACACATTTCAAACATACGGACATTTTTCACGACACATTACAGCATTATCAAAGACAGATAAAGATGTTCTTAAACCCTAACACACAACCCAACAATCCCCTCCTCATTCACTAAAGATCCCTCCTTGTCATCCTAAAACATATTATGTACCTACTTGTTTTTTTCTTAAATTATTGTACTTTAAATTATTATTATTTTTTATGTAGGTACCTTTTCTCTTTTTTTTTAAAATTGATGTTACTTGTTGTATAAATTTTTTTCATAACTAGGTTAGGTATGTCACCAAACATTGTACATTCACAAATGTAAATAGAAGAAAGCATTTTTGGCTATGTTAAAATTTAAAAACTGAATTTTAAATGATATAATTAACAGCTGTAGCTTTCTAAGAGTAAATAAATAAATAAAAAACATTAAATAATTGTTGGTATATTTAAATATTATTTTACCGATTCGCCTACGACCTTATTTGTTGGTCTGCTACATCCAATATCTAATAATTTTCCTTCCTCAATAGTTCTCTCCGTATGATATACCTACCAATATATTTTATAAAAGTTTTTAAATCACAGATCAATAATATGTATATGTATACATTACAAAACCAATATTTACATCGGTACACACCCTTGTGCCCCGCTTTCTTTTATAAGATAATGCACATCATCCGCACACCTGTCGCTGTTAACCCCAAATTATGGGATATTAATACAAATTTTCAGCCTTTTAGCTTTAATGGTTTTTGAGATATATGGAAAAATTAAATAAAAATTCAAATGTTCGAATCCCCCGATGGAACAAAAATTCAAAATTATGATTATAAAAGTTTTGTAGGCCTACGTTTCTATATGTTCTGAAATAAAAGTTTTGTAGGCCTAAACGTTTTTGTATGTTCTGAAATAAAAGTTTTGTGGACCTAAACGTTTCTATATGTTCTGAAATTTCAGGCTCTTCGAATCAAGCGGATCAAAAGTTATTTGGGGGGATGGACACGCACATACACAAAAATATTCTTCTCCGAATCCTCAGTCAATCCATATAATGTACATAACATTAATATATGCCGCGAAGCCTTAAAATTGGTGTTTTTTGACGTCAATGTTGAAAAATACATGAAAAATATAGACCAGGGGAGTAAGTCCCGATAATTGATATAATTGTTTTATGGAGTTTTTTTTAATAAAAATATAAATATGTCCTTGTTAAACAAGTTCATATACATCTTCCTACGTTCCCTAAAATAAGGATAATGCTTGTGCTATAGGTGAACGAAATCGGTCGAAGCAGGATTCGAACTTGCGACCACTGGATTATTAGCCCAGCGCGCTAACCACTCTGCCATCGACCCATCACAAGATATTATACAACTCCATGAGATAATTATATCGACGATATAGGTAATCATCGTGTTTTTGATTGAATCGTTTGACAGGACTTGCCTCTTTGGTGATACGAATCTCGCGGATCATGGTTTGAAACTGTGTTGATATGTTAAGAGAAATAAATTCTCTTTGACAGTTGTAATGTTTAATTCAATATATATATGTAGATATATATTTATATTTTCTTGAGTGACTCAATTTTCTTTAAGCTCGGCTTACACCATTTCCAAGTTTTCTTGTTTTTCAGACAACATTATTTTATTTTAAGATTTTTCGTTGTTAAAGTTTCAGTTCAGGTTGAGTGGGTTAAATTTTTAATGACTTGAGAATGTGTTTCGATTCTTAAATAATAAATAGGCGTACATTTACTCAACATATGGGAATAATAACATATAAATAAAAAAAAAATATTTAGTATGACAAGAACTACACTTTTTTGGAATATGTAGAGAAAACATATTTTTTCCATACATTCATGAAGATAAAATACTAATATTGTAATGGCGGTTAAAATAGAGAATAATAGGTTATTTACTTATGTTGAAAATGAATTAATGTAAGAAGTTATAATATAGGAAGAATATAGGAAGTTACTAAAACAACCTGAGCTGCCGAGCTGCCCAGATCTGGAATACCTCTTGACCAGCAACAGGCCCAGATCAAGAAATCTCCCGCTAAAAACAGCAAAAAATCTACATGACTCCAACTTTAGCATCATGGAGACATGGAGAGCCAGATGGGAGGAGGCCTCGGACCCGGTGAACCACGGCCTGCCCTGCATATCAATTAAACCGCCGGGATTCGATCAGCCACGTAAAGTCTGGACAGCCTTAAATAGAATCTGAACTAGACATGGCAGATGTGCTGACTTTTTTCACAAATGTGGCCGGTTGGACTCCCCTAGATGCGACTGCGGGGCGGATAGACAGACCATGGACCACATTGTGTCCAAGTGTGACCTCAGGGCGTACGCGGGAGATTTCAAGGACTTCTTCTTGTTGAGTGACTCAGCGACGAATTATATTTTAAACATTGACATTAAACCTTGACAAGCAAGCCTAATTGTGATAATTACTATTATTTTTGTATCTAAACTTTGTTTTGTTATGATGTCACATCACATCACATACCATCACGCCATTTCCCTATTTGGGGTAGGCAGAGAGAACCGAACGCCAGACTACTCTCTCTTGACATACATTCCTCGCTTCATTCCCGTCCGTATATCGTCTCATACACGCTCTTCTATTATTTTTACTTCTAACATCACCATCTTTCAAAATCCCATTTATGTGATCGTGCCAACTTTTTCTTGGCCGACCTCTACTTTTCGTTCCTCTTTTATCATCCTTGTATACTTTTTTTGTCAGACGGTCATCACTCATTCTTTCTATGTGGCCGAACCACCTTAGGGCATTTATTTTCATCTTTCTTACGATATTTCTTTCAATCATACATTCTCGTCTAATATCCTCATTTCTTATTCTATCATACATCGTTTTACCACACATTCGTCTTAGTGACCTCATTTCAACCGCGTTAATTCTACTTTCATTTGTTATGATGTGTATTATGTGATTATGTGATTAACCTATACGATAAATAAATAAATGTAAGAAACTAAACTTTGCCAAATGTAAGTTGGATACATTGATTCTATAGTATTCGTCACAAACTATGATTAATAAAATTTATTTTTTGAATGAATTTATTTTTTACTTGATTCATAATATATAATACCTATAGATACTGAAAATGTGTAATGTAAACTGTTGGTTCTGAAAATCAATAAAATAAATAAATAATAAATAAAAGAAACATTTCCTTATATCCAAGTTTTCATAAATGATTAAAAATATCCTTTTTTACAGCATTTTTGTTAAATTACTCCATAACCATGTGTCGTAGAGAAATAAATCTTTTATAAGCTTAAAAAGTGCGTAATATCAAAGTGAATGATCGATAAAGTTTTTTCATTTAAACTAAGGTTTGTTCTTAAAATGCAAAAAATCAACAAATTTGGGGTTTCCGATAATTTAAATCACCCGAATTCACCTAAGTTAACTTAGTGACTTAGTATCTCGTTGTGCAAAAAATACCTAAAAACTTCACAGCGACTTGACACCAATCCAAACTGCTCCATAAACGAGGGCCTTAACAGAATGGCAGCTAGTTAAAGTGAACAATAAAGTTCTAGAAAGTTATTCTGGGAGAGAAAATACTACTTGTAACTATATAAAGAATTGAGTTAAACCGCGTTTAGGAGATGCTAATTGAGACCATCATTAAGTTTCAAGAGGCTAGAAGTCGTTAGCTTATCTTGAATTATAACACCATTACCCTCCTTTCATCCTTACACAAGCCTTTTCATTTTCATCTTTTCTCATACACAAAAAAGGCTCCATACTCAACAACGAACAACCAGATAAGTTTAAGAGTCTAATGTATTTTTATTTATTCCAGGGTGTTGAGATGGTGTTTAGTATGCTCGTCGTACATAAACTATGAAAGGGAACTCTAATCGTTTGAAAAATAAAACCTTGAATTAGGTAGATAATCGTCGTCAGTTTAAAGGCTGTGTCATACCTTCGAGTTGAATTGATGAGTTAAAACTGAATCAATTTATCCTTAGTTTTAACTCTGTTTTGTATATTTAACATTAACTCTGGTTGGTTGAGAGAAATTGCCATTAGGCAATAAGCCTGCCAGTGTACGTATTATAATATGTACAGAAATATTCAAATAAACATAAAAATTATTTAGATGGGTAGATGGCAGAGCGGTTAGCGCGCTGGGCTAGTAATCCAGTGGTCGCGAATTCGAATCCTGCCTCGACCAATATCGTTCACCTATAGCACAAGAATTTATGCATATTTTAGGGAACGTAGGAAGATGTATATGTACTTGTACATATACATATTAATTTTATTATAAAAAAATAAATAGATACATAAATGAATAAAAAAATAATACATAAATAAATATATAAACAAACAAATAAATAAATATATAATTAATTAATTAAATATATAAATAAATAAATAGTGAATACATAAATAAATAATAAATAATTAAGGACTTATTTAAAAAAAAAAAATAACTGAATAAATAAATAAATAAATAAATAAACCAATAAATAAATAAATTAATAAATGAATAAATACATAAATAGATAAATAAATAAATAAATAAATAAATAAATAAATAAATAAATAAATAAATAAATAAATAAATAAATAAATAAATAAATAAATAAATATATAAATAAATATATAAATAAATAAATAAAGAATATAAATAAATAAACAAAAATAACAGTATATTTTTTCATCAATTGACGGGTTCACAAGTCTTATAGCATTTTCAACATTTAAATGTACCTAACATACATACATGAATGTTAAAAATCGTATAAATCATAGTATTCAAAGCAACTCGCTCATGATGATGAAAATTTATCAAGAATTTGACCCAGTTCAAGTGAAAAACTGACATTTGGTTTGTGCAGTTAAATATGACGGTGTAAGCTACGTCTATTATAAGAATGCTGCGTTCATCAAAAAAAAAAACAAAATTGTTTTCGTGCCGTATTCCCCATACTTTTATCAGATTTTAAATATTCATAAAGTACTTATATGGTGTACTGAAACTGTTTAAGTATATTTTTGTTAAAAGCTTTCAAAAAGTGCCATACTGTAAATTATTGATAAGGAATTTCATTTAAATACACACAGCGGAACTTATAAAGAAAAAGTAGTGAGGTTGAACTATGGCATAGAGTGACTAAAACCTAACGGCCAAAAATCTACGGCTGGGTTTTTTCAACCATAGTTATAGTTATAGTTTTAGTTACCACTGGTCATTACAGAAAAAGATCTTTTCAAAATATAACTACGCATTTAGCCCCTTACTTTAGCCGTAACTATAACCAGCCGAAAATCAGTAGTTATAGTTAAATTTGATAGTTATGATAGATGTCGCTGGTAATTTTTGTTCACGACTGACCATTTGACGTTTGTACGGGTCAATTTCGTATTTTTTTAGCATAATATCTAAACACAGTAGGTATAATATAATTATGATAGAAATATATACGATGAAATAATGGAATACGTATTGAAAAAAAGAAAAAAGTTAGGTTTGGAACAGCGAATTTTTAGCGTGATGACGCTTGTATAAAGAAATAGTGAGATATCTCTTTATATAATATAATTACCGATGACATTCGCAAACATTCAAAAATCAAATGCGATCACCATATTACAGCAAAATTATGACAGCCACCATTACTCGGAACCACATATAACATAAATAATAGAAAACAAGACACACTCTATCTTCTATCTTTTATATAGTATTAGCAAGAAAGAGATATGAAACGCTCGGAACGTACTGTTTACAATTTGTATGGAATATTTGGGGTCTTTATACCTGCAACACCCGTAACTATAACTATGACATAACTACGGTTGAAAAAACCGTTTTAAGATATTAAGCTATTTCTTGTATAACCAGTGGTTATATTATAACTATAACTACCGATTTAACAATTCTGTGAAAAAACCCGCCCTTACTAATAACCAAGTTTTAAAACTTCTATTTTATTCCATGGTTTACATCACCATGGTAACGCTAAACCATCCGGTCCCCTAGTTTAGTGGTGGAATAGCAATAGTGAATTCGTGAGCTGTCAAAAGTCAAATAGACCGCGCGTATTATATTTTGTCATTTTTAAAGAAATACTTTTTTAATGATGGACAACAATCTGTTTGATTATAGAATCGGCGAATTTGAAAGATTGTTTCAAGAAATTGAGCAGGTGGAAATTTTTTTTTAGACGCAAAATTTATAAGGTGTGTTCATAGGTGCGTTGTAATCCGTTTTTTGATTACGACGACATTAATTTTAGAAGAAAGTATAGATTTTCAAAAGCAGGAGTTAGACATCTAGTAGATTTATTTGGAAGAAGGCTAATAAATGAAGATATTTATTTTCAATTGACAATTGTTTTAAAATAAATGTAATTAGTTTTGTTGTAATAAGTTAAATTATTGGGAATTCAACCAAAACGTGACGATACATAAACAGTAAACCGTCAAAACCATGCAGTAAACAAACAATGACAAACATAGAAATACGATGATTCTCGATAGATGTCATAGATGACGGCTAATAAAGTCATAGAGAATGAACATAAAATAGCATAAAGTAAAGAAAAATTCCGAAATTCCCGTTAAATGGCTGCGTTCACTCAACATTCATTCCGTATTCCATGGTTTACTTAGTCCTTGTACATTTTTACATTATTAGTCAGAACCCACTAAACCACGCATTAGTGCCTAATACGTGGTTTACGTAGTGCGAGGTTTTGTTGGCTAAAACGAGTTTTAACGAAAATGTTATTAGTATCGCTGACAGTGTTTTTATATAAAAAAAACTTGGTTCAATTGAACCCGGTTCAAAGTCTTATTCTGAAATTAAAATATTCTTATAAGAATATTTGAATTTCAGAATAAGACTTTGAACCGGGTTCAATTGAACCAAGTTTTTTTTTATAAATAACACTGTAACGGTCTTGCTTATTAGATTTCGTTAATAGCTTACTAAATGTACAACGAGATAAGGACGACTAAAATAGTTAAGATCGGTTTTAAAAAATATTACTTATAAACGTATACTAATAAGATATGACTTACCAGTTCACTGAATTGTTTACGAACACCCTCATTTATTTTTTTTCATATTGCCACATAGGCTCTGTTAAATTTCGTATGAATATCTATGGTTTCATAACATTCGATTTTGTCTATACTTTTTTGTTGTATTCAGTTTTTAAAAATTAGAACTGTCATTTCGGCCTCTCTGTAATTTTATATTGTTATTCAGTTGTTTTGAAAAAATGGTTGTATGAAAATTAATAAAAAAAAGGTGTCCGACACGCCATTCTGTGTTTCCTTTGCAAATCCAACAAAATCCAGCTATAAAATTATTCATTTGGTCCATCGTGCCGTGATATAGTTGTGATTTGCGAGGCGTGTCGGAGTGTGTTACATCTTTTTGTGATTTTTTTACATTGGTGCACGCGTGCCCACATTTTTGTGTAGCTTCTCGTACACAAGTTTTGTGTTAATTTTAACTGATATTTTAAAGTTAATATCGGTTTTGTTCAGATAAAATATTTATCATGGCCGATGAGAAAAAACTACTAAATGTCAGACGCTACATCAAAGGACGTCTGACATATATGGAGAAGCAACTGGACGAATCTCAGGATAGTGTTGACCTGCAACTCACACTCGAGCGTCTGCAAGACTTATTCAAAAAATTACAAGAAGTAAATATTGACCTCGAAGAGGACGAGACTCAGATCCCCGAGGGTTTACAATTAGAGCGAAGATGTGAGCTCCTGATGAGAAGCTTAAGACGCAGAATGGTTGATACAAGACCAATAAAAGCTAATATGGACGGACACTGCATGCTTCCAAAGATAAATCTACCCACCTTCGGCGGGACTTACAGTGAATGGCAGCAGTTTAAAGACTTATTCTTATCAATGGTACATTCAAATACCAAATTAAACGACGTCGAGAAATTTTACTACCTGAAATCGTGTCTGCGCGGAGAAGCTGCGTCGGTTATATCGTCCCTTGAAGTGACTGAAAATAACTACAGTGCTGCGTGGGCTGCTTTAGTCAAGAGATTTGACAACAAAACTTTAATAGCACATCATTTTTTGCAAAAGATTCTTGGTTTAGAAAAAGTTTCAAAAACATACAGTTTAAGACGTCTTTTATCAGAATTTAACCTCAATTACAACGCATTGGTGTCGCTTAATGTTGGCAATATGGCAGATCTTTTATTAATTCATATATTGTCTACCAGGTTAGATTTTCTCTCTTTTAGGGATTTCGAATTTCAAAGAATGTCAACAGACTTCCCCACTCTGGAGGAATTCACAAACTTTATAACACAGAGATGTCAGGCACTAGAAGTGATTTCTTTGGATGATCACAAATCTCAAAATTTAAATAAAAGCACCGCAAATCTGTCCGTGAACTCTGGTAAGACTAATGGTGTGCCGTTTAAAGGTAAGCAATGTTTATTTTGCAACAAAGAAAATCATTCAATCTCCAATTGTTTTAAATTCAAAAAATGTAATCCTGATGAAAGACGTAGGTCTGTTGAAAGGTTGAAATTATGTTTTTTGTGTTTGTCCTCAAATCACAGGGCAGCTAAATGCAAAAAGAGTGATTTAACATGCAGTATTTGTCATCAAAGACACAATTTATTATTACATTCAAATGTTTCAAATCAGTCTGTAGTTAATGTTAATAATAACGTGACCGAAGACTCTGTAAGTCCAGTGCCTTCAGTCTCGTTGTCTGTTAAAAACAGAAATAACGTTTTATGTCACATATCATTGCTACCTACTGCTCTAGGATATGTGCTTGACGGAGCAGGAAAAAACCATCAGTGTAGGATACTGATGGATATCGGAAGTCAAAAAAATTATGTAACATCTGAATTTGTCAATCGACTGGAAGGTTGTAAGTTTAGTCCTGTCCATTTTTCGGTTGAGGGGGTTGGAGGCCACGCTACTCCTGTTTCCCATACAATTAATTTCACCATTATGTCTAGAAATTCTGATTTTCAGCTGAACTCAGAGTTTGGAGTGTTGGATACAATTACAGATTGTCTTCCCACTAATAATTTCTCTAAGAGGTTAGTAAGATGGCCATCTTATGTCAAATTGGCAGATCCCAACTTTAATGTTTCGAGTAAAGTTGATATAATTTTGGGTGCCAATGAATTTTTCATTTGTCTGAAGTCAGGCAAAATTAAGTTGGGTCCTGGGTTGCCAGGTCTGATAAACACAGAGTTTGGTTGGGTGATGTGTGGAGATTTATCCTTGTCCGATCGACTTTCATCTTCCTCGAGAAAGTCTATCTGCAATTTAGCAGTGTTGCACTCCGACATCACACGCTTTTGGGAATTAGAAAACATTACCAATAAAAACACCGCATTTCCTTTAGAATCTCAAATTCTAAGCGAAAATACATATGTAGATGATGTCATAGCCAGTTTTGATGATGAAGGTATCATGATTGATAGTGTTAATCAGCTGCAAAATTTGCTAATTCTAGGTAAGTTCGAATTACATAAATGGTATTCAAATAGTCCTATTGTATTGAATAACATCCCTGTTGATAAGCGGGAAAAGTGTACATTTTCCTTTCATGATTTAGAGGGATCTGCTGTTAAAACCTTAGGTTTGAAGTGGGAGCCTGTCTCAGATGAATTTCAAGTTGTCTTGCCTGATAATTTATTGAGCAAGAGTCCTACTAAAAGAAATGTTCTCTCATATATTGCTAGAATTTTTGATCCTCTTGTTTTCTTGTCTCCTGTTACAATATTTGCCAAGTTAATAATGCAACAAATATGGAAGGAGAATATTAATTGGGATGATAGAATTCCTGATTCCATATTGTATGTCTGGCAGTCATTTTGTGAAAAATTGAACTGTTTAAATTTCATTTCAGTTCCTCGTCTGATTTTTCCTAAAGATCTGGTGAAAATTGAGCTTCATGGGTTTGCAGATAGCTCTACGAAGGCTTACGGAGGAGTATTATATGCACGTTGTCAAACATTATCCAATCGTTATACAGTCCACTTGATTTGTGCAAGATCCCGTGTTGCTCCTTTGAAACCAGTCACGCTTCCACGTTTGGAATTATTGGCTGCTCTCCTCGTCGCTAGATTAATGGAAAACGTTAGTAAGGTATTGAATGTTGATATAAATAACTGCTTTTATTGGACAGATTCTATGATTACATTGTGTTGGATCAAAGGGGATCCTTCCAAATGGACCACCTTCGTTGCTAATAGAGTAGTAGAAATACAGGATATTTCCCCCATAGGCAATTGGAATCATGTCAAATCTCAGGAGAATCCAGCGGACGTTGTGTCGAGAGGTTTGATGCCACAGGTTTTGGCTGAAAGCAAATTATGGTTTGGTGAACCCTCTTGGTTATCGTCGAAGGATACTCATTGGAATGTTCCATTGGAAATCAATGGACTATCGGTTCCAGAGAAGAGATGCAAAACTCTTAGTCTTGTTGAGAAACAAAATGATACTTATTTTACAGATTTATTCGAAAAATTCTCATCATGGAATAAAATATTGAGAGTCGTAGCCTATATATTGCTTTTCATAAACAATTTAAAGTACAAGTTCAGACAGATCGGAGCTCTTAAATCCACTGAATTGAAATCAGCATTAGTATGCATAATTAAATGCACACAAGGTAGGTATTTCAGCAGAGAAATGGATATGTTGTCAAATGGTAATAAGGTAGTCGATACAAACAAGTATTCATATAAGCAGATGAAATTTCTCAATTTATTTTTAGATTCACAGGGTTGTATAAGAGTAGGTGGTCGTATACGCTTTTCTGAGGTACCATACAGTCAGAAATTTCCTCTATTACTGCCCTCTCATTGTCATATTACAGATTTGTTGATTGTGTATGAACATTTGCTATTTCCTGGTAAGGATGGTCATGTAAGAGCTGTTTCTGTCAAGACAATGACAGGCATTTATGTAAGATCCATTACAAAGGTTATTCCGTTGCCTATCGATTGAGTTTAGCATTGAATCATTGATCTTTTCTGATTTGTTATTATAAGAATGTATTGTTTTTTGTATTTATACTTATGAATATGTATATGGTTATGTACATCCCATGAAGATATCATGCAAATTTATTAGTTAAGTAATATATATATATGTAGATGTAACGTGCAACTCATCTAATAATGTAAATTATTTTCAGTTATGTTACTTAAGATTTGAACATGGTAATATGTCTTTTTAATTTGCAATTTGTAATGTTTTGATTTAACAGATCATTTGTAATTATAAAAACCTAGTCAAGGTTACTTGCTAATATATTGTATTAATGTTATGTGCGAATATTATTGTAATATCATACAAATGTTATATTATAGTTATAACGGTTTGTTTAAGAGTTATATTATACAATACAATTTTATTCGAGGAATGTGTATTATACAATTTTATATAAAATTGTTATATGTAGTTTTTTTGAATGAGAGTATTTATATTTTAGTGCTATCAATTGTGGTTAGTTAAATATTCTTGTTTGAAATAATCATTCACATTTACAATTGTTGAGTACAAATCTATAAATATTAAGGCATTCTTTTAGTCAACATTATATTTTAAATATCATTTTTAAAGCCAGAATAATTCTCAATTTATTAACATTTAAAAATGAATATATATAAGCTTATTATTCTATTTGTATTTATCATAAGTTTGCATTAATATAATTGTTTTTTGTATTGAAATTCAATAAATCAAACAGATGTCACCAGAGACATCTACAGACAACTTCTGTAAGTTTTTACCCTACTTGAATTTTTCGTTACTAGACAAGGTTTCAAACCATACCTAATTATATCAACTAATAAGTTTCTGTCTCTGTATAGAAATCAAAATAAATTTATAAAATATTTGTACTCTTTGAATTATAATGTCTTATGTCTTTTTTAGTATGTGTATGATTTATTTTAATAGGAAAGGGTACTGAGTCCACTCACGACTAGTTAATGATTCATTTTTCTGTGCAATTGTTTTATTAGGAGTAAATTATGTAAAAAAAAAACATGTCGGTATTTAATATTATTTGTGTATTTCTTGTAGGATAGATAGAATTCTAATGCATTTAAGAAGTTATAAATCTGCTTCATGTATTAAATGTAATAAACAAATGTTGTTCATTTAATTATTGTATTGTATAACTTTGATAGAGATTCCTATGTTGACATAATTATGTCAACGGGCGGGTGAATGTTAAATTTCGTATGAATATCTATGGTTTCATAACATTCGATTTGGTCTATACTTTTTTGTTGTATTCAGTTTTTAAAAATTAGAACTGTCATTTCGGCCTCTCTGTAATTTTATATTGTTATTCAGTTGTTTTGAAAAAATGGTTGTATGAAAATTAATAAAAAAAAGGTGTCCGACACGCCATTCTGTGTTTCCTTTGCAAATCCAACAAAATCCAGCTATAAAATTATTCAGGCTCCACAGATGTCAAAAAATAGATAGATGGATGTTGTTTGATATCGAATGATGGATAAATCAAAATACCTTTGATTCCCGCCAAAATCTTTCCACAACTGCTTCCTTCCCCCTAGCGGTCAAAACCCGAAGAAGGAATCCGCAAAAACGTCGCAACTCGATTTAAGCATTCAAATTCGTCGCACGAATAATATAGTCTCGTTTCGTCGATTTATTCATATCATCATCGTTTTATATAATATGCATCATCATCATCGTGTGTGTTGTGTCATCGTGTTGTGTACTTTGTTGTGTTATATGTGAGAGAAGAGGAGAATCGCATCAAGAGGAACGAGATTCAAAGGTTTGTACCGCTCCTTGGTCAAATCCCATCCGAAAAGCATTACATATAAACCAATTCAATTCAGAAATTTAGATAATATACAGTCCACTATTCCTTTAGCCCGATCTGCAATCGGCAATCGGCGCTAACACGTCATGTAATTCTTGGATAGGTGACATCGAAAAAATGAAAACAAACATCGTGTTGTGCCGTGTTGAGTCAATTTAAACACGATTGCGATGAAGAATAACGAGGAAAACGTAATAAGTATTAAATTTTTCTGTCAATCTCAAATATGCGTCGGATCATATGTGAAAGATCCGCCATTTTGAAATACTTGGTATGACGCGTTAGCGTACGTACACACTAGAGCGGTTACCCGCGTGCGGCTAACCGTCCGGTTAACCGCGTGACGCGGTTGAACTTGCGGTTAGCCGCGCTGCGGCTAGCCGCCCGGTTAACCGCAGCATGCGGTTGAACGAGCGGTTGCGGTTCGTTTAGAACGAACCATTTCAAAGATGGACTTGGAAGAAGTTGCATCTATTTATTACATCTACGCTCGTATTAATGAAAAAAAGAAAAAAAGGAAGTATTGGGTGCATCCGTTTTTGGTAACACGAAATGAAAGCAGGTTGTTTGAAACATTTTTCGAAACATTGCTCCAGAAAGTGTTAGAAGAAACAGCAGAAATGCATTGAGATATCGTGAGTTATTTGCAGAACATTTTATGAATGAAGGTAGGGTAGGCTGGCAGGATAATTACATTTAAATTTTTAAATTCACAACAAGCTCAAATTATTTACAAATGTAAATAATGAGATAGGCATTTTTACGTAATGTCTCAGACAGGTCATTTTAGCAATACGGGATGATTGATATAAGGAACATTTTTTTGTTAAAATATATTAAAATTTACTAGGGAAGGACCGTAAAAAATAATCCTCTGCTGAAACCTTTTTTGATTTTATGACTTTTAAAAGAATTTGGTTTATTATATATTGTAAAGCATATTTGTTCACTTGTTTATTACCAAACATGTTGTTTATTCATATTACCAAATTGTTGAATGTTGTGTGTGTAATAAATAAATGTTAAATAAATATACCTACCAATATTTTTTTTAACATACACCTACCAAAATATATAGCAAGTATGAGGCGATATATGGACGTGAATGAAGCAAAAAATGTATGTCAGGATAAGATTGTGCAAAAAATGTATTTTATTTATTTATTTTTATTTATTTATTTGAACATAACAGAAATATAGCAATAATAACATCATTATATAAAAAAAACAAAAAACATTTCATATTAACGTTGGCCTCTCCCACTAGGAATGCCTTTAATAAAAAATATCTTATTGAAAAACGCACTATAAAGTATAATAAATATACTAGGTATTTTTAATCAGACAAGAATGATTATGTATCTACATAAATATTTCCCTTATAATAGGACGACCGTTTCGGCTAACTAGGCCCTTATCAACGGTCGTCCTATTATAAGGGAAATATATATTTAGAAACATAATCATTCTTGTTTGATTAAAAATACCTAGTGTAATGGAGTTCTACACATTAAACACCGTCAGTTTTGACAAATTAAAAAATATTATAAATATATTATTTTAAAATCTATGATTGACATTGATTTTAAAATCTACATGAACAAACATGAAATAAAGAATTATCATACACAGACGTACAAGACTTGAAACTGACCTTACTCAACAGCGGTTAGCCGCTCACTTAACCGCGTAGTGTGTATAGCAACCGCGCGGCTAACCGTCGATGGGGCCGCAGGTCTCTGAGCAACCGCTCCGGTTGGGCGGCTAGCCGCATCATAGTGTGTATGAAATTGAATTTTACATACATTTTTACAGCATGCGGTCAACCGGACGGCTAGCCGCGCGCGGCTAACCGCCCAGTGCGTATAGTCAAGCGTTAAACAACCTCTCGACCTGTAATAAAGATAGTCACGGTTTATAAGTAAACTGTTTCGTTGATCACGCTCTATCACCAGGTACGTACTATAGATAGTTTACGTTTATAAGTAAGAAGGTAAGATTTTGATAGAATAATATTGTTGATAATAACAATAAGGTAGGTATATACAATGTTGTTTGTTTTGACAAATATTTATTTATTACTTAAATTTATATAAGTGCCTGGCGGGTTATTTTAATACGGTAAACTCTTACAAACAACTCGAGCGACATAATTAATATATATATTTTCTAATAAAACTTTATTACTATTAGGATTTAGACGTTCGTTTTTTAGATTAAATAGTTTGTACATTTAGTTTTAAGTAAATAAAATACAAATCTATTTTAGTTTTATAACGAAGCGTAAAAAATGACATTCTTTTCAATTTATATGTATCAACTAATGACACATTAAAAGTCTTATTAATAATTTCCTTATTCATCTAAAAAAAGTTACAATTCTTCGACGCCAAGTCTCAAATAAAATCTAACTATTCAGTGGTAATTAAAACCCCGAAACTAATTAGTATGTTTTGCAAGTAAATTATTTCTGGAGGTTTTGTTAGTTCTCTGAACCTAAATCTTCTCTCTTTCATAATATAATTTCTAAGTATACATTTCAGTCCATCCTTCTGATAATACCTAAGCTGGGTACCTGAATTCATGAATCAGTGATTGTACACTTCATATTTAATTCATGGCCTGACCCGCCCGGGGCACTCTCATTCCATCTTATACATTTCTTCACACACATCTTATCATAATTTATATTTATCTATCTACTTTCATCTTTTGAGATGCTTCTAATGTAACTATACCAAAGTCCTAAACTAAAAGTAACTTTTACATTACAGCTCAAAAAGCAATCGAAGAATATGTTATGGTATCCACACGTCAAATACATATTTTTTGATTTTATTTATACAGCAAACGTAGGAAACAAACTAATCGAGTGTTTAATATATATATATATATATATATATATATATATATATATATATATATATATATATATATATATATATATATATATATATATATTATATATTTTTGATTTTATTTATACAGCAAACGTAGGAAACAAACTAATCGAGTGTTTAATATATATATATATATATATATATATATATATATATATATATATATATATATATATATATATATATATATATATATATATATATATATATATATATATATATATATATATATATATATATATATATATATATATATATATATATATATATATATATATATATATATATATATATATATATATATATATATATATATACCTATATGATTTTTTTTATTACATATACCAAAAATTCCATTATTTTATATAAGTACAAATAAATTGGGTTGGTTTGGATCACCTCACTAGGCCAGGCCTGTTCCGAGATGGTAGATTAGTTACATAATATTAATTACTAAGTAATTGTTAGCTGTTATTTAGAATGACTGTGAAGCCCATGGTCCATTTATTGAGTCCTATGTTAGTATTTTTGGCGTGTATGTTTTTATGAATTGAGAATTTGCTGACAATAGTTGATTCCTTTGTTATATAACCATTTTTGTATTGTACGTTAAAGTCTTGTATTTTCTATTAAATGTATGTTCTTTATATCTTTTGAAACTAAATTTAGGATTATGTATAGACACCAAACAAATACAAATAAAGTTGATACAACAACAGGCACATTATTGAGCGTAAAATGAATCACCAGAAGTCAGTCAAAATACTTTAAAGCGAGCAAAGACCGGGATAACCCATCTACCCCTACAGCTTAAGCGTTAATTTTTCAATATTCACTTGGTGCTAGGTTCCCGGCTCGAACAGACGTGCAGAAATCTACCAACAAGGCCCTAAGGATGCCTGGTGAGATTTATGCGAGTCGTGGGTTGACGGTGTTCATATCTCATTTTTAAACGGTACAAATTTACCATTAAGCATACATAATATACCTATATAGAATTTTTAAAATTTGTATTGATAAGGGAAGTCAATAAAAAGGCATAATCGGTGAACGTTTCGCAGGTGCTTAAAGTGATCATGTAAATCAACCGAAGACAGGTCGAAAGCTCTGTAGGTGTCCGACTTCCATATTCCCTCTTTACCTCTATTGAGATTTTAAAAATAAAATTAAAACCTAAACTTAGTATAGGAAAAATATTGATTTAGGGTCAGGTTGGAAAAATATTGAAAGATATACAGGTTTGAAAAATATTGAATAAGGCGCTGGTTTGAAAAATATTGACTAACGTACACGTATGAAAAATATTGAATAAGGTACGGCTTTGAAAAATATTAAATAAGGTACAGGTTCGAAAAATATTGAATAAGGTGCATTGATGAAAAACATTGAGTATGGTACAGGTATTGTTAATAGTTAATAAGGTACGGGTTTTAAAAATATTAAATAAGGTACAGGTTTGAAAAATATTAAAAAATGTACCAACAGTGTTGAAAAATATTGAATAAGGGTCAGGTTTCAAAAATATTGAATAAGTTGCAGGTTTGCAAAACATTGATTTCAGTACAGGTTTGAAAAATATTGAATAAAGTGCAGGTTTAAGAAACATTGATTAAGGTACATTTATGAATAATATTGAATAAGGGTCAGGTTTCAAAAATATGGAAAAATATACAAGTTAGAAATATATTGAATAAGGTACAGGTTTGAAAAATATTGAATAAGTTGCAGGTTTGCAAAACATTGATTTCAGTACAGGTTTGAAAAATATTGAATAAAGTGCAGGTTTAAAAAACATTGATTAAGGTGCAGGTATGAATAATATTGAATACGGGTCAGGTTTCAAAAATATTGAAAAATATACAAGTTAGAAATATATTGAATAAGGTACAGGTTTGAAAAATATTGAATAAGTTGCAAGTTTTCAAAACATTGATTTCAGTACAGGTTTGAAAAATATTGAATAAAATCCAGGTTTAAAAAACATTGATTAAGGTACAGTTATGAATAATATTGAATAAGGTAACGGTTTGAAAAATATTTAATAAGGTACAGGTTTGAAAAATATTAAATAAAGTACATATTTGAAAAATATTGAATAAGGTGAAGGTTTGAAAAATTGTTTTGGTTAGAATATAGGTAGGTACAGTTTACTCAAGTTTCAATAGATTGGTACAGATAAATTGCAATACTTGAACTGAGTTGACTGAGGTCTTTTGACGATTCTTCAGTTGAGTTGAGGCTCTTGAAATAAAGTTGGCGGAATCGATAAAACTTCTGGTCGAGTTAACTTACATTCTGTGGAGAGATACCTATGTACCTACAACAGTTGATTTATGTCGCCTTGGGCAATCGTGAAATCATACCTAGACACAATATACCTTCTAAATAATTATCGGTGTATGTTTGAATATGTTTGATTGAGAGACAATAATTATTTTTTCTTAAAAAAACGTTTATAACTTAATTCCACTGTTTATTAACTACAACCTACAACCAGTTTCGTGCTAAACACAAATTCAAGTAGACGTGACCAAGTAGAAACCGGTTGTAGGTTGTAATCTTAATAAACAGTGTAATTAAGTTATAGACGTTTTTTATTTTTTATTTTTATTAAATTATTTAAGAAATTTTAATGGAATTCCATCAAGAACTTTCGATCAAAAAATTAAATCTTATCAATAATTATTTATTTATTTACAAAAATGTTTTAAAGATAACTCTTAAACTCTTAAACGATATACCTACTAAAAAGTGTAACCTTATTTTCAAAATAACAGACCAAAAAAATCTAAACCCTTTTTTTTTATAATTTTAAATTATAAAAAATTTGTGTATTTTACACAAACTATTAAATATTGTTTAATATCTACTTATTTTTTCTTAATTGTTTATTTATAAATTAACTCGTTTATAAAAATAAATAAAAACACATAGTTTTAGTCCACAAATGAGTATGACCGAACACAGCCGACATCCTCAGAGGCATGAATCAAATAGAATATAAATGAAGAATATAATATAGTGTGGATATAGTGAATGGGAGGGATGTGGGGACCATTATTGTGATGCCATTTATATAGGACAATGTGGCAGAGACATAGGAACTCGAATAAAAGAACGTGAATGGGCATTCTGAGTGCTTTCTGGGTTTGGCTTAGCAGTCATATGTTTTACCAACTGAGCCACGAAGGCTGGAAATTTCACTTTTCATTTCAATTTCGACAATTTTCTAAAATGATATTAATATATTTATATAAAATTCGTTTTGTCTCTTAGATTTTTTTTGATTAAATACCAAAAGCTCATTGTTTAGAAGTGGTGAATTGGTCCGTTACAGAACTTATTCACATTGGTTATCTCATTTTTATAGCAGAAAATTCAAAATTATTTATCTCAATTTCACCAAGTGCTACAGACGGGTTGCCTAGTATAATAATGAAAAGTGTTCTGCTCCGAGTCACGCATTTCAAAACATCCTCAAGTTATAAAAGTTTTCTGAAATGCAAAACAAACATAACAGATAACAATTTTCATCGACTTATACACAACTCTTAGTAGGTATATGACAACACTCTATGATAAGATTTAGATAATTTTTATTAGATAATTTACATCTTAATGTGTAAATTGATTTAGGGAACACGGTCATTCGTGTCTTCATCGTATTTATTTCTCCGATACTTACTTACTTCCGGTGGCCATACAATTCCGGTAGAGCTTTAGCCTCCTGAACAATAGCTTTCCAAGCCTTCCTGTAAGCTGCAGTGGACTCCCAGTCATCACAAGCATTCAGCACGTTCAGATCTCGGGTAATATTGTCTATCAATCTCTGCCTTGGTTTTCCCAGGGGTCTCTTGCCCACAGGGTTATTTTGCAGGATACGTTTTGTGGATCTTTCTTCCCCTGATCTGATAACATGTCCAATCCAAGCTAATCTTCTGGACCTGATTTCGCTGGTGATTAAAGGTTGTCCTGAAGGTGATTAAAGGATATTTCTCCGATGTTCGTAATAATTTTTTTTTTTGAACCTTTATTACGTTTGACAAAATTTCAACTGATTATTTTACAATAACAAAAAGTAATTGAAAAAATACGACTCTAATGATTCACCTGTTATATATGCGACATACATACATGCCAAACGATTTTAAGGAAATTTCAGATATTGATGTATTCCTTACGGATTTTTCATGGATCCCATCAACGCCCCACTAGGCTTTTAACTAGTGGGGCCATAGAATTATAATGTACAGAAGCCGCGTCTAGTACAAATTTCGAATTCAAATGTATGCCAAATTTTTTTTACATGTGTGTGTGAGGCGGTAGATCGGTTGGTCTACGTTTTATGTAGGTGTGCGTATCGGTAGGTGTACGTATACTAGAAATTCGTCTGTTTCCTCGTAGTTTTAGTTGGCATACATTCATTGCGCTGACTAGGTATCTGTATCATATATAATCTAAGAGTGGGGCGTTATTAGTTAGTTTGTATATGTTGTATTTGCTTTTGTGTAATAATAATAAAAAATAAAATAAATAAATAAATAAGATCTTGACCAAATTAAAATAGAATTTATCATGAGATATTTCCTTTCTTATGAAAAAAAAATCATCGAAATCGGTCAACGTACATAAAAAAAATCAATTAATGACATTCCCCGTTTATGGAAGTCAGCTAAAAAGGCGATTGCTCAGCTGTGCACCATGTGGAGACCCACATTAAAGATGGTTTCAGAAATTTCCATAAAGTGTGAAATTGCCGTTTCCATCTGAAAAATTAAAATATAGGTATTGGATAGAAATTGTATTCCAACTGTCGATTCGTTCAAGAGAATGAAATTCTCTTGAAGGAAGAGGCAGTTTAAATCAAAGATACGCGAGATTGTATGCAGGGGTCTATATTCCAACTATCAATTCGTTCATGAGAATGAAATTCTATTGAAGGAAGAGGCAGTTTAAATCCAAGATGCGTGTACGAAGCAACATTTTGTATGGCAAAGTCGACTTTTTGCATGCTAAAAACACCAACTTAGAGGCTTCGCAGCATATATGTTCCAGTACATGGATTTACTCAGAATTTGGAGTAGAACATTCTATGTGAGTTTTGTGTGTGTGTGTGTGTGTGTGTGTGTGTGTGTGTGTGTGTGTGTATCTGTGTGTCTGTGTGTGTGTCTGTATGTGTGTGTGTGTGTTGTCCCACCTTATATCTTTGTATCCGCTCAATTTACAGAGCATATTTCAGAATATATAAATAGTTATAGGCTTACAAAACTTTTATACTCATAATTGTGAATTTTTGTTTCAGTCAGGGGTTGTAAACTTTTTAAATTTTGGTTTATTTTTCCATATATCTCAGAAACCATAAAAGCTAGAACGCTGAAAATTGGTATGAATATAGACAAATACAAAATCTCAAATCAACTTTTTCAAAAAACTCCAGAGTTTCTCAAACATTTTTTATTAAGAAAAATATTTTTTTATGACAAATTTATTTCCAAAGTTTTTAAAAATATCGAAAAAGCCGAAACACCCCAACTAGATATTTTAATTTTCTATTTTCCATTGTAGTAGTACATCTCAATTTTTTCTTAACAATTTTTATAAAAATTGAATTGAGTGACCACATCGCTTCATACAATTTGTATGGCAGTCGCCTATACACAATATCTAAGAAGACCTTATAGTTTGATACTTAATATCTAAACATACATACAAACACCATCATGATGTTTTCATATTCCGGGTAGGAAAAAAGGACTGACCTCCATACTATTCTATCTAGACATAAATACCTACATATGTTGTATAGAAAACAAAATATCTTAAAATATTCAATAATTTGGATTTTTGGGTTTATAGTTGGGTACCTACTTATTCTTCAATTATCCTACATACGAGTACTATCGCTATCGACAGTTGGATCTCATGTGTTACATGCAACTAGTACTTATTTATTGAAAGTAGTAGAAATTCGATGTATTTATATTTCTGCTGTCTAATTAGAAGATTATTTAAACCTTTGCGGTAGAACTCTCTTTTTGCGGTAAAAGATTTTTCTCCTTGCAAAAAATTGCCTATATGAATAAAAAGTAACTGATAATATTGTTCCGCCGTATATTTGTGGTATAATATGGTGTTTTTAATACCAACCCATATTAAGAATGCAACAAAACAAAGTGACAATAATATTACAGTAGATAGTGGTTGTTAACTGCAGCTGTAATGCTAGCGCCATCTGTGTTCCAGTTTGTGAATTATATTGCCACTAGCACACACAGATACTCCAAACGCTTTAATTGTTTCCTGTTCGTAGAGAAATATTATTGGCATTTTCGCGGGGAATGTTTTGCGGAGACTATTATCCACTAAATGTACATACATCAACGTAAAGCAATTGAATAACTCCAAAGTAACTTTTAAAGGCATAGGAATATTTATTTACGTATACACGGCATAAATTGCCTTGTACATACATACATAAATAAAAACAGAGTAAAAAAAAAAAGAAATATTTGTATTTGTCAATGTTAGCAGTATTTAAGGCATAGAGCTGCATTTTACCCATAGATTTTTATTATAATATACTGTCGTAGTTAGCAAATATTGTATGAATCGAAGTGAGTCATTTTTCAGGGGGATTTTTGACGTTTTGGTTCCAGACCACATCGTTTTTCTATAGAGAATAACGACTAACATTTTAATAATTAAGGCTGAGAAAACAGTTATCTATGATGTGTTGAAATGTAAGGAAAACTGAAATATGTTGCCAACCAAAACGTCAAACGCGCGATATTCCATGACTCACTTTTGCACAGAGTACTACATCTAGTATATATTATTATAATAAAAATCTATGATTTTACCCGTTTTTTTTAATAAAAAAAAGTGATTATTTTTCTAAATATAATTTTTCCTATTGGCAGGACGACCGAATAGTAGGTAAATATAAAAAAACAGAATTCTATGTTCACCATAAGATAAGGGCCTGCCAGCCGAAACGACGAGTTAATGACAGTTTGGAGTTAAAACGACGAAATACAAAGCAAATTTTCAAAACAAAAGCATCCCATAATATCTCACATGAATGATTTAAAGTTGTCTTTTTTTTATAAAGAAAATTCCTTCCTTATCTGAAGGGTTTAATGGTATAATGGTGTAATTTTATTTTCTAGATGTAAACTAGGCATGGACAAATGGACAAAGAAGACCGTCTGGTTTTGTTCTGAATATATTCAGTTTTGTTCATAAGAATTTGATTCAATAAATAAAGAAACTTATTATAAAAAAATAAAAAAGAATGCACAAGACATCATGTTAATAAAAAATATATGCCACAGTTTGAAGTTCTACAATGTGCAAATAAATAAGAGAAAAGTCAATTACAATTCATATAGAGACACGAAAACTTCAGAGTTCAGAAAATTCACAATTATCAATTTAAAAAAGAGAGAAAAAATTATAACTAAAATGCACACAAAACTTCACACATACACATACAATACTAAAAACATTCATGTGGTACAACGTCGAGGAGATTATTTCAACCTTTTTTTGACTATATGTCAGTAAGTTAAAATTTAATATTTCTGCTCAGTTCATTGTAACAATTTATACCCAGGACTATTAGTACTCATTGTACCAATGGTCATGAAAATATAATAATAATAAACTTGGATGATTTATATAGCGCCGCTTTCGTGAATGTCTCACCTCAAGGGCGCTGAAAATTGATTAAGATGTATCATTATGGCTTTGGTAAGATTTACGAAAAAGGTGTGTTTTGAGATTTTTTCTGAAGGTAGATATATTTTCAGTTTGTCTGAGGGTATTTGGGAGCTTATTGGTATGAAAGCCTGACAAGGGCATACGATAGGTGTCCCCGTGGAGATATAAAAATCGTCATAGGGGATCTAAATGCCAAAGTGGGAAATGACGGCATTTATAAACCAACCATAGGCTTGCACAGTCTGCACAATGATTGTAACGATGATGGTAGCAGATTAATAGACTTTGCGGCCTCCCATAGCATGGTCATTGGAAGCACACTATTCAAACATAAGTCGATTCATAAAGCCACCTGGAAGTCACCAGACGGAGTGACCTGTAACCAGATAGACCATATACTGTTAGATGGTAGACACGCATCAAACCTTCTAGATTGTAGAACATACCGTGGTGCAAACATTGATTCAGATCACTACCTGGTAATTAATAAGATAAGAGCCAGAATATCAATGGCTAAGATGCACAAGTCAACAAAATCTACAAAATTTAATACACAATCACTAAAAGACCATGATAAGCGTAAACAGTACATGGAAGGACTAAGCAGGAAATTAATAGAAGTCAACGAAAACCAAGATCCTAATAACTTATGGAACGAATGCCAAAGTATTATTAGAAATACTGCAACTGAAGTACTTGGACAAATTGACCCAAAAAGAAGAAATGAGTGGTTTGACAACGAATGTGCAGAGGCAACGAGAAAGAAGAATGAAGCATATCTCAAACAGCAGCAACGAAATACCAGAAGTGCAACAGATGAATATAAACAGAGAAGAAGAGAGGAGAAACGGGTTCACAGGAAGAAAAAGAAGGAATGGGAACAACTACAAATCAATGATTTGGAAAATCTCAACTCTCAGAAAGAATGCAGGAAATTCTTCCAGAAGTTAAATCATCAGCGAAAAGAGTATAAGCCGAGAATGACTGCATGCAAAGACAAGAATGGTGAAATATTGAATGATAAGGTGGATATATTGAAGCGTTGGGCCCAGCATTTTGAAGATCTCTTAAATAATGATAGTGACACTAGTGATAATGACATAGATAATTTGTACACTGAGGAAGATGACAATATGCTGCCTCCAAGTATGACAGAAGTCAGAACAGCACTTAAATGCTTAAAAAATAATAGATCCCCAGGTCATGATGATATCCCTAGCGAGCTTCTCAAATACGGAGGAGAATGTTTGATTACAATACTGCATGGAATGGTTGAGAGGGCGTGGAGTCTCGAAACTTTGCCTGACGACTGGAAGATGGGAGTTGTATGTCCCCTACATAAGAAGGGAGATGCAATGGAATGTACTAACTATCGCGGTATAACCCTCCTAAATACAGGCTATAAGATGTTTGCCAGCATCCTTTTTGCCAGACTACTACCATACGCAGAAAAACTGGTGGGACAGTATCAAAGCGGATTCCGCCCAGGAAGATCCACTATAGACCAAATATTCACTCTCCGCCAAATACTGGAAAAAACCCTGGAATATAATATCGACACATACCACCTTTTTATCGATTTCAAAGCTGCTTATGACAGTATCAACAGAGCGCACTTGTATGAGGCGATGAAGTATCTGGGAATTCCAAACAAACTCATAAGGATGGTAAGGCTCACTATGGTCCAATCGCAGTGTAGAGTTCGGATTCAAAGCGACACTTCTGAACCGTTTTATGCATTACATGGCCTTCGTCAAGGAGATGCCCTGGCTTGTCTGCTCTTTAACATTGCTTTGGAGAAATGCGTGAGAGAATCTGGAATAGAAACAACTGGGACGATATTCTATAAAGCAACCCATGTACTGGGGTACGCAGATGATATTGACGTAATTGGTAGATCACAGCGGGCAATGACGGAGACATTTGTTGAGCTAGAGAGGGCTGCTAATGGAATGGGCCTTCACATCAACGCTAGTAAGACTAAATATATGCCAGTCACCAAAACTGTTCACAATAACCAGACCCCCACTACAATCAATATAGGCTCTCACACAATAGAATCCGTTAGAAGTTTCACCTATCTGGGATCAATGGTGACTGATGTGAACGACATATCCACTGAAATCAAGCGCCGAATATTCATGGCTAATAGATGCTTCTATGGTTTAAGAAGACATCTTGCATCTCGGGTGTTGTCGAGGAAAACAAAGGTCACTATTTACAAAACATTACTACGTCCTGTACTGACATACGGCTCTGAATGCTGGGTACTGAGTAAAAAAAGATGAGACATCTCTACTGGTGTTTGAGAGAAAAATACTCAGAAAAGTATTCGGCCCAATCCAGGAAAACGGAGTTTGGAGAATACGACACAACACAGAGGTCTACAATGTTTACAAAGAACCAAACATCGTAAAAATCATCAAAACAGGGAGGCTGAGATGGGCAGGGCACGTCCAAAGAATGAGTGATGAAAGAGTGCCAAAAAGGATCATTTATTTAAAGCCCCAAGGTAGACGTAGTGTCGGTAGACCCAAACTCCGATGGCTGGATGGTGTGCAGCGGGACGTAGAAGCAGTTGGAATAAGGGATTGGAGGAGCGCCTGTCAGGATAGAGGAAGATGGCGACGAATGCTGGAGGAGGCCAAGGTCCACAACGGGCTGTAGAGCCAGTGATGATGATGATGATGATTCCATGCATTTGGTCCTGTCACAGCAAACGCACGATCGCCGAAATTAGTGGTATGCACCCTGTTTATTTCAAATAATTTTCCAACCATGGATGAAGATATCTCCACATTAACAGTTGATCTACTTTGATTTTGTTTCTTCTTTGATCTATGATGTTAAAGCAGTCGACTTGGAACCAATAAAATAGCAAGACGATCGTCGTTTGAAATAAAATAAATATTCGTGATAAAGATTTTTCGGATTATAGATTTGCAGTTCATATGTCATATATGCTTATCCTTGATAACAATACCATAATCTATATTCACTAGTTCCAATACATCAATTTGATGTTTAAATGATGGTCAATATTTGTGGTATATTTACTTGTTGCATGTAATACATGAGATCCAACTGTCGATAGCGATAGTATATATGTATAGTTGAAGAATAAAAATCAAACTATAAACCCATAAAACAAAATTATTGAAAATTTTAACACATGTTGGTATGTATGTCAAGATAGGACAGTATGGAGGTCAGTACTCTTTTCCTACCCGGAATATGAAAACAGCCTGATGGTTCCGTATGTATGTTTGGATATTAAGATCCTATCAAACTATTAAGTCTTCTTACATATTGTGTATAGGCAACTACCATACAAATTGTATGAAGCAATGTCGACACTAAATTCAATTTTTATAAAAATTGTTAAAAAAATGGAGATGTACAAATACAATGTTAATATTTTTTATAGAAAATTAAATTATCTAGTTGGGGTGTTTCGGCTTTTTTCGATATTTTTAAAAAGTTTGTATTTGTCTATGTTTATACCAATACTTTGTATTTGTGCAATTTTCAAAAAGAGACTTTGTATTTGTCTATGTTTATACCAATTTTCAGCGTTCTAGCTTTTACGGTTTCTGATATATATGGAAAAATAAATCAAAATTTCAAAAGTTGATAACCCCTGGCTGAAACAAAAATTCACAATTATGAGTATAAAAGTTTTGTAGGCCTATAACTGTTTATATATTTTAAAATTTTGGGCTCTGTTAATTGAGCGGATCAAAAGTTATATGGGGGGGGGGGACACACAGACACACAGACAGAGACACACACAGACACACACACACACAAAACTCACATAAAATGTTCTACTCCGAATTCTGAGAAAATCCATGTATGGGAACATATATGCTGCGAGGCCTCTTGTTGGTGCTATTAGCATGCAAAAAGTCCACTACACCATACAAAATTTTCCTTCGTACACGCATCTTGGCTTAATAATGTCGATTCATTATGAGAATTGAATTGACAGTTGGATTAAAGTATAGATTTTTTCAGATTATAGCTCTTGATTTAGTTTATAGGTCATATAATATGCTTATCCTTAATAACAATACCATTAGCTGTCTTCATCCAATACATCAATTTGAGGTTTAAATGATGGTCAATATTTGTGGTATATTTATTAAAGTAGGACAGATTTTTTCAGCTTATAGCTCTTAATTTAGTTCATAGGTCATATATGCTTATATTTAATAACAATACCATTAGCTGGCTTCACTAGTTCCAATACATCAATTTGAGATTTAAATGATGGTCAATATTTGTGCTATATTTATTAAACTATAGATTTTTTCAGTTTAGAGCTCCTGATTTAGTTCAAAGCTTAATGTACGTCATATATATTACGTGTGTGATTAAATATGAGCTCATGTAATTTTGTAATGTTGTGTGCATCCATAATTGGACGTCCAGCGCTCGTAATAATAACCAATTTTTTTTCATGAAAATTGTAAGCTGGATGTCTGTCGATATACCCTCTTAATAAAAATAAATAAAAATAAAATATATGATTATCCTTAATGACAAGACCATAGCTGTCTTCACTAGTTCCAATACATAATTTTAGAGATTAAACGATGCTCAATATTTGAGGCATATTTATAAAAGTATAGAATTCGTCAGTTTATAGCTAAATGTTTGTCATATGATTATCCTTTATAACAAGACCGTTAGCTCTCTTCACTAGTTCCAACACATCATAAATTTCACAAGCATACGAACCATTTCACACTTACGCTACAGTGTTCACAACAAGTTGTCACGACTTAACATTATATATGTAATATCTATTTCGTACTTTTTGTTCTTAACGACTCTGCTGCCATCTCTCTGATCCATTTAATGCTTCTGCTTTCTTCACAGGAACATTAACATAATAATTGAGAATGTTTGTCATTCCGTTTGTATATACGAGTATGTGGGAGGTAAAATATTTTTTAGAATATTTAATATTTTTTCGTATTTCATTGTTTTCAATGATGTTATAAAAATATTTTTTTAAAATACAAATGTTATTATGACGACTAATTGAATAAATTAGTAATTTGTGAATTAAGTACTTAAGTGTTTTATAAAAATTTACCACATATTGAATTCTGAAAATATTAATGGGTATATATTTTTTAATTTTATTTATATAATGCAATACATACATATTTGACTATATATAAGCTTAAAATTCGACACTATACATCCATAATATCATTTTGTTTGTCACACAAAATGAACTCTGGGAATTATTTTTAGATACACTTTACTGGCGTGTTATTAGTGAACATCAAAAAAATTACATAAATAAATACAAAAATACATTTATAGACTTATCAATAGTAAAAAAATTTTTACTTCACTTTGTATAGCAATAATTTTGCAGATTTCTATCATTCTTACTTTGGTTTTTAAATGTTTCTTTTACACACGAGTGCTTGCATATAAAGATATTGTTATAAATATAAAAGGTTATTAAAAAAATTATGAAAAATACAAAGTTATTGAAAGTATAGTTAAAAAAAAATATCTACTAGAAATAAATAAATAAATAAATAAATAAACAAATAAATAAATAAATAAATAAATAAATAAATAAATAAATAAATAAATTAATTAATTAATTAATTAATTAATTAATAAATAAATAAATAAAAAATTAATAAATAAATAAATAAAAAAATAAATTAATTAATTAATCAATTAATTAATTAATTAATTAATTAATTAATTAATTAATTAATTAATTAATTAATTAATTAATAAATAAATAAATAAATAAATTAATTAATTAATTAATAAATAAATAAATAAACATTTGAAAATAAAAAAAAAATATTAAAAATATTAAAAGTAAGTACCATAAAGAGTATGATATTTGAGAATATTATAGAAATTTGCCTTATTGTCTTATTACAACAGTATGTTTAAGTGTTTCGTTTTGTAAATGATTTTTAGTTAAAATTTAGTATATTGTTTCAATCTAAAAATAATGTTACCTTTTCGTGTGTTTATTCGTCGTTTTTTCGTAAATATTGATATAGAACACTATGCAAACAAAACACGGACACAGCCGGTTGCAACTGCTAGTAACATTATGTTATAATATATTTTTGAAATTTTAATACTTATTCTTCGCAACGTTTAACTCCATTGTTCCGGTTTTTAGAGCGAACCCGTCAGCCATTTTGCGCGCACGAAAAAGAAACATAAATTTGTCTCCTCTTTCTTTCTTTCTTGTTTCTAGAATATTCTAGATAAATGAGAGACACAGTTTTGCTTTCGGCGGGAGAGAGGATTTGAGAATTTTATAAGCGGCCGGATCAACAAACGCGCTTATGTATATACAGTGCCTGGCCATTTTATTACACCCACTGAAAAGCAAATACAGATCTTTGAAATCACATTCGTGGAAAAAATACACCAAAAATAGTAGGTACTTTTTCATACATAAGTGATGAACGATTATTTATTTATATCATCACTGATTTCCCCAAGTTTTATATTATTATTGACTTTTGATGACATTTGGAATCAATAAATTATTTTAGTACATACCTATGATTTTTACACTGGAGGGATTTATTTTAATTCATTCACTTAATAATTGAAAAAGTTTTTTTTTGTTTATATGTATTATGATATAATATTATACTTTTTCTTCGTTACATATTTTATTTTTGGTAATTTATTACATTTTTTCAATCGCGATTTTTTATTTGTTATTTTTGTTAATTGTGAGAAGTAAAAATGATTTTATTTATTTATTTATACTTTAAGTATAGGTACAGAAAATACTTCATACTTAAAAGTTTTTCTTTTTAGTCACATACAATAAAAATAAAAAATATCTTTGCTTACATCACTATTGTGTATTAGTTTCGTAACTGATCCGTTCCTTCATTAAAAAAAATTTAGGTACAAACAAATGTATGAGTTTGTGAGAATGAGAGAGCGGAATAGCTCCGAAACCAGTTACTCAAAATAATACTCAATAGTGGTGAAAACAAACATTATTAATTTTATTTTTATTAGAATAATTTTTAAGACATGTTAAATATGATAAAGGTGGCTTTATAAAACAATAAAATCATAATTTACTCAAAAAAATGATAGGGTATTTTTTTGATCAAATACAGGAGCCTAGTCAGCCGAAACGATCAGCATGTAAATTGGATAAATATATATGGAACAGAAATCATTGTACTCCATTAAAAAAACAGAAGATGGAGTTTTACAATATGATTAATGACGTCAACATTGGAAAAAAATAAAAACATAAGACGTCTTCAAAACGAACTTAATTGTTTTTTTTAATTATTCTAAAATGTCTGATTGTTTTCAAACCCAACAAAAAATAAAAGAAATATGAATATGCGGGAGAAACACACCAGAAATATAAAAATACATGCTCATCAATTAAGAGGGGGTATACTATAGTGACTATCAACATGATTTTGTGCTTACCCCACCCTCTTTTTTGCTATGAATTATTATTATTTATTTATTTTTGTTAATAGTATCTTAGTGTTATTTATTTTCTTTGTTTTCTTTTACTCTTATTATTTTATTGTTGTACATACACAATATTTTCATACTTTGTTATCTGGTTGGTTGGAAGAAATTGCCTAATGGCAATAAGCCAGCCAGTGTACAATATATTTGTTTACATTATGTACAGAATAAACAGATGCATAAATAAATTATTTTTTTTTCTTTCAAAATAATGCAATGTTGATATATTTTATATTTTCTTATTGCTTTTTTGGGTAATAAACAGGTACGTTGAAACTGTGTTAAACATTTTTTCAACATGCACCCAATAACAAGTTGCCACATTCTGGAGACTTACGTGTAACTATCGCGTGTGTTGAAAAGGGTTTATACCCAAAATGTGTTGATTTTTTGTGTTTAAAACAAACCTGAGTGGAAATTAATAAAAATTAATTAGTCATTTACTTATTTACTTGGATTTTATGCACTCTTTAAGCACATAAAAGATTTGTTTCTCTGTTAAATATGTATATGTATGTAGTTATGGAGTTATTTAAAAAAAATGGTCTAAAAAAGGAAATTATTCTTTTTTAGGGGAAACTATGCTGAATTTTAAAATTGTGGCTCGTTTATTTATTAGTACAATTTTGAAAATACCGATGGTATATTTTTTCAAACACTTTTTAACATATTTGAGATTTTTTTCAAAATTTGATGTTTAGGTTTATATGATTAAATACATCATTTTACATAATTTTTTTGTATATTTGCATACGTCTAATGATTTTTTAATTTTTGAATTTAATTTTTTTTTATTTTTGAATTGACTGTTTTTTTTTTGGATCCTTATGTATATCTTTTTTTATGTTTGCTTACATCTATTTTTTTTATTTTTGTCTTACTGTTTAGGTTTAAGTTTTTTTTTTGCCAAGTGTATACCTAATTGCTTTTTTTATTCTATCTAATATTATAATCAATATGTGTTTTTATCTATGTATGTAAAAGGCTTTTTAAGCCGTTTATAAAGAAATAAATAAATAAATTAATGAAAAGTAAATTTATTTATAAAAATATTGAGATCGCTTAGAAGAATTTGTAACAGAATGATGTATGACAGAGTTCGGAATGAAGATACTAGGAAAGAATGTAAGATGAAGAAAGATGTAATTAACAGAATAAAAGTTAACACATTGAGATGGTTTGGCCACTTGGGGAGAATGAATGAAGAACGCCTGACGAAGAAAATATACAAAGCTGACAAGAACGAAATAAGATGTCGGGGGCGCCCAAGAAAAGGATGGCACGGCCATGTGAACGGTATTTTGAAATGTAAGAAGCGTGAACAACAGGCGAACATGTATAAGACGATGTATGAATGTTGATGTGTGTCAAGATAGAAAAATGTGGCGTTCGGTTCTCTCTGCCTACTCCGTGAGAGACATGGCGTGATGGTATGTATGTATGTATGATTAATAAAAAGTATAAATTTATTGCATGCGGTATTCCCATGTGTTTCTAAAATATTAGTAATATTTTTTGTGAGTAATAATATAGCAAGCAACTGTATCAAAATGGAAAGTATTACGTTTGTATTCATTTTTGTTTTGCGGAGAGAGAATTCAAAAATGAATATAAATGAATAAAAAAAGGTAGAAATACATATTACTCTCCTTATCCATTTTCATATAAGAAAAACTATGATTTATCTGCGGTGGTTTATTTCCCTCTATGGTTTGACTTTGTTATGGTTATTTCTTATTTTCTGCTATTTATATGTATTTGTAACTTTTTCGTGAATTTTTAAAAAATATTACTAAAGGTATGTGAACAGGATTGATCAGCTTTTACATTTGCCCCTAGTCATATTATTATTTTTATAGTTTTTAATAAATAAAAATTAAAAACGTGTTTAAAATCAATTCCAATATTTATTAAGACTACAACCTACAACCGGTTTCGTGCTAAGCACATTTTCAAGTAGTAAATATACATAAGTTTAACAGAGTATTTATATAAAGACAAGTTAGATTTTTTCATGGATAGCTAACAAGTGAATCTGGAGCCAGGTTATAATTAAAAAATAAGTTAAATTTCATTTGAACTAGAATTATTTATATTAATTATTTGGTTTATTTACTATACTTTTTATTTATATTAATTTTTACTATTTATTTATATTAATTAGGTATTATTACTTATATTTATTCTTCTTCTTTTTCTTTGCCTTATCCCACTTTAGGTAGGGTCGGCTCTCCTAATCCTTTGGCGCCACGATGATCTGTCCTGTATTGTCGGGGTTGGGATGTGGGCTTTATCCATGAGCTTCCTCATATTGCCCCACCACGTGGATATTGGACGTCCCTTTCCTTTTCTACTTTCTGGGAGTGCTAGAGCAGTTTTCACCACATGATCGTTTTGCCTCCTCATTACATGTCCATACCATCTGAGTCGGCTTTCTGTAAGTTTTTCTGGTATGGGGGCTACTCCAAAGCTTCCTCTTATTAATTCATTACGAATTTTATCTAGCTTCGTCACCCCGCCTGCCCACCTCAGCATTTTCATTTCATTGACATGTAGTTTTTGTTCATGTGTGCCTTTAACTGTCCAGCACTCCGCACCATATATTTACTTATATTTATTATTACTATTTATTTATATTGATTATTTGGCTTATTTACATATTATTTATTTAGCTTATTTACCTACAACGTGTTAGTTGTGCATATTATAAGATATATAGCATGTGTATGTGTACATTGTATCTATATCATATTTTTTATAATGTTGATAAATAATCTTTAGGAACATATTTGTACTTGATATATTTCTATGGAAAACTCGCTTATACCTTTATGCTAGTGATATACCAAATATTATTTATCTAATTTAAAAAAAATAATATAAATATACTGTATTCCAATTTGTTTGTTTATATTTAACGTATCTTTTTTAACTATATACTATGTATTAAACGCTTTAATTCAGGTTGACTTAGTAAAATCTTCAAAATATTTAATGAATTTTAATTATAGGAATAATCTACAAAGAATGTAATAAAGTATAGTACCAAAAAATCGAGTTTTCCTTATAGTGAGCTCAGCAGAAAACATTTCTGTAATAGAACAAACAGTGTACAAATAATAACGGTGAAAATACAACATATGCTCAATAATTCTTGATGATTATATTTAAAAGTAGGATTCCAATAATGTTGAAGAATTCCATTATAAATTAATTAATCAAAAAAAAAAAAAATTCTCAAAGCTTTCGTGGCTCAGTGGTTTGGGTATCTGACTCCTGAGCGAAAGGTAAAGGTAAAGGAGTTAGATTCCCGTTGGAGACACAGTTTTTCAATTGTGATTTCAATCTGGATCTGTAGACGATAAATATGTAGATAAAGTCTCTAGAATGTGGCAACTTGTTATTGGGTGCATGTTAAATAAATATATGACATAGTACCTGTTAGTTGGCCGACAAGCATTATTAAATAAATATATAATTTTAAAATGGATATCGGTAAGCTTAAAAAAATGTATATCAAAAAATGCTAATTTTATTTCTATTATTTAGGATGTTAATAAAAATAACACGATTATTTTCTGGAGAGCATTCTTCTCGATGAAACGCAGGTGTATTGTATCATAATTCAATTTGAACTTCAATTTCATATTAACGACAAAGAATATTAAAACAAGCAACTAAAAAAAAACTAAAGCTTTAAATATAAATCTTCAACGAAAAGATGAAACAGTTTTAAATCTGCACGGCAAAAAAATCTTTAATCCATTGTCCCAAGTTTGACGTTTGTATTAATTATTGCAGATTATGAAAGGATCAAGTGAAAAAGACAAAGTTAAAATTAATAGAAACTCCTTTTTGACTATTAATCACTGCTTCTGTGGATGAAGAATACCATTATTCTCAAATTCAGCCTAAATTAATTCATTTTATGAAAAACTCAAAAAAGTGGACGGATTGGTTTTCAAAGAGATTGTAGGACGAGTGGTGTTGAGAAAAAAACATGACCAAGACCGTAGAGGTGCACTCACAGGCGTAATCTTGATATTGAATACTCAGTCAAGTCTTGATCTTAATCTTGCAGATCTTTGTGTTGTGAAAATATCTGCTACCATCTATGGTTCGGAAGCCATCTGTTATACTTATATGTTATTTTTCCAAATTTTTAGTGGTCTACACTTAGCCCAGGGTCTGCACTTCAAGATTCTAGGCGACTATCTCCACTCTACATTAGTACCATTCACCACAGGTAGTTAATTGCTTACTTGTTAATTGAAAAAAATATATATAGTTGCGACATGACGCCTGCCAACTATACGACCAATAGAAAGCGTCGATTTCCGATGGCAACAGCGGGACCAATAACGGGGGCCGAACTTTCCAGAAAACAGCGTTGAGAGGCGTTATAAGCGGAAGATTGGGGTCTCACCAAGCAGTGTCGAACGAACCTCTCTCTCATCCTTGTATTCCGTGACAATTTTATTTTTATTTTGTTTTATTAACATTAATTCTCGGACAACTAACAGGTACTATGTCAAATATTAATTTAACACGCACCAAATAACAAGTTGCCACATTATGGAGACTTACGATATAAATCGTTTCACAGATCTAGACTGAAAACACAATTAAAAACTGTGTTTTCACCTTACCAACTGAGCCACAAAGGCATACAAATGTTTATATTTTAGTAAAGTTATATTTTTATACCGTAAAAGTTGTAAGTAAAATATGGTCTTAAACATTGTGAATATATTATTTCTCTATACTTTGCAAATTTGAAGACACCTTTGTTTAAAAACATCATAATGTCGTTTGTACAATTAATTATTTTAATAATTAAAATAAATATCCTAAATATTTAGTTAACATAGGTGTATCGCTATAATATGTAGTTAAAATCTAGCTGTATGAGTTCGCATAGCGGGTGATCAAACCCGAGTAATTCACTCGAAACAAACACACCACACACATGTTACAGATTCACAAGACTTGCTTTTTTATCGTGGTCTTGATCTTGCTGTAAGAATTTAGCTCGTCACTAATGCTAGGGTGGAGAAACGAATTCATCACCCAATCAGTTTCCATTCCTTTGTTTGGTTATTGATGATCAGAATTTAAACTCATTGTTTGTGAAATCAAAAGTATTGATGTGATCACATACAGCATTCTAAATGGGCCTTTTAAGATAGCAGTAACAAAGATACAATACTCAATGATTAACTCCTTTGATTAAGTAACATTCAGTAAGATTCTGGTGTCAAATAAATGTATACAAAGAATATTAAAGATATAATGGAATTGTAGTGTCTACTTTGACCGATGCTAGTGAAAGCTGTAGAGCTACTCATAATACGTTCTTAATACGTTATTATCTTGTCTTAATCTTATGTTTATACATATCAGTTCTTCTTCTTCTTCTTCTTGTGCCGCTCCTAACGGACGCTGGCGACCATCACGCCAACCTAATTAGTGACGCTGCATCAGGAATCCCGAACCACTGCCTAAGATTTTTAAGCCACGATATTCTTTAACGACCTATAATCCGTCGTCCCTCTATCTTTCCCTCCACTATAAGTTGTAGACAAGCATATTTATCACCACGGAATATGTGACCATATTATGAGCTTTGTGTGTTTAGACAGTGGTCAGCAACTCTCTCTTTCTCCTTGATATTTAAAACTCTTTCATTAGAGACCATCGACACATGAATATTAGTAGGTACTTGATCATAATCAACATTCAATCATAAAAAATCTTTAAGATCAAAGTTTAGTATTAAATTATTCTTAATTTTTGTATACATTAATGCAATTAATCAATTAATGTTAATTTAAAAGATTTCTACAGTCTGCATCTAATCAACTTCATGAGTACTTAGCCTTGATGGACGTGGCAAAAGACGCATGAAAATAGAAGTAATGCATTAAAAATACACATTTATAATAGCATGCAACAGAACAATAAGATAAGAAATGTGGAAAGCATGCAAGATAATTCATATGCAAATAAGAATATGCAATAAATAGAATGAATGCGAGTACTATGAGGTGGTTAAGAAATGTTGAAAAAATGAAAGATGAACTACTGATCATAAAAATTATAAAATTGTCAGAGACGGCGACTATAGCTGGGATTGCTTTAAAAAAGGATGACATGACTATGTGTACATATTTGAAACAGGAAACAAAAGACTACTAGGTTTCTCGAGTATTTTCAAGGATATGTAGATAGAATTACAACACTAAAGCAGATAATGGACACGATTGCAACTGTATATGCTCACAGACAGAACCATCCTGAAATTTTTTCTATTGGAACAGTAACGACTAGAGCAAAATTTAAAATCGTCATACCAAAGAAAAATACAACTGCAGCACAGAAATTACTGTCATATAGGGGAATATTATTTTACAATGACCTGCCCACTTCCATTAGAGAAATAAAAGATATAAATAAATTTAAAATAGCATTAAAAGGGCATATTTTTGGCAATACATAATCCTATATGTTGAATTTTTCTTTCTGTATGTAATTACGATACTCCTCTCTCGAACACGAGTTTTTAACTCTATCGAGAGAGTATCAATACTGTAATTTTTGTTATATATTGTAACTTGGTCAAAATATTGTGTAATACTCTTATAAAATAAATAAATAAAAAAAAAAAAAAAAAATTTCGGCATTCGTGGCTCAGTAAGATATCTGACTTGTGATCCAAAGGTTCCGGGTTCGATTCACGGTGGAGACACAGTTTTTCACGGCATTTTCAGTTTGAATTTTTGACACGATTAAAATCAGAAGTCTTCAAAATGTGGCAATTTACTATCGGATGTGTGTTAAATCAATACCTGTTATAGTTTCTTGAGAGAAGGTACGGATTAGAAGTGTATCGCGCTCAATTTTTTCTGCCTACCCCATCGTGGATATAATAATTTTGACCTTTTGAATGGCATAACGCGATTTAAAAAAAACACAGCCTATTTTTATAAAGTTAACACTAAAATAGATGAAAAATCCTGAAGTCAAAAGTAATTTAGATGCAAACAAAAGACTTTTAGATAGTAAAAACTCTTACAATATAATGCTTAAACAAACTCGTGAAATACAAGATTGATCCTATTGTGTTAATTTGGCCTATGGGTATAAGGTCTATGCAATGAAAGGAAATATTTAATGGGCAAGGAAAGGCCTTGAGGAATGATTCCTACTGCTGAGAAGCACTCGTATATTAACGAATTCCCTTGAAAAAAGAGAAATTTTCGAAATACCAAAGACTCATAGTCGTATTAATAACATTATTACTAATTAAAACGAGTGGGTTGTAGCCAACACTAAACTCTCCACTACATAGTAAGTTTACATTTATTTTTTCTTGAAAGGTTGACATCTCTAAATGCATTTTTATGAAGTAGGTACATTTTTATTAGATTCTTAAACAAATATAAGATTCCCAGAGGACAAAAGTTTTCACAATACACCATTCACACAAAACTCATTGTATGTGCTTTGTACGTGATACCTGTTGAGAAATTTATATAATACATTTACTAGCAAGATAAGTTTGTATGAGACAGTGTATCAATCTTGATGAGATGATAGATATGTGTTCGGTTCTCACTGCCTATCCTTTGAGGAAGATAGAAGTGAATAGTAATACAATACACTTGTCTATAGAGACACATACAATATCAATATGAAGTTGAATGAATCATTCAGTTTTCCCATACAGAAGCAATTTTACTTATGTTATATACATTTTTATACAACTAATTGTATATAACACATGAGATCCAACTGTCGATTGCGATAGTATGTATAGTTGAAGGATATGTACCTAACTATAAACCCATAAATACAAATTATTTAATATTTTAAGATATTTTGTTTTCTATACAACACAACATGTAGGTATGTATTTCAAGATAGGATAGTATGGAGGTCAGTCCTTTTTTCCTACCCAGAATATGAAAACAGCATGATGGTATGTATGTATGTTTGAGATGAAATATCAAACTATTAAGTCTTCTTAGATATTGTGTATAGGCGACAGCCATACAAATTGTATGAAGCGATGTCGTCACTAAATACAATTTTTATAAAAATTGTAGAAAAAAAATAAAGATGTACTACTGAAATGTTTATATTTTTAGAGAAAATTTAATTATCTAGTTGGGGTGTTTCGGCTTATTTGGATATATTTAAAAACTTGTAGGCAGTTAAACACATAAATTTATCATAAATTAAATATTTTTCTAAATAAAAAATGTTTGAGAAACCCTGGAATTTTTAAAAAATAACTCGTTTGAGATTTTGTATTTGTCTATGTTTATACCAATTTTCAGCGTTCTAGCTTTTATGGTTTCTGAGATATGTGGAAAAATAAACCAAAATTTCAAAACTTGATAACCCCTGACTGAAACAAATATCCACAATTCTGAGTATAAAAGTTTTGTAGGCCTATAACTTTTTATATTTTTTTTTTATAAAAAAAAATGAATATGTCCTTGTTAAACAATTACATATACATCTTCCTACGTTCCCTAAAATAAGCAAATAAATGCTTGTGCTATAGGTGAACGAAATCGCTCGAGGCAGGATTCGAACTCGCGACCACTGGATTACTAGCCCAGCGCGCTAACCGATCTGCCATCGACCCATCTAAAATATATTCTGAAAATTTGGGCTCTGTAAATTGAGCGGATCAAAAGTTATAAGGGGGGACGGACAGACACACAAACAGACACACACACACACACACACACACACACACACACACACACACACACACACACACAGACACACACACACAGAGACACACAAAATTCACATAAAATGTTCTACTCCGAATTCTGAGTAAATCCATGTATGGGAACATATATGCTGCGAGGCCTAATTGGTGTTATTAGCATGCAAAAAGTCCATTACGCCATACAAAATGTTCCTTCGTACACGGATTCTGGCTTAATACTGTCGATTCATTCAGAGAATTGAATTCTCATGAACGAATCGACAGTTGGATAAACCGCATATTATCATAAATGTATTTTATATCTTTATAATAAGCGACTTGGCAATGTACGAAGTTACCCAAAATTAAACTAATGTCGGAAGACTTCGTCACACACCAAAAAGGTCTCTCTCTATCGCGTTGGACTTAAGAATATGTGCGATTGAGATGCAAAGAGACGGGTCGAGTTTTAATGGCATTTAATAAAACAAGGCTCATTGATACGAAGTCGATACAAAGATAATTTTAATATAAAAATTCAACTGATATACAGTTCATAAATTAATGACCACATATTATCATAAATGTATTTTATAAATTCTTAATAAGCACTAATTATCGTTTGAATCAAATTCCGTAGTGACTCGGCAATGTACAATGTTACGAAATCGAACGACTGTCGAATGACTTCGTCACACACCAATCTGTTCTCTCTCTCTCTATCGCGTTGGATTTTGGAATGTGTGCGAGTGAAGTGAAAAGAGACAGGGTGAGCTTTAATGGTATTTTATAAAAAAAATGCTTTACATATTAAAGTTTAATAAAACATAGTCGTAACAGTCGTTGTACATTATATCACTAAGTCAAATTATTTATTGGTAATATTTGGAAATTATTCAATAAAAGCATCGTACATTAAAAATTTATTTCACATGAAGAACGGAAATACATCTTTAACGAAAATCTCGTAAAATATTTTTATTGAACAATAAATATCTTTAGTGTTGTTAGTGTTTTTACTCGAATATATTATATTCCGAAAAATCTGTGAATATAATTCATTTAAGAACTAACGATTTTTACATGCAAAAAAAACGCTGGCATTCGGTACTTTTTTGAATTTAGGGCGAGATACGATTGTGTTATAACATTGAAATAAATCAGTGTGTGACAAATTTACAACCATAGATAATTGTTTGTACATAGTGTTAGATTATGGATTATAATTTGAAAAAACTTACCCAAAATTATCAGCGAAATTTTGCTTTTTATCAGCCCATCATCAATTATCGATTTCTGAAAAATAAATAAAGATTATTATTACTTTCATATTTTTAAAACACATGAATCAATGTCCGATCTGTCAAATAATAAGTTTTCTTAGCATAATACGAACATATCTAGAGAGGATTATTCTTTTTAGGTAAATTGGAAGTAATTAGATACACTAGTTCACACAAACTAGATCAGTGATTAACAAAGTTTTACGCACTAACAAATTCAACAATGACTATGGACGGACGACTGACGATGTGTTGCTGTCCAAGGTCTGGAACCCCATTCCTCCCAGTTTGAAGCAGTGCGGATCCATAGAGGAATTCAAAAAGAAAACCAAAGAATATATATTACATAAAAATCCTCGATGGTTGATTAAGTGGTGAGCACGGGTTGTTCCGGACTATATAGGGCGGAAAATTTAGTGTATTATTATTAATTACATATTAAGATCACAACAAAAATAAAAAAAAATAATAATTGGTAAATATTGTAATTATATTTTTATACATAAAAAAAAGTTGCATGTTACGCATGATATTCAACTGTCGAATGCGATAGTATGTATAGTAGAAGAATATGTACCAAACCATATACCCTTAAATCCCAATTATTGAATATTTTAAGATACTTTGTTTTCTATACAAAACATTAATGTCAAGATAGGATACTGTGACAGTCAGCCCTTTTTTCACACCCCAAATATGTAAACAGTTTGATGGTTTGTATGTATGTAGGAAGATTAAGTATCAATAAATTAAGAGTCCCCGTAGGATATTGTGTATTCTGCCTTACAATTTGTATGAAACGACGTAGTCACTAGTAATTTTTTTTTACGAAAATTGATAAAAAAATTAAGATCTATATAAATATAATGTGTATATTAAGAAAATTTAATTATCTAGCTGGGATGTTTCGATATTTTTATAAAATAGTTGGTTAAAGGTCTTGTATTTTCCAACTGTCGATTCGTTCATGAGAATTCAATTCTTTGAATGAATCGACATTATAAAGCCAAGATGCGTGTACGAAGGAACATTTTGTATGGTGTAGTGGACTTTTTGCATGCTTATAACACCAACTAGAGGCCTCGCAGCATATATGTTCCTATACATGGATTTACTCAGAATTCGGAGTAGAAAATTTTATGTGAGTTTTGTGTGTCTGTGTGTCTGTCTGTCCCCCCCTTATAACTTTTGATCCGCTCAATTCAGAGCCCAAAATTTCAAAATATATAAACACTTATAAGCCTACAAAACTTTTATACTCAGAAGGGTGAATTTTTGTTTCAGTCAGGGGTTATCAACTTTTGAATTTTTGGTTTATTTTTCCATGTATCTCAGAAACCATAAAATCTAGAACACTGAAATTTGGTATAAATATAGACAAATACAAAATCTCAAATAAGTTTATTAAAAAAATTCCAGGGTTTCTCAAACATTTTTTATTAAGAAAAATATTTTTTTAATGATAAATTTATGAGTTTCACTGCCTATATTTCCAAATTTTTTAAAAATATCGAAAAAAGCCGAAACACCCCAACTACAAAATTTAATTTTCTATAAAAAATATCACAATTGTAATAGCACATCGCAAATTTTTTTTAACAATTTTTATAAAAATTGAATTTAGTGACGACATTGTTTCATACAATTTGTATGGAAGTAGCCTACACACAATATCTAAGAAGACTTAATAGTTTGATACTAATCTCCAAACATACATACATACCATCATGCTGCTTTCACATTCTGGGTAGGATCAAAGGACAGACCTCCATACTGTCCTATCTTGACATACATACCAACATATGTTAAAATTTTCAATAATTTGGATTTATGGGCTTATAGTTTGATTCTAATTCTTCAACTATACATACTATCGCTATCGACAGTTGGATCTCATGTGTTACATGCAACTAGTTTTTTTATAAATACCTCATTTACAAAAACGCACACAAATGTACAGACGGACATAAGATTCTACTCAGAATTCTGAGTTCATCTACGTATACAAAATTATGCTGCAAAGCCTCCAGGTTGGTATTTTTTGACAGTAAAGTTGGAAAAACCATCCAACTTGTCCACTACTTCATACAATAACTAAGACTATAATATAACAAATACATTATCTTGAACTAATCGACGGTTGGATATATTATATTGTTAAAATATAATAGAAAAGGACATTAATACAAAAAAATCGTGTAATAGCCAAAATGAATAATTATTTGAAATATGTAAAAGACTCCCAATACAAAATAAAGTAAAACAGTGCATAAATTTTGGATGAATATAAAAATGAATCATTTAAAACAGAAATAAGTCACAAATAATGGGAGCTGGCTGGCGATGGAGCGCGCTCTGCAGATACCTAAGTCAAATAACGTGTACGGAGATCTCTTATACCACATATTATTAACGCGTCGCCGATTAGAATTAGGAATATTTTAAAGTGTGACGAAACGAAAATAGCAACTATAAAAAATATTCTGAAATATCTGTATTTGAAGTCAAGCGTTCGTTAGACTCTTAATTATTATTGTTGAGTGATGGTGATTTAATTATTTTTTAGAGTTTTTATTTTCTTTAAGTTTCTGTTCTTATTTTTTTTTACCATTGGTTAAGTTATTATGTGAAAGAGAGAATCTGCCCTGCCAAAAAACTGATTTGCAGTTCCAGTCATTAATGGACCGATACTTCGTTGTTATTGAATATTCTGACACGCCATTAATGGACCGATACTTCGTTGTTATTGAATATTCTGACACGCCATTAATGGACCGATACTTCGTTGTTATTGAATATTCTGACACGCCATTAATGGACCGATACTTCGTTGTTATTGAATATTCTGACACGCCATTAATGGACCGATACTTCGTTGTTATTGAATATTCTGAAACGTCATTAATTAACGGATACTTCGTTGTTTTTGAATATTCTGACACGACATTAACGGACCGATACTTCGTTGTTATTGAATATTCTGAAACGTCATTAATTAACCGATACTTCGTTGTTATTGAATATTCTGACACGCCATTAATGGACCGATACTTCGTTGTTATTGAATATTCTGAAACGTCATTAATTAACCGATACTTCGTTGTTATTGAATATTCTGACACGACATTAATGAACTGATACTAAGGTCTGTCTGTACCTTTTCTTTGTTATCTGGTCTTTCATGAATTCTCTCAGTATTCAAACAGATAAAAATGCTTTAAATGCGTCAAGAAATCAATTCCCGATGCGATTTGACATTTCATAACCATAGAAAAGAGGTTATTTATCAATGTCGTGTGTGTTGGTGTATTCGCATGCGTCCCAGATCAAATCAAAACGTATCAAATATTTAATGTAACTCAGAGAGCATTGCAAACATAACGTTATTTTAAATACGAATTTTATTGCAGAAGATCAGTTAGTATTTTTGAAAATCAGAAACAAAGACGATTCTCCATTGTGACTATTCCGTCACGTGATATAAGTATTTTATGTCGTTTCCTATTTAAACTTGGGTCGTATGCTAGTCCAATATTATTATAGCATAAACTAAAGTAGAACATAAAGTAAAATTTATGAAGATGGTAGAAAGGTAGAAGAAAAAGAGTAAGAGAGAGAAAGATGGAGAGATGATATCCCATCCGGGTATTGTTACCAAGACCATAGATAAATTTTCAAACTTTATTCTCGCACACGCAAACTACAAATTCCCATAGACAATATTCCAGAAAATAATATCCATATTATTATTTTACTCCCAAGAATACTGGACGTACATAAAAAATTGTATATTTATAAACTTGTATTACGAAACCACGTGTATCTTTATTATGAAGAGTACCAAGATATCTAGGTACCAACATACATATAATAGGCTTAGATCATGAATTGTTAACCAATGGATGCCTGGATGTTTTTATAAGGTATGTCATAAAATTCAAGATTGGATAGGAAATAAATTTCCACGTACAACCAATCAGATAGAGCCTCTCATGGTTTAGGCAGAGAGAACTGAGCACCACTCGTTACCGTTTTAACCATCATTTATTGTTTTTCTAACATCAATGGATCTAATCATGTAAAAGTTTAGTTTTTCTGGCCTCTAATGTTAACAAAGCCTCCCAATTCTTCCCTTTTATTAACAATTACATATTGCAATAAGCGAAAATTTTTTTTTTATATCTTGATGTTTTTTTACTGTTGGGGATTGAGGAGGCAGCTCCTCTGGTTTGCCTATATATTTATATGTCCCCACCAAACAGGTACAGTTTCCTTCGCGCCTCCGTCTAATAAACAACATGTAATCAGAGCACGTCTTATTACCTATTTCACTCTACTAAATCTCAAATGCCTAAAGTGGTGACCCCGACGTGATGTGAACACGCAACCTCCTGGTTTAGTGGCCAGGATACCTAGCTCTCACCCAGACGGCTCGGCTTCAATTCCCGGTACCGGAACCAACATAAGGTATTTGAGAGTAAGAAGAGTGAAATAATAAGGCATGTTCAGATTACAGTAAGGAATTAAGCAGTCTCCTACCCCACTCAATAGGAATCTTTATAGAAATAAGTAGTTCTTGTTTTGTCCGACAAGCAGCCGCTTCGGGGACGAACATAACTACTTCGTTCTACGAAATTACTTACTGTTTTGATTGCATGTTGTTTATTAGACGGAGGCGCGAAGGAAACTGTACCTGTTTATTTATTTATTTTAACACTTTATTGTACATTGCTTATTTGCTAGTACAAATGGCGGACTTATTGCCTAGTGGCAATTTCTACAGACAACCATCTGAAACAGTTATGAGTGAAAAGGTTACATGTAAAAAAAAAGAAAACCTATATAAAACTATAAACATATTACATTTAAACACAATAAAGTAAGAAGAATAAAAATATGTACATCAATGACAACTTAACAAATCTTAGATGAAACCTATTACAACACTATGGAAGGGAAGAGAAAACAAAGGAGACGAGATATGTCTAACTACAGGAATAGAAAAATAAATGGGAAGTATGTTGGTTAAGAAATAGAAAGAAGGAGCGCACGCTTTAATCTGGTTTTGAAGGTTGCTAACGTTGGTGCAGTTCTAATGTCAAGGGTCAAGTTATTACCGGGCAGCATGGACAGTAAAGGATGATGAATAGAAAGCCATGGCATGTGATGGGATGGCGAGGGTTCTCTCTTCTCTAGATCGAAACAAGAGTCCATGAGAGGCCATTTGAATATAAAGACAAGCCAGAGTAGCTGCCTCCTCAATCCCCAAACAGATTCATAGTTCAGAGGTACAATGACTTTACAAACATAAATGTTTTATGAATAACGGTAGAATATTGACCCTGCGAGAACACTGGTAATTATGTTTTCTTGAATTTATTTACTTTTCTGAAAAGTTTATCTATCCCTGTGAAAGCAAATCTTGATATAGTTTCTGATCTTGTTTCAGAGTAACCTAAGAAATGTGTTGAGTAAATACTATATAGAAAATACACCGAGAGTTAAAGGATGTCCTTTTCATTGAGATTCTCTATAAAACATATTTGAGAGGCTTGCGAAAATTAAGTCATTTTAATTTATTTTTCAGAAACGGCTTTATGGTACATATGAAATAATTTTATGAATTAACTTAGTTTAAACTATGAATGAATTATTTGATTCGACCGGTTTCAAAACGTTATTTAATCAGAAAGGATAACATATAAAACTCATTCTTGGTTGAAAAAAAATTAAGGTTACCAATGAAAAAATTTAAATTATATGTTACCTATGAAAGTATATAGGTACCTACCTAATTATTTTAAAAATTAAATTCGGCAATAAATTCAGGACACCATGTTCCGCTTTCTTATCTTTGCTTTGCTTTCAAAAGGTTATTTATTATTCAATGTTATAATTTTAAGAGAATCAAATATAAATTATGGGTTCGAATCCACCTCATTCAAACATGTAAACATTACTAAAGGTTCATAAATTCAATGGGATGTGACCAATACTTAAACACTTTTTCAAATTCTTTCAATTTTCAAATTCAACAATCGATCAGAATATTTGTAGCATTGTTGAAGCAAAACTTTATGAATTCGTTTTCATAACGGGAAATGGTAATTAGGCAATATTTTGAAGGGTAGCTTAGAATAATAAAGGTTTAATTGTTCTAAACGCTAGCTGCAACGAACTAATATATGAAGTTATTAATTTTTTTTAATATATATCTGAGTGTGATCTATATTTTCTTTGTTTTATTTTCGCTTTCATTCTTTTGTTGTTGTACATAGGTATACAATGTTGTCATACTCTGTATGTAGTCTGGTTGGTTGAAGGAAATTGCCTGATGGAAATTAGCTCGCCGGTGTGTATTATATTTGTTCATATTATGTTCAAAAAGATAAATAAATAAATAAATAAATAAATAAATAAATAAATAAATAAATAAATAAATAAATAAATAAATAAATAAATAAATAAATAAATAAATAAATAAATAAATAAATAAACAAACAAACAAATAAACAAACAAACAAACAAACAAACAAACAAACAAACAAACAAACAAACAAACAAATAAATAAATAAATAAATAAATAAAAAATAATAATATAAATAAATAAATAAATAAACGAAATAAATAAACAAACGAAATAAATAAATAAATAAACGAAATAAATAAATAAACGAAATAAACAAATTAATAAATAAATAAATAAATGAATAAATAACTAAATAAATAAATAAATAAATAAATAAATAAATAAATAAATAAATAAATAAATAAATAAATAAATAAATATATAAATAAACGAAATAAATAAATAAACGAAATAAATAAATAAATAAATGAATAAATAAATAAATAAGTAAATAAATAAATAAATAAATAAATATATAAAAAAATAAACAAATAAATAAATAAATAAAAAAATAAAAAAATAAACAAATAAATAAATAAATAAATCAATGTAAAATAGCTATGCACAAACAAAAAAAAAACAATTATACATAAAAAAACAATAGAAAACGGGCAATTCGAAACAATTTTGGTCATATAAATACAAACATCATTACATACACCAGTTTAAGTTGTGAAACATTTTTTCAGTCCTTGTTGGTACCTTTTAAAATCATTTATCTCTTTTATTACATCTGGGAAGTAATTGAAATTATTTTATTCCTATATAAATGTAATTGGTTTGCATTTGTATAGAATTACATTTATGAATTTTAAAATCGCTAAGGATTTTTACAAATTATTGCTATACAAAAAAATTGACAAAAAATTTAATAACTATATTTAAAAAAATTGACGTTTATTTATAAATATGCTCTATTTTAGGAACTTTGAATGTATCAAAAAGTTTTTTTCTGGGAAATGTACATTTTTTCTAATAATAATATAAAATTCTGCTGTGAGGCGCCGGCTAAGAATAGTGCTTCCATTATTTTCAATTGTCAATGTTTTCGGGTCTCCCTAACGGGCCGGGTAATCGAATATACAACAGGCAACAATAACATCTCACGTACTTCAGCAATGAGGTTCACCACACATTCTAACAAGACATGTGTATTTATTTAAAATTAAAACGCCTCGTCAATCGCTAAAATGAAACAATTTATATCGGTTTAAACCAAACAATAAAAAAAATATTTTCATTAAAATACCAGTGGAACAAAAAGAAAAAATATATGAAAATGATGGGAGGAATGGAAATAATAAAGGGATGAACCGTTTTGTTGAATAAATACGTAAGGGTGGCTTAATACGTGTTTTGCTAAGGGTAGACTTGGGTGTTCCTATATGGGAGGAAATCATATTAATGGTATTTTAATAGACGGGATGAATTCGCTCAACGTAGGATCTCTTAAAAACAAATTAGACGCCATTACAAATAATATTATAGAACCATGATAGAGCATATTCTGGAAACTCCAAACGAAAACAAAATTTTTGCATAAAGACCTGAAAGGTGCTGTTTTATCTGCCGGAGTATTATGGGTGAAAGCTGGGAAATATTGAATGGATCCCTGGAATCATGTGAACATTTTTAATAACTAAGTACAATCTTCTGATAATCTTTACAACGAATTTAGTGAAATCTCTTGACCTTTTAATGTTACTCACGTCCTTGCCTTCAAAAAATGAATGCGTATTGTAAATTATGAAATTTATTGTTAAACATTCTTCTGTAATTTGCCTTTTGATATTTAATATGTATTCACTGTAGGTTACTTTAAGAGAATTCATGTATCTACAAAGTTTCAAGCCAAGATCCGCGAGATTTTGTATGGCCACGATTTGTTCAATGCTAACTATTAGTTGAAGCATTGTAGCTCAAAATTTGGCAAAAAAATATGGAGTTCTGTCTTTGATCGGAAAATGTTCGTTAGGCAGAAGAGTTAGAAATTTCAACTCTCCCTCCCTGCCCTGAACGTCGTCGACCGCTCTCCCCCAAAAAAGGTCCCGAATCACGGTATTTTTCAGTTTCAAAGAAAACCGTACACAACACATAAAATGTAAGTTGTAATAAAATGATCCTTGATATATTTTCTTTTAACCTCTCAAACATATAAAAGTTATTTGACTTATAATTTTTGCGCAATCAGACTCGTAATACGAACATTTTTTATAATGTATCAAATTTTACTGTTAAAAATGGGGGGGGGGGGCGAATTTAGATATACTTTGGTGAGAGTAAATTTTAAAAATAGCATAGAAACGTGAAATATAGGAGTTCATAAGCAAAATATTTCTCATTTGCATATTTTTGTCATAAATAGAGAATCATTCAAGAAAACTTAACTTATAAAAAATAAAATTTTATGTAGTAGAATGAATAGAAAATTTATCAAGGATTATTTTATTGCAATACACTTTTTATGTGTAGTGTACGATTTTTTTTTAATTAAAAAATACTGCGATTCGGGACGCCACCAGAGGGAGTGGAGAGTTACTTTTTTTGAACTCCTCTAACTAAAGGATTTTTCGATAGATTGCAAGCTGAACTATTCATATTATATTCAATATCGTCATCGTCAATATCGTATCCACTCTTTTCTATTATTACCGGTTTCGGGTTCCCTGTAAGAGCCGGGTTATCAATAATACAACAGGCAACAATAATATCTCACAAAGTTCAGCAATGATGTTCACCACCTATTCTAAATGTGGTGCCTTTTAGGTGAGGCGAGACTGGTGTGTAGGTATAAATGCACGCGTTGTGCTTTCCTTTATAAGGTAATGCACACCTATCGCTTGTTTCCCCACATTGTGGAATATGCCGTTGTTGGGGATTGAGGAGGCAGCCCCTCTGGTTTGCCTATATATAATTTATATACCCACTAACGGCGGACCAACCAGTTCTCATTTAACGTTCTCTCGGGCCAGTCGCACTAATAAACGTCATGTAACCGAACACCAGCAGTTTTACACGGAGTGCTTACAGCAGTCGGGGTCAACTGCTTCAAGCTGTCGCTGCACGACAGTCTGCAGTTCGAATAAAAATTTTCGTTTAAAATACATGGACCGCTTGAAGCAGTCGTGTTGCAGTTGAACCGCTCCAAATAGTTGTACCGACTGTAAAATGCAGTCGTTTCGATTGCAACACGACTGCTTCAAGTTGCCGCTACAACTGTATCGCGTTATAAAATTACTAAGCAGTCGTGTTGCAGTTGAACCAACTGCTCTAAGTAGTTGAACCGACTGCTCCAAGCAGTTGACCCCCACTGCTTCAAGCAGTCCGTGTATCTCGGGTCTTACTCTTCTGTCCACTCTTCTTAAATCAATATCTCATTGGAATCATTTCCTGGTAAGTACATTATATATATTTTTTTAATCCAATATTATCTTAATTAAATCGATGGCTCCATAAAGTAATAATTATTATTATCTTTCATAATCTAATAACGATTATACGAGAACGCAATCAAAAAACGATAATGGCTGGGAATAATCTGTACAATACAGTCTATATTCTTATAAGTACATGCATTGATAGGGTTGTCACACACAACAAAACGACTACTAAACTGTTGTTGGGTTGTCCCTAAAATATGCTCCCGACATTTTTTTCCAAATAGAACTAACAAAGATATACAAACGAAGCTTTTCTGCGGTTAGTTTACAATATAATTTACATCATTGCTTAAAACCTGTTCAAAGTGTTTATGACGGATAAATGTTTTTAAGTTTCAAAACAACCTTTTCAAAGCTTCTAGCTCGCGGTGAAAGATGAAGTCAAACATTTATCGAAAGTGTGCTTTCTGTTAAAAATTGAAAATGCTTGAAAATCAGGAATATTATAGATTTTTATAAAATAAAAATCGTTGGGTATATAGAAGAAAAGAGGCACCACAATGATCTCATTATCTTATTGAGAAACTCTTATAGTGTTGACGATTACATCAAGTATTTTTAATGGCTGGAACTTATTAGAACTTTACAATAGATGTACATAAACGTCCTTAAAACATAAAATTTGAGAAAACTCCCGTTAGGTCACTTCTTTGATGATTTACATTCACATGTTACAAACACAGGATTTGAGGACCGCAGCGGAGGACAGGAGTTGGAGGCCAGGGTTGATGGAGACCAAAGCTCGATATGGGCTGTAGGGCCATCGAAGTTACAAAAAGATCTAAAACCAACGATAGTTCATGAGTCTAAATCTTCTATTAACATTCGCTGATTGTTCAGATGACACTATGGTACCAAGATTACTAATCCAAAAGATATTTTTTTGTCGCTCACTTGTATAAAAGAATGCTTGTGTTTCAGAGTTCTAAATGTAAGATGTATTTCTGGTCGTAAATGATTTTGAAAGTGTTCTCGAACGTAGTGCAAAGCATAAAAAAGCTATTCTGAGATCAAGTCTGAGAGACAAGGTGCGAAATGACGTCATCAGGCAAAGATCAAAAAGGATGATGCCATTCATTGTAGGTATTCTTACCCTGAAATGGAGATAGGCAGACCATGTAGGTACACGAAATGGATATGGACAGACGTCAAGGATAATGTTAGCTTGGAGACCGCGAATGACAACGGAACTTGCTACCTGCGGTTTAGCCAAACTTTTGCTATCAGTTATAAAGGTTTATCTATTTATGACTGTACTTTTTGGCTGTGTGCACAAAACATTTGGTTGCATAAAACCAAATGTTAAAAAAAATAGTGAAGGAGATAGAGAAAACCTTCATCCAGAAGTGGACGGGATTAGGCTGAGAAGAAGATACATTTACAAATTATGTAGGGAACTTGGAGAAATAGATAGTTACCAAAACAAAACTTATAAGTTGACGTCCCTGATAACGGTCTAGATTCTATCTTGGATAGAGCTTTGGTAAATGGTTGGAGCACATGGTACCACAACTGAAATGATTATTCCTTTAATCCATTAGCTCCGTAGAGAGAGAGAGAGTTGATCCTCATCCCTACATCTCTTTATGGGCGCACGTTCAATTAGTCTAAAAGGCGAGGACAGCACTAACATTTTTTATGAGACTCAATCGTATAATGATTCATCCAACATCCATCGCACACTCGCTATGTCGATCAGATAAATCTTACCCATGAGAATCTGGAATAACTACAAAAAGAATGGAATCCATAACGAGACAGCTCGTTGATAATAATTATACCAGCAGATTTTATCTCAATCATTATACTCATGGGACGTAATTCTATTCAAAGGTAAAGTGATGTAGTTATTTTTCATTTATTTTTATATTGCTTTTCGGGCAACTAACATGTACTATGTCAAATATTAATTTAACACGCACCCAATAAAAATTTGCCAAATTCCCGAGACTTACCGTATTAATAGTCTCACAGATCCAGACTGAAAACACAATTAAAAACTATGTATTTAAACACGTTTTCGTCTATATCAAAAGAAAAACATAATTTCAACGAAAGTCTTTGTTTTTTTTTGAAAATGAAGCCTTTTTCGTAAAAAAAAATTTTTTACGTAGTGGTGTATATTTTGCTTTGAAAAATGATATTATTGTAGCTATGATACATTTCGATCATTATATTACATTTTCCACCCGTTTTCTCGGAAAGCACAATCCAACTGCAAGATGTTTTTCGACTACTTAATGGTAGACAGACAGAATCGAATGTTACATTATGTGTCAATAAACCCTCCTTTGTTTGTAGATAAGTAATAAAATTACAAACACTTCCTTTCACCCTGCGCATGCGACGAGTATATAAATAAAATAAATTTAAATTAAAACTATACTATTATTCGCATATAAAGGGTTCTTTCCTAGTATCTAATCCCTATTTTGTAATTTAATATGCCTGTTTTTTCAATCTATTTCCTTTGCCAACTCATACATATATAATAAACAGCTGATGTTGAGGGATGATTTGCTAGCGAAAAGGGTAATGGATACCGGGAATGGACTGAAATAGGCTCAAGAAGAAGAATAACCTAACTTAACCTAACCCCAGCAAACCTGTAATGGACTGAAATAGGATCAAGAAGAAGAACTACTAATCCTCACCAAACCAGAAATGGACCCGAAATAGGCCCAAGAAGAAGAACAACCTATCCTAGCCAAACCAGGAATGGACTGAAATAGGCTCAAGAAGAAGAATTACCTAACTTAACCTAACCACAGCAAACCTGGAATGGACTGAAATAGGATCAAGAAGAAGAACAACTTATCCTCACCAAACCAGAAATGGACCCGAAATAGGCACAAGAAGAAAAACAACCTAGATTAACCTAAACTCACAAACCAAGAATGGACTGAAATGGGCTCAAGAAGAAGAACGACCTAACCTCAACAAACCAGGAATGGACTGAAATAGGAAGAAGAATAACTTTACTTCAACACAAGATTATCGGAAACACTATAACACATTTAGTTGGTGAAACCTAGTCGTATTTCAATGTCACTCGATCCATCAAACCGACCAAATTTAGCCATCAACATAAAAACCGAATGTGCGAAAATAATATTGCGAAAAAAATACCCCGCTCGCTCCTTGAGTTATGTTGGAGAAAAGTAAATGGCATTGAACCGTAAGCAATTTGGGGTTAAATAATAATATTTTTGAGGGAACGCGTAAAAATGTTGGCAGGGAGCTTCTCGATATGTAGGTGACGTGGCTGGCGTATACGCAAGACCAAATAACTTTGAACCAAAGGACTCAGGAATGCGTCTTGGGAAGGAATGTTTAGACCCTTCCACGTTCTTCCGTCTGGGGGAATTATTTTGACCACTTGAAATTCAGATACAGGAGACAGGGCCGTCGCAAATTTAAAATGACCTGTGTATAAATGGCCTCTTCGTATTTTTTCATGTTTTAGTAGGTATATGGTACAGACTTTGCAGTTAGGTACCTACTTTAATCACAAACAAGCTTGAAAACAATTTAAGATGTTAAATAATTAACGAGAAGTATCTATTTTGTTGTTACTTTTTGCGATTCCTTCTTTCAGAGAATCCTTTTCTTGGTCCATGGTGATTTGATGAGTCATGATTTGACTATCTTATATCCGTTTGCCTATCTTAACTCCGCCGATGCCGGTCCCAAGCCCGGATGCAAAAGGTGGAGGATTCTATGGCCAGGCTAGCAACCTACCATGGGCAAAAAAAAGCTAAGCTCACAGACCGGATAACCAAGCCTCGGAACATGGTAGATCCCGAAAACTGACCCAAGCAAGGAAAAGGATAAAACGATTACGAAAACAAAACATAGTGCGAATAGGATGCTGGAATATTAGTTCATGGAATGGAAAAAAACAGGAGGTAATAGCGGAGTTAAATCATCATAAAATAGACATCTGTGGACTATCAGAAACAAAAAAGAAGGGCAAGGGAACATCAAAACACTCCAATTACATTCTAATATATAGCGGGAAAGATAGACACCAAAGAGCCAGCTCAGGTATCGGAATCCTTCTGCATGAGAAGTACGAGAACTCTATCGACAATATTGAATATATCAACCATAGAATATTAAAAGTATCACTCAAAATGGATAATATACGTCTAAACCTAATAAGTAGATATGCACCTGACATAACGAAACCAATCGAAGAGTCTGAAGAATTCTATACCCAACTTCAAGATGCAATATCCCAAACACCAGATACGGAAAAACTAATTATGTTCGGAGACTTCAATGCCCGCATTGGAGACATACAACTAGATGGCACCAAGCAACGATTCAATGAATCAACCAAAACGGCGAAATGCTAATAGACTTATGTGCTCGAAATGAGATGAGAATAAGTAACACATACTACCCACACAAACCACAACACAAGTATACCTTCGAAAATTCGCGAGGAGACAGGTCTATGATTGATTTCATCATAACAAACAGAAAAATCCATCCCTCTTTAATAAATGATATCAGAGTTTTGGCCTCGGCAAACATTGGCTCTGATCATCACCTAGTTCTATGTAAGATAATAATGAAACAACCAAAACTAAACAGAAAGGAACCCAAATACGTTACAAAACTGAATATAAAATCCATCGAAGACGATAGCACAAGAGGACTTTACATAGACCGAGTCACAAGCAAAATAACACAATGCGTAATTGACGAAAATAATAATGTGGAAGATGCATGGCTAAAAATAAAGAAGAGGTGAAAACCCTCGCGAAAGAAAAGTGAGACAGCTATCTACTATACAGAAGCAACCCTACACCAGTAGAATATAGAAGGTATAAGGTAACTCGAAACAGAACTAACAATGACATAAATAGAATTAAGAGAGACTATTGGCTGAAATTCACCAAAGATATGGAGAGAGATCTATATGGGGCCAGAGAAAAGTTTGGAATATGCTAAGAAAACAGAAAAAGCCAATCAGTGAGTATACACAAACTAATAAAATTGCAATTACTGAATGGAAAAACTATTTTGAAAATCTATTTAGGAATACAACGCAGGCAAGAACAATAACAACAAACAATGACGCAGAATCAGAGATGATTCTTAGTACTGCTGAAGTAGCTGCCGCAATTAAATGATTATAAAACAGAAAATCCTCAGGTATCGATGAAATCCCCAACGAACCAATTAAATATGGAGGTGTTATTGTGATCATAGAAATTACAAAACTATTTAATAAAATACTTGAACAATCTGAGGTGCCAAACGAATGGAGACTGAGTATAACTATTCCAATATTTAAAAAAGGAACGAAAACCAACCCGGAAAACTACAGGGGAATATCCTTACTATGCGCCACTCAGAAACTATTCACAAGCATCTTAAGGACCAAACTAGAAGAATTCATGCCAAATAGAGATGAACAGCAAGGATTTAGAAGAAATCGATCAACAACCGACGCTATGTTTGTGCTTAGACAGATAAAGGAAAAATCAATTGAATATAATAAACCTAGGCAGGTGACGCTCTAAGCCACCAGATATTTCAAATTTATCTAACCACGGCCCTGACTAAAGATTTAAAGGACGGTTTACGTATCTCATAACAGTTCACGGTATGTCTTAAATAATATATTAGCCATATATCCTTGGATGATATTCAAACTCAAATTTATATAATAGGTATGTACCTACAGTATATTATACATACAATATTATATCACATAAGAGCAGGTAGATTACCTACATATAAAAAACATCCATACATGACAGTAGGTAAGTATACATGGAATAAAATATAATTTAAGTAACGATGTCCAAAATATGAAAATTATATTTAATTTATAATATTTCAATTCGCCTCGATAAAAATATCTTTGAATTTATTATCTAATAATAGTTCAGGTAGAATGATCTTTCTTGATTTCATCTAATACCATTATCAATTTGTAATAATCTTCTTTCTAGCAATTGTAAAATACATTACATTTTAAAATTTACATACTTTAAAGAAACTTTACAAGGTTTATAATAAAATGTATAAATTATTATAAGTACCATTGTAATTATATGGTTACCTTTGGCTAAATTTACATTAAAATATTCATGGATTTGGCGGTAACTGTGTGGTATTCCATAACATTGTCTGTCGACGGGATTTCGGTTCTTCCAAAACTAGTCGCGTTTAAATCAAAATTATGTGATTGTAACAATAGGTACTATTAATTTAAATCAGATAGACCATCTTGTTCTACGTTCCTCGAAGCAACACCAATTCAAATCAAAGCGAATTTATCTAAAGGGCATGTCATTTCTATAAAGTCAATCTCATAGGCTGTATCCAACATACTGATCTATTCCCTGCTACAAAAACTATGTATAGCGGCGTAAACTTGTGTATTGGTAATATTTTTAATTCGGATGCCTATTTTGATTTTTATCTTATATCATAGCAGTAACAAATTTAATCCTTCTGCCATCCTTTTTCTTCCCTTTCCTTCCCGTCACAGGCAAACATTAAATAACTGTTAAGTATATTTTCATTTATTATTTTATTTTATTTTGTAAACATACAGTCTAATAACAAAGTATACATTAATAATTTAACAATCCATTAGTGGACCAATTAAGTTTACAGAAATAATCAATTTTGTGTTAATTGTAATATCTGTTATAATATAGGGGAAAGAATGGAAAGGATATTAGGAATTGGACGGAAAGAGAAAGAGGAGAACTTGCAAAAACATTACTCACCAGAAACCACAGAGGCATTCAGGGACTTTATTACTGATGATTTGAATCTAAAAATTGACGTATAACAGAGGTCTATATTCTTAAAGAACACATTGAATTTGTTACAAGTTCTGTGAATACATGTATTCTGTAGATAATTTGTTTTACATATTGGTAACTTAAATGGTAGTGGATTCCTGGTGTGACGTTATGGGCAGTTAAATGATATCAAATTAAGTAAGTCGATGGAGTCTATTTTATTGTTTATCAATTTATGTAGATATAACATATCAGTTAATGTCCTTCGGTTTTCTAAAGTCATTAATTTATGATGTTGTGCAGAGAGGCGATAGTTATCGAATGATAATTTACATCTAGAGTTTAAGTGCTTCAAAAATTTGTTTTGAACATTATCTATCCTATCCTATCCTATCTATATAAGTAATTATTGATTTAATGTTATTTTTAATGATTATCTGTGGACAAATGTCTGTTTTTTGTTAATGTCATAGGGCCGGTATTACAGTCTCAGTTTAAGAGCTAAACTCAAGTTTTACAAAAATATAGCGTATTACAGTGTCCATATAGGCCTAATCTTCCCTCAAATACCTACGTCACTAAAACGACCAAATATTTAACTCAACGTTTCTGGCGGATTAAGTACTTAACGGTGAGTCAACTGTCATTTCTTGACTTGTTGCTAGGCAACGCGTGTAGTTTCAGTTTTCTATCACTAGAGGCGTTAGTTGTATCGACGGTGGCGCCACACAACAATACAAACTGATAGCCATATTGAAACGAACATGGGCATTTAAAAGCATTATTTTGGTGAAAAAAAAATTACCATGTTGGATAATAAAACAATAGTATTTCAAGTCGTATAGCATCCCGTTTTGTAATTCGTATTATTTGAGGTTATTTAAAATTTGACAGACAATAACCACAGAAAAAATAAAATATGTCTATAATTGAAGATTTAGTAACTGACATGTCATATTGCACTGTAATACGGAAATGGATTCAATCTCCCCTTAACATTAATCTTGAGTTCAAAAAACTCAATGAGTTGAGGGCCGACTGTAATACCGGCCCATAGTACATATTATGTTTTTTCGTATATTTTATAAGACTGTGTTTGTCACTTATATGTTTAGTTACGGAACCATGAACTCAACTGAAATTTGTGAAATTAATAATAATTTTGTTTGTAGTAGGTACATCTGCAACTATTTTATTTAAGTTAATTTACTTGTTTATACCACGAATGAGCAATTGTTTTATTGAAGTTACAAAGCGACTGCTTATTTTCAGGAAATTGTCATTCGTCTATAAAAGTGAAGCATTCGATATGATCGGTCGTTAAATAGGTCATTATATATCATAGTTTACGAACATGCTATAATGTGAGATAGCCAGCGAAACACAGTGTAGTGAGTAGTGAGGATAAAAATATTAAAGAAATTATATGTATTTAATTTCACTTCATTTTGCTTGGGTTAATTGGAAGAAATTGCCTAATTGCACTAAAGCTACTTTTGTAACCTTCGTTTGTGTGTAAATATAAATAAATAAAAACCATTTCAAGCTCCCGGCAGGGAGCACGGTGGTTAGTTATTTGATTGTATGTATGTATGTATGTATGTATATTCCTAGAAGCAATTTAACCCGATTGCCTTTTGTTGAATGTGTTTACCCTAACCTAACGTATGTAGGTACATATATATCTAACAATATATTTAATTTTGAAATGTTATGTATTAGGTATATACCTATGTATATAATAATTTCGTTTTGTAACATGAGAAAACAAATTAAATTCAAAATATCAAAATTACAATCATTATCTTAAATACGCAGAAAAGAGACATTTCAATTTAATGAATACGTTTCTTACTAAACAATATACCCGGCGTTGCTTAGAAATATAATTTGTTTCGTGGAACTGTTCTTTGACATACTACTTTAGACATCGACTGTTAAAGTTGTATTGTGTAGTTTATAAAACTAATATATGTATTTGCATAAACACCAGTGAGAAATATCAGAATAAGGGAAATAATATGTGAGGTTGATGATATCGTCAGATGGAGTAGGCAGCGGAGGAGGGACTGGTATTGTCACGTCCAAAGAATGGACAACACCAGACTTCCTCATATCGTCCTGCACAATCAGCCTCACGGAACTCACCCTCGCGGTAGACCACCTAAAAGATGAAGGGGTATCTGAGAGTCCTCTTCTCAGGAGGAGCAGGCATCATAAAAACAGACCCAATAGTCTATACAAAGAAAAACAAGACGAAGAAGAAGAATATATTTTTTTAATTTGAATTAAACAAAGATCTAAAAATACTTCTTTTTATTATACTCAACAAAAATGTCTTGCATAGCACTGGTACGAGATGTCACTTGGAAATAGAAAATAAACACAATAATGCAGACGTCATTGTACCTACTTAAATGTTTTGGCCAAACAATCGTTATAAGGATTTAATTTCTCTGTCAATCTGAAATTATGTGAAAGATCCGCCATTTTGAAATATTTGGTATGACGCGTTAGTCAAGCGTTGAACAACCTCTCGACCTGTACTAACTTGACGTCTACTAAACAAAGGTGATATATCGATAGTAACGGTATATAAGTAAACTTTTTCGTTAATCACGCCCTGTTACCAGGTAGGTACTACAGAAAGTCCATTTTTTATAAGTAAGACTGCTAGTGTATTATTATTAGGGCCGAATGCAACTCGAGATAAACGATTTGTGGACTGTATACAAAGATATGAAGGTAATATTATTTTTGATTTTGTCACAGGGTACATGTGTCTTGAAGTTTCGCTCTGGGCATGTAAATACTGGTTGAAGGAATAATAGGATAATGAGAGGACTCACTAATCTTTCCTTTTTTTTCTGCTCACTACGATGCACCTACGATGCACCTATGTCACAATATTTGGTTGAAGAATAGTTGACAATTTTATGAGACTAATATATAGAGATGTCGATCGAATTATCAACTGTCTGCTAGAGAGTAGCGAACGACGCGACGACTGGCAGATTGGCCTTCAAGGTTGGACAGGCGAGGTTAATGGTAAGGGTAAGAAAGGGTATGGAGAGAAAGGTATTTGGTACCATTGCGTTGATAAATTAATAATGAATCGCTTGATACATTTGTGGGTATACTATATTCATGGTATTGTGGCCAGTACATTTTTGCCTCCTTCAATGTATTTGTTTTTTATTGTAAGTATGTATATATTTTTTCAATCTTGTTTATTTCACTCTTGCTATAATTTATAATATTTAGGATACATTTTTTCATTTGTTATATGCATATTATTTTATATATAATAATATTATATTTGTTCATAAAGCAATAATTATAAATATTTTCTTTTTTTTTTAATTTTATTTTATATTGTATGTATATATTTAGGTAGAGATAAAAAAACATTTTTTCTAATATATTGTATACCCACACACAGGCATTGCCTTTGTGGGAATTTTGGTCATTTGAATTTTACTTTGTAATTTCCTTTGAATTATTTTGTAATTTTTTTGTTGTTTCTATAATTTTGTATCATGTGTCAAAATTAAAATAAATAAATCGCATATTTAATATATCGAAACAAAACCGAACAATTATTATTTTGATATACGACATACATACAATATAACATTTTATTTTATAGTACAGAGCGCAGCGCCTCAGTAAGTTATTTAATATTTTCATGAAGATGAAAAATTTCCTATACTTTATTTCATTAGTATGGTATATAACACCGAGCTTTGAAAGTAGATCCCCTCCTTAGTAAGAAATAATTATTATAATGCTTCATATTACAAATTGGTAATTAATTAAGGCCCTCTCTTCAAATGACACGTATTTCTTTAATAAAAGACTGCTCATTAATGTACAACAAAGTGTACCTACATACCTACCTACCATTTTATGTGTTCAAACCTAGGTTAGTATAATATAGGGTAAGTATAATAAGGACGGCTATACGGTAGGCAAAGAGAACCGAACGTCACAGTCTCAGGCGATTTCTTAATGTGTTCTAAAATTTATTTATTTAATATTTTTTCTCCGGCAACTAACAGGTACTATGTCAAATATTAATTTAACACGCACCCAATAACAAGTTGTAAATAAAAAAAAATAAAAAACAAAAATTAACCGTCTCACAGATCCAGAATGAAAACACAATTAAAAACTGTGTCTCCACCGGGAATCGAACCCGGGACCAGCACCGGGACCGGGTCAGCAGTCAGATATCTAACCAACTGAGCCACGAAGGCCGACAATTAATAAATATACATATATTATATCCCAAGAACTTATTCAAAACACTTGAAAACTTACGTTATAATATTATCATCTACTATAATATCATTTTTATAGGCAGTTAAACACATAAATTTGGCATAAAATATATTTTTCTTCGTGAAAAAAGTTTGAGAAACTCTGGAACTTTTTCATAAAAAAAATTATATATTGTATTTGTCTACATTTACTAAAATTTTCAGCGTTCTAGCTTTATGGTTTTCGAGATAAGAGGAAATATAAATATAAAATTCAAATGTTGATAACCCCTGACCGGAATAAAATTTATAATGAAATTTAAGACTATGTGCGTCAAGCGGATCAAAAGTTATAAAGGACACACACATTTATTTATTTATTTTATTTATTATGTATTATAAACAATACAATGTTGAAGTTACAAAAACAATTACATACTAGAGTAGAAGTTACATATGTTTGTGTGTGTGTGTGTTTGTGTGTGTGTGTGTGTGTGTGTGTGTGTGTGTGTGTGTGTATATATGTATTATTTAATGATAAGTGTTGTAAATGATAGAGTACGATGAACACCTCACTAGGAAGTCCTGTGCCGAGGTGTTCATTACAACAGTTGTGTGACATAGATAATATATTGTGTATATAGTTTTCGAATCAAATTATACATTAAATTGTTATTTAGAAAAAAAATTGTGAAGTTTAATTATATTTGATTGTGTGTGATTGGGTGTATTATTGATTTGTTCTGAACCGGTGCTGTATATCCATGCTGTTATGTGTTTTTTGTATTTTTGTGACGATGTGTTATGTGGTAGCAGTTTTAATGAGGTTGGTAGGCTACTGTGTAGTTTGATGGCATAGTATTTAATGTGTTAACATTACATTTTCTACTCCAAATTCTCTAGATTATTATATTATAATGATGTATTGTATATCGACTGGGAAGCCCCTAAGGGGGTTTTTATATTTCAAAGTTGAAAAAATCATCCCAAAAGTCCACTACTGCAATCAATTCTTTCACACGGGTCTAGGGTCACTAATGTCGATTTATTTAGATCAATTAATTATCATGAACAAATCGACATTTTAGATCAATTAATTATCTTGAACAAATAATTATACTTATTTTTTTGTGTTCATCATTTCATCATCATTCGTCCTTTTCCTCATGACTGAGGATAGCGGCTGTAGTCTGTCGCCACACGTATGGCCCGCCTCCATGCCAAACTGTTTTGGGTTGAACGCAGAGCATTGTGGATTTAAACAAATCGCTCCATCTGGTCGGTGAGCGACCACGAGATCTCCGTCCCTCCATGCAGCCCATCACAACAAGCTTCTCGAGGCAGTCAACATATCGTCGATAGACGATCCTCGATCCTTAGCTCGTCTAGAATTGACACATTGGTTCTTCTGGCTGTCCATGGGATGCGCAGCATACGTCTCCAAGCACCACATTTCGAAAGCATCGATCCTCTTTCGCTCTGACTCCCTAAGTGTCCATGTTTCCACACCATACAGGAACATCGGGAATATCAGAGCCCTGATGAGTCTAGTCTTCGTGTTTTTCGTAATGGTCCTGTCCTTCCATACTCTTGTGAGCTTTCCCTTTGCCATGGCGATGCGTCTTTTCACTTCCGCTTCACAACCACCGGTGTCACATATGTTGGAACTCAGATATGTGAACTCATATACTATCTCAAGATGGTTTAGAGAGTTTAATGGGGGAAGTTTACATGCTCTATCAATCACCATCAGTTTGGTTTTGTATTGGTTTATGCTCAGACCGAGTGATAAACTTTCTCTCTCAACACGATCCAAAAGTTGTTTCATATCGGTCTCGTTTGTGGTTGGTGTCTCGTTTTTTTTTGTGTTAACAGAGTGGAAATCCATTTTAAAATTCATGAATTAAATATAACAATTATTTTAAACAAAATTATATTTAATCTGATTTGGATGAGTCTTGTTAAATTATTTATTTTAATTTTAAATTTGATAATGCTTTAATAAAAACATACTGTTATATTTTTTTTTCATTAATTATTTATATTATAAAAATATCGTCGTTCAAGCTTTGTTTTGTTAATCTCACTGGTACCTACTTCGTTCATCTATAGAAAATGGAAGATAATCTATATACTGATTTATTATAAAGGAGACATTCACAAATTATTTTCTCGTGTATTACATCTGCGGTTTTCTTTCAAACACAGATTAATAATAAATTCAAAAGAGACTGTTTCCACGTGTATACCATCCTTATACCTTCCTCTACCTCTATTTCCCGTCCTTCCTACGTGGGTATCCACCTCTTCGCCTCTTTCTTACCGAGAGGGTATAAAAATGCTGAAAGCGGAGGAACATAATGGTAAGAGGTTAAGTCTTAGATCTTCCGAGAGGCACGCCCTTTGAATGTTTCAAATGCTTACCGAGTAACTAATATATAAATGTTACCTACATATATTCACCTACATTCTAGACAGTAAAACCCAGTACATACGATAACAGTTGAATTGCGAAGTCAGGATCAGCGACAGTTCATAAATTAAGGTGGTGATTGGCTCGTGCGACAAAAATAAAAACGTCACGAAAATATCGTAAATGCAAACCATTCCACTTAAGCCCCTTTTTTAACATCTATGACCTTGGGCATAATATGCACAATACACACTTATTACCTTCAAATGTATGAAACTCGAACAAATATTGCGACCCAATCAGAGAAATACAGTATTTTCTCGATTTTTTTAATAACACAAGATTTAAACAAAAATAAAAATATTCTTTCGTTTAATGTAAATATCAACTTTAAAAGCCATTTTTTTAGATATTTACAATAACCAACTAAAAAGGGTCTAATAAAACTTATTTTTCATAGAAAGTATTTAACAAATTCAAATTTTGAAAAACCTTTTTCATAAAATCATGCTCTGAAAACTGTTATTTATTTCAAAGACTATTGTGGGTTCTGGGGAATAGATTTTTAGATTTAGTATTTGGCCTGCTATACACTCTTAAGATTCAGTCTTTATGTATTATGGAAGATATCGGTTCGTGCCGCGACTGAGACCGGAGACATAGGCGGGAGACTTAGACCGTTATTTGCCTTAGGATTTTTAACTATCTCGGTCTCCCATCTTTGTCGAACAGCCACATTACGAGACAACTATTAATCTAATCTTTTTAATGTCCTCGTAAGACGAAATAGTTGCCGACAATGTTAAACAAAATTGTTTTATTAAATAAAATTAAGTATATAGAACAATGATTTTTTTTACCAAATCACGCCCTATTTTTTCAAATTTCCTTTGCATTCACTAAACTTATACAATATATTTAAGTAGTTTTTATAGATAATTTTTAGATAGATTTTGGAATCACATACGCCATCGTCTAAATATTATGAAGATCTTATTAAGAAATACTTAAAAATTCAAATGGTTTTTCAAATAAATTCGTTCTGAATCCAGTGGTGCAGCTACCATACAGCAGGGCCATACATAGCAAAGGCCCAGCTTGACAAGAGGCCCAAATTTCTATACACGTTATTGTGAGATATTATGTGATAGTAGTGCGTGCGAGTGAGACTGCGAGATTGGTGTATGTATATAAGGAATGGTAGGAAGTGCGCGTTGACCTTTTGTCTATACACCGTCTCACTATAGTAATTATAAGTACCTACCTATATTGTTTGTTACCATCTATGTATATCGTGTTGTATTAGTAATATATTATATCGACATAATAGGTATATGTATCAAGATAATATACAATTTTATTCAACGCTTGACACACACCCCAGACAAGAACATAAGAAAAAAATAACAATCTCATATATAAAAAGTTAAAAAAAGCACATTCAATTCAAATCAATTTCAAAAATAGAACTAATTAGTTTATTTCGCAAATATCAAGCAAGAAATATAAATTTTAAAATCGTCGACTTTATTTCTGATTTGTATGATTATGTGAACATTAAGTATGTGCTAATTTATAGTCAAAGATATATTATTATTATGTGATTGTTTTGCCGATTTTCATTTCACTTAGGTAATGCTAGAAGTAACTTAGACGGAAGCAATTATTGCCTTCCAGTGGAAGAGGTTGATCACTATATATACCTTGGAAATAAGATGACCCTAGGCAGAGACAATCAAACCATAGAAATTGAGAGAAGAATAAGTCTCGCATGGGCGGCCTTTGGGAAACTCGATAACACCTTTCGTAGCCCCATACCAAATTCTCTGAAGGCAAGGGTGTTTGAGCAGTGCATTCTGCCAATATTCACTTATGGCATGGAAACAACCACTTTAACCAAATTGTCTGCCAACAAGCTGCGTATAGCACAAAGGAAGATGGAAAGAATAATGTTGGCAATAAAACTAGAAGACAGGAAGAGGAATGACTGGATACGCAGTCAGACCAAACTGTCCGATGTGGTTGAGAGAATAGCCATGCAGAAGTGGAGATGGGCAGGACACCTATCAAGAATGACCGATAATAGATGGACTAAAAGACTGGTGGAGTGGAGATCGAGAGGCGACAAGAGACCACAAGGGCGACCACCAAACAGATGGATGGACGACATAAAAAGATTTGTTGGACCACAGTGGATGGGAGTCGCACAGGAACGGGAGGAGTGGAGAAGGAGAGGGGAGGCCTATGTCCTGCAGTGGGCAAACACAGGCTGATGATGATGATGATGCTAGAAGGCCGATACGTATTTTTTTTTGCATGAGGGCCCTAAATGTCTAGCTGCGCCACTGCGAATAGCGTATACAAATCAATGTAACAGTACCTAATGAGTTTTATTAGATAATTATCGTAATTTATTCTTCTGTGGTTAAGATCCAGAGACGTTTCTTTGGAACGACTTGATTTATAAATTTTTCTGTCGCCTATATGGACTATCCTTTACTTTAGAAAAACATTAAAACCATTTAGATTTTTTTCACAATGTTAACATATTTATAATAAATACGATCAAACGTAAAAAAATAATATGTGTATAACAATTTATAAAAAAAAAATGTAAATATTTCAATGGACACTCGTCACTAATCCGACCAATAAAAATCGTAGGAATTATTTTGAAGTCGTTTGGATGACAGAACATTTTTAACATAATATTTGAAGAAGAATTTGTAGAAAATAATTCAATATATAAACAAGTGGGTTGTGACTAAGAGGTAAACATTCATTTTTTATTACATTGTAGTGTTCATTGTATTATTACATTGTAGTGTACATTGTATTATTACATTGTATTATCACATTTTAGTGTACACTGTATTATGAAATTGTAGTGTACCTTGTATTATTAAATTATAATGTACATTGTAGTATTTAATTGTAGTATACATTGCATTATTGATTTGTAGAGTACATTGTATATAATTAAATTATAGTGTACATTGAATTAATAAATTATAGTGTACATTGAATTAATAAATTATAGTGTACATTGAATTAATAAATTAAAGTGTACATTGAATTAATAAATTATAGTGTACATTGAATTAATAAATTATAGTGTACATTGAATTAATAAATTATAGTGTACATTGAATTAATAAATTTTAGTGTACTCTCTCTCTCTCCAGTCTCAATCCTGCGGATTGGTTTTCAGAAGAAGTCTATATCTCGATTTCCACTTCGCTCTATCTTCAGCAGCCCTCTTCAGCTCAACGATGACGGCTATCTCTGTTTAAGGTACGATTTAAAGCGCCTTATATTCCAATGGAAAGTATCACTAGCGTCAACAATCCGCATTTACCATTCCGCATTCTGTTTCCGGTTGGCTCTCTGATTGGTTGAGATCTCGTAGTATGGAGTCAAATGAGCTGTGAAATTTTATATTAAATACGAAAAATTAAATAAAAAATGTAAATTTAATTTATAATTCAATTTATAAAGCAACTCGCTCACGCGAGTCGCTATTATTATTGACAAGCTTAAACCTAACCTAAGAATGCAGAAAAGAAGAGCTGGGACTAGACGCTACTAAAATATCTACCTCGTCCGAGAGTGAGTTCAATTTTTCCATAATGCGCACCAGAGTGCTGCGGGCAAATGCATCCGTTCTGGAATGGGGGACGTTTAGAAGATTATGTCCTCTACCCCTTATGTAGTTGGGTGGTACAAAAAGCCCTAGCCTTTCTAGTAGTTCTGGACAATCAATAAGATTGTTGAAAATCTTGAAGCCGGTCAAAAGTAGTGCGTTATCACGCATTTTTTCAAGACTCGTATAAGAACAGGACGCCAGAAGTTCTGGGTGGTGCATGTATGTGGGATATACTCCGTGCATCCGCATATACAGGTACCTCATGAACTTCTTCTGAATTTGCTCCAACGTATCGGAATATGTGGTGCAGTTCATGTCTTCGCATTTCTGGATCAAATATACCCGTCGTAGACGCCCCCTGTGGTTTGTCCCCTCAACCTTTCCCTCCATTAGGTCATGTAGGAGACCCTCGTGGCGCAGGATGTGACCAATCCAGCGAGGACGTCTCTCGGAGATGGTTTTGAGTAGGTGCCTCCCTTCTTCGACTCTGTTGAGAACCTCGGCATTCGTGATGTGGTCTCTCCAGGAAATTCTCAGTATTCTTCTGTAATACCACATCTCGGGAGAGATCCCACTTCCTGGTACACAAACTCTTTTGTGTTTTCCAGTGTTTCTCCGAACATTACCACATTAATTTGATGCTCCTCACGGCCTACAGTCATCACTTTAGTCTCATTTTTGTTAATTTTCATATTGTAATCCTTGTTTAAGACATTCTCCATGACTATCAAAGCTTCTGTGAGTTCCTCTTCACTTGCAGCAACCAGTGCGATGTCGTCAGCAAATCTAATCATGTCAATCTTCTTCCTATGTATTTTCCCCCCTTCTCTATGGCTCATTTCATATCTTACTTCATCTATTGCACACTGAACATTCCCATTGAAAAGAACTGGAGATAGAAAGCATCGCTGTCTGACCCCTTGCCTTATTTTGGCTTCTTTTTGGTCATTTCCACATGTAACTATAGCAGCTTCATTCTTATACAACTCTAATATTATTCTTCTATCTCTGTATTTCACTCCTAACTTTTTTGTAACATTGAAGAGCTTTCTCCATTCTTCCTCATCAAATGCTTTTTCTATATCCACAAAAGCAATATATATTATGTGTTTTGATTTCTCTTTATTCGTTTCTCTAAATGTATGGGTATCCTCTAATTACCTACTTTTGGTTCGATTCTCTTTAAAACAAAATTGTAATAATAATTATTAATTTTGTAGTGAACATTGTATTATTAAATTATAGTGTACATTGTATTATTAAATTGTAGTGTACATTGTATTATTAAATTGTAGTGCACATTGTATTATTAAATTGTAGTGTACATTGTAATCTTTCAATATATTGTCCGTAGGTTAATTAATCATAATATACAAACATAATAAAACACAAATTATATAGTATCGGCGCAAAAAATAAAAATCATAGTTATAATTCAGATGGGTGGGTGGCAGAGCGGTTAGCGCGCTGGGCTAGTAATCCAGTGGTCGCGAGTTCGAATCCTGCCTCGACCGATTTCGTTCACCTATAGCACAAGCATTTATTTGCTTATTTTAGGGAACGTAGGAAGATGTATATGTACTTGTGTAACAAGGACATATTCATTTTTTTTGTAAAAAAAAAAAGTGTAATTTTTACATGTTTTTATCACACAAGATGGCATTTTGAATACGACTATACGTCCGAACACTACAACATATTTCGTACAACTAAATTGCGTTAAGAATTAGGTGAGGCATGTGCCTTCTTTTTTGGATTACCAAATTTAAAGACTGTTACTGTATCTATTATTTTTTATATCATTGGGGTACAAGGATGTGTTAACAATACAATAAACAGAATGAAAAAACTCATATAAAATATTACTGAAACCAAAGATAGGTAATAAAAAACAAAAAAAAAATGTAGGTATGTTTCGTTAAAACTTTTCCCTTATCAAAAACCTAAATGAAAAATAATACAAAACTATTGTTAAAGGTAGTGATGTATTCAATTCCAGTGGTTCTTAACTATCATCACTTCGTTCTGCATCTTCATCCATGGTTGGAAAATTATTTGAAATAAACAGGGTGCATACCACTAACTTCGGCGATCGTGCGTTTGCTGTGGCAGGACCAAATGCATGGAATAAGCTCCCAAATACCCTCAGACAAACTGAAAATATATCTACCTTCAGAAAAAATATCAAAACACACCTTTTTCGCAAATCTTACCAAAGCCATAATGATACATCTTAATCAATTTTCAGTGCCCTTGATGTGAGATATTCACGAAAACGGCGCTATATAAATCATCCAAATTTATTATATTGGGATTCGAACGCATTATATAGTTTTTCATTTTATTTTATCATGTTTGGTATACCTATGTATAAAATTATAGCGGCACGCAATAGTACGATGTAAATACTTTTTATGTGCTTATAAATCAAAAAACAGAAGTAACGACTGGCGTCTTTTCGTATCTTTTGCTTGCGATTCATTTTTTTCTGTATATTATGGCTGTCTTTCATATTGAACTAATTGAAAATGCTAAGATGGGCAGGTAGGGTGACAGACCTCGATAAGATTCACGAGTTAAAAGAGGATGCTATGGAATAATCTCATAGAGAGTTGACTCTGAAGATGTGAGATGGCAGGTAGATCATACGGTGCTAACAGCGCTAGCACTCCCGAAAATAAGAAAAAGGAAAAAGATGCCTTCTATCAACGTGGGGAAGTAATATAAGTAAGTTCATAAAGAAAGCTCAACTACCAGCCACGAGAACAGAATAGGTCATCCTGCCACCGAAGAATTGGAAAGAGTCAAACCTTCCTTAAGTGGAATAAGACAAAGTGGAAGATTCTTACAATGTATCAATTAAAGAAAGAAAGACATAGTATAGTGCGGAAAAGAATTCCGTGGCTTAAAAATCGCAGGCAGTGGTACGGGATTCGAAAGTGCCGTCAATTATTAGGTAGGAGTAAGAGTTATGAGTTTGGTGTGATGGTTAGGAGCGGCACAAGAAGAAAAAGTTCGATTGTATATTCACGAATTTGTAAATTATATCCCATCATTGTCCCATTGGTCACTCGGATTTTGTGACCTCGAAGAACAATTTAAAAGCCCTTTAGAAGTTTTGTCATAGTTATGGCGTCATACTATTGTTAGATTCCCAGTAGGTTAATATTTTACAGAGATCTTCGTCATACTCCTGATGTTGCTCATTTAAAAAGATCGATTGTTCTTTTGCACTATGATGCCGAGATTGCTAATCTAGAGGGCTCCATGAGCTACTTTTCGTGGTATGCATTTTTTTCTTGTCGTTCACTTAGCGTTCTCTGAAGGGGCCGATTACAGTCCCCATATGCAGAACAGGTGGTGGTGAGATTAATAAGAGAAATGTGAAACTGGAGATTTTTCCAAAATTTCACAGTTTTTTAAGACCCGTACGTGTTAGTTAGGTAACTATCGCGTGCGTTAAAAAAGGTTTATACGTGATATAAATCATTAGAAATTTTAATAACTAACCTGATTTGATGTGAATAAATATCTCGAACATTCACTTTGATTTTATGCACTTACTAAGCACATAAAAATTTATTTCTCTAATACACAAAGTTATGGAGTGCAAAAAATTCTGTCAAAAGGGTATTTTTAATTTTTTTTGGTTAAGGAGAATTTAAGCTGAATTTTAAAATTGTGTTACGAACAATTAAAAGAAAATTTTTGAAAATTTACCTTTTTTTAGAAACACGCTGCGTTGTTTAAATTTGCGTTCTAATTGGTGTGTTTACTGTTTAGGTTTATATGCCACCTTAATACCAAACCGAACAATACCAATAGCATTGATATTTTCTTGTTTCTATAAATAATAATAATGAACATTACCTTGCACCCTGCGCAAGGGGCGAGTTTCTTCCAACTAACCAATGTTTCCAGCCTAGAGAAGAAGCAATATTTGCGTGAGAAATAAATTTAAATAAATTTCTCCTCTGTTGGGAAACGTACCCAGGACGCCCGCACAGAAACCAAACGGCTTAATATGTACCAACTGTGCCACGGCGGCGGTCGGCAAATACACCACCTGTACACCTCAAAGATAAACTGTTGTAGAACCACTGACGATTCAATTGAAATCCCACCCTGTAATTCAGAGAATATTTAAAATTGTATATTGTTTTTAGTTTCGCTGTAAACAATGGCGCCGTCCACTCAAACTTGGGTTGGTTGTCAAATACAGACGACTACGGCTACGTTATATTATTTATCTGACGGAAAATCTGGTTGCACCGCCGCCAACTCAAGTATGAACGTGGGGGGGAGGGTGGTGGGTGGGGGGGGGGGGGGCGCAGCGTAGAAAAAAAATTATATAAAACTGGTGGAAATGAGTAGAATGCGGAACGAAAAGTAAAAAAAAAATGAGTAGCATCCAGTTAACAGTCGCAACAATGCAGTTTGAGTTCATTTAGTAGCGGACGCTTATTGTGATGATGTTTTTTTCCCACTCTGTAGGGTGACCATGAGATTTTTTTAAACAAATTGATTTCGTAGTTATCATACATACATACTATCATACCATGTCTCTTACGGGGTTAGCAGAGAGCACCGAGAACCATACCTTCTCCTCTACGCTGAAAGAAATATTATTTTATTTCTAACATTACTTCTCCAATTAAACACGCACCCAATAACTATTTGCCACATTCTCATATCAACCTCATTAAAACTGCTACCACAAAACACATCGTCACAAAAATACAAAAAACACATAACAGCATAGATATACAACACCGGTTCAGAACAAATCAATAACATAATTACACCCAATCAAATATAATTAAACTTCACATTTTTTTTTATCAAATATTATTTAATGTTTAATTTAATACAAGAACTATATTATATACGTATGTACTATCTATGTCACACAAATGTTCAAATGATCACCTCGGCACAGGACTTCCTAGTGAGGTTCATTGTATCCTATCAATTACAAGATTTATCAACAAATAATACACACACACACACACACACACACACACACACACACACACACACACACACACACACACACATATGTACACACGCACTTAATTTCTAGCTCTAGTGTGTAATTGTATTTGTATCATCCTCATTTTATTGTCAATAATAAATAAATAAATAAAAATAAATTCTGGAGACTTACGATATTAATCGTCTCACAGATGTACAAAAATTGAAATAATGTACAAATACTTTTTTTATTATATTTATTATAAAAAAGATTGCTTATTCCTTCACATTTACCTTCTCGGGCAACGGTGGGGTATTAAAGCTAGTAAATAAATAAAGAGATAAATGATTGTCACCCTATCCCGATGAAGTAAGCAAAGTTTTCACTAGAAACGGAAGGATTTTCCGGCTATAGTTTGTTTTTTTTATCTCATTATTATTTATGTAGTAAACTTTTCGGTTTGTGGGGACAGGGCCGGGCCGGTTCATTAAAACTGGACCATCACCATAGCATAGCGCTCCGGCTTCAACTACTCTCAAAACTGGTCCGGCCCAAGGCGACTGCCTCGATATACCCACCCAGCGAGGGCTGAAAAATTACGTAATTAAAAGTTTCGAGAATGACTTCAGCGGCTTTAACTCCCCACCACTTGAATAGTAACGAAGGAAAATATCTATATTTCAAAACAGGTACAGGGTACAAGAACGTCGTTTTACTAGTAGTAATCAGTATAATTTATATTTACAATAAGGCAGATATATTGCTGTAAGACAGTCTCTTTCAACCAGCCCACGCAATAGTGGTTCAAGTAAATTTACTGCAAAAATAGCAAATAAGAAAATGAAAATCAAATTAAACGTGCTTTACTCTCTATCCCTATTCATAGTTCTGATTTTTTTAGCTCTTCATTTGAAGTACATTCAGCTAGACTATGGAATAGTCTTAAGTCATGATATTACGTCGTCTATCTCACTAAACATCTTCAAGAAAAGGCTAAAACAAAAATATTTCTCTGACAATACCTGATTACATCTTCCTCTCCTCTTCCTTTTCTTATCCTTAGTTTTCCTATCATTGCTATGAATTGTTCTTATATGTTATCATCTTTGTTTTTTTTTTACTTTTCTTCTGCTATCTTTATTTATTTTGTAATGTGGTTAACTGATTGCCATAGTACACATTGTTTTGTATATTTAATATTTACTCTTGTTGGTTGGAAGAAATTGCCATTAGGCAATAAGCCCGCCAGTGTACTAATTATATGTAGGTACAAGAAGATTCAAATAAATAAATAAATAAAATAGAAACAGACGATTCGTCGAGCGAGTTCCATATACTGTTTGTTTTGGCAGACATTGTACTACTAACCAAGGGGCTCCTAAGGACAACGGAAATGAAGGGTTTAAGATAAATAAACGGGTAAACTCTCCGAGATCGTTTTCGCAACGTTGAAATAAGAAAAAACACGTGGTATAGATGACATCATTCGGTGGAGTAAATCCAGAAAAAGGCATTGGATGGACCATGTAGCCAGAATGGACAGTGATAGACTTGCGTATATAGCAGCAAATGATATCCCTTCTGGTCGCCGTCTACATAAAACACAACCCAAGAGATGGAAGGATAGTTGGACTTACCGTCTCAGGAGGCATAGTTTTTTTAATTACAGACCAACAGGTCTACTAAGTAAAGAAGGATAAGAATAATTTTTTACTTTGTTGTGCAATTTTAAACGACTTTCAAAAACGGTGGAGGTAATCAATTTGAAATGATTTTTTACCTTGATGACCGATTTTGATTATTCTTTTTTCATTTGAAATTAAAATATAGACAGAATTATTTTGTTGATAACATCAGATAACTATGTAAACTGAAAATTATTACAAAGTGGAAGACATATAAGTATAAGAAATATAAAGAAGATAAAGAAAATAACTAACCGATTATTTTTTGGATGATTCCTTCTGTACTAAGCCAAGAGATTTGATGATGGTAATCATGAGAAATTATGAAACTCATCAATTTGCGAAGGATTTGCGTATAGGCGAATTGTACGAAATATTATATTACTAAACACATACTGGTGTAGCGGATGCGTAATTAAATATTTATTGTATGTTGCTGAATTGATATTACTGTGTTGAGGTTTTTAATGAGTGCGTGGTTTCACCTATATTTGGAAGAGACAAATATTAACGGAATACGCAAATGACTCAAACTAGATAGAGTGAAACAAAGTTCCTACCTGAAGGAATGTGGAAGGCTGAAGGATTCTGGAACATTCCTCTCAGCTCCTTGTGACGATGATGACGAAACACTTAAATATTGAGTATACAACACAAGCACAGATAATGTTTAAATAAATCGAAATGCGACGCGTGAACGATAATCTTACTGTTTTTTACTCAGACGAGTAATGCGAAACTTACATATTATATGAAGTTTAGAGCGATGCGGATTTGATACTTATACGAGGTTCAAGTTGATACTGAAGAATGAATGCGTTCGCTACTGAGTGGGGATGATATTATTGTTGCGGGTGAAGTATTGGAGATTGACAATGTATGTAGGTAGGAAAAGGGCATAGCTACTGGATTGGGAAGGCGGAATTTATTCCACTGACATCCAATCCAGCCACATACTTTACCTCTTCATCAATACACTGCCGAAACCATATACAAACTAACACGCCATGTCCCTCATGAAGTAGTCAGAGAGATCCAAACACCACATTTTTGAATCTTGACATACTAATGACACAGTAATGTTTTTATTTTTTTTAGCTTTTCATGTTTTCGCAGAAGTTTTTTTAGGAGTTAAGACTACGATGGTGTTCCGGATACGGAATGTTCCTAAGCAAGCTTTTGTAAAAATGCAATAGGTAACTTAAGTGGTTCTTAATGATCGACGAAGTTTTTATTTTGTAGAATTCCATTATAAATTATGTCTATAATTAAAAGTAAACCACTTTTTGAATCTACATGAATTTTATTACGTGCGATAGGCCTATTTCGCCTTGTTAGGGCATTTACTAGCTTATGAGTATTTTGACAATTGTTACTTATATTTATAGATCAATTATGTAGGAGGAGCTTACAGGTTCTTGTGATTGGTCATTTAAAACTATTGATATTATACAATGCAAAAATTAATCAAATTTACTTTACTCTGGTTGGTTGAGGCTATTTATTTATTGACGAATCCCAACTATTGATGCTATAGGTACAATGTAACCAAACAGTTGATATTAAACAATGCAAAAATTAATAAAATTTACTTTACACAGGTTGGTTGAGACTATCTACATAATTAATCTATAAATATAAGTAAAAATTGTAAAAATAGTAAAGTTAGGAAATGCCCTAACAAGGCGAAATAGACCTATCGCACATAATATATAAAATTCATGTAGAATCAAATAGTAGTTTACTTTTAATCATAGACATCATTTAGTGGATCTGTTGAATTCATATGTTTTATTTTTTCTTACCAAAATGTATATGTCTTACTAACTGTTTACGACATTAAATAAAAAATAAAAAAACGTATCAAATTAAAGTAGAGAATGAATGGCTTGAACAAGTCGACGAATATGTTTATCTGGGAAGCATGTTCCAACGGAATGGACGGCCTGATAAGTATATTGAAAGAAGAGTTATGGCAGGAAACAGAGTGAATGGAGCACTTAAACCAGTTATGAATGATCGTAACGTATCAAAGGAAGCTAAAGTTGCCATTCATAACGCAAAAACTAAAGTTGCATTCATAGTATTGGATGTGAGGCAGCTTTATACCAGATCAATATTAATTTTATTTCTAAAAAACAAACCTCCTCAAAAATACTCCATCTTGAAGAACACAAGAGGTAAAACATCGGGTAACTATTTGGTGCCAAAAATGAATACTAAATTTGGGCAAAGATTTTTTGTATTTACTGCACCTCGAATTTATAATAAACTGCCATCGGACCTTAAAGGGTTAACTCAATTCAAAGCCCGTGGTACCAAGTGGCTACTCGATGTGGGTAGAACCCAAAATGAAAGTAACGTTGCAACAATAATTTCTTAACTTATTATTTTTTGTTGTCTGTTTAGATTGTGTGTACCTATTTCACTTTTAAATCTGTATTTTTTAATTTAAAATATGTAATTATTCCTAATGTTTATTTTTATAGATTTCTTATTCTTTTGTTTTTTACTGTAATGTAATAATTTCACAAATGTACAGGTGGCTGCTTCAGAACAGATTTATTCTAGTGAGGCAGCTATCTTATATTAAAATAATGTATATGTTTATATGATCATAAATAAATAAAATAAAAAAATGATAATTGTAGTGCCAACCTTGATGTATGCAAGTGAAACCTGGACATGGCAGAAGTCGCATGAAAGTAGAATAAATGCAGTGGAAATGAGATCGTTAAGAAGAATTTGTAATAGAACGTTGTATGATAGTTAGAAATGAGGTCACTAGGAAAGAATGTAAGATGAAGAAAGATGTAGTAACTAGAATGAAAGTTAACACACTTAGATGGTTTGGTCACGTGGAAAGAATGAATGAATAACGCTTGACGAAAAAAATATATAAGGCTGACAGGAATGGAAAAAGAGGTCGAGGGCGCCCAAGAAAAGGATGGCACGACCATGTGAACGATATTCTGAAAGAAGGAAATGTTAGAAGTCTGAACAATAGAAGAACATGCATGAGACGTAGCATGAATGTTGACGAGGCGGTGAATGTATGTCAAGATAGAATAGTGTGGCATTCTGTTCTCTCTGCCAACCCCGCGAGGGACATGGCGTGATGGTATGTATTTATTTATTTATTTATTTATTTATTTATACATCTTTTTGTACATAATATAAACAAATATAATTGTACACTGGCGGGCTTATTGCCATTAGGCAATTTCATCCAACCAACCAGATTACAAAGTATGACAACATTGTGTATGTACAACAGCAAATAAAAAAGAGTAAAAGAAATCAAAGAAAATACGTATAACACTTAAATACTATTAAAACAAAAAAAAATTATAATTCATAGCAAGAAAAAGGATATGGTAAGGACAGGAGAGGAAATCGGGATCAGGTGTTCAAGGATAAATATTCCTTCTTTAGTTTTTTCTTGAAAATACTAAGTGAGTTAGACGACGCAATATCCGGACTAAGGCTATTCCATAATCTTGCTGATTGTACTTCGAACGAAGAGCTGAGAAATTCTGTATTATGGATAGGTATGGAAAGTGTTGTACATTCAGCAGATCGGAGTGGAAGTCCATGACTGGATAAATAAGTGAATTAGCTTTTGAGGTACTGTGGCAGGTTTGGGTTAGAGAGAATATTGTACAATAGTGACAAAATGTGTATATTGCGCCGCTGGCGTATCCTGGGCCAACAAAGAAGATTGCGGTAAGGTATGTATGTATGTATGTATGTAAAAAAAATACAAGAGAACTTGCAAAATAATGATGTTTATCATGACAACATCGTTAAAATACAACATTATACTAATAATATTATATTAAATGGATTCAAGAACCTAAGGGTTGATCGCAGAAGACAGGTACCTATATAAGGTATAAAGAAGGAAATGTATTAAGTGTAGTTTACCGAGGAGATCTTTTTGATACAAAATTGGTTGAGAATATCTTCGGTCAGGCGTATTAGGGTTAATCGGGAAGATATCAATTCGAATTACACGAAACATTTAATAACTGCTAAAGTTCCTAGCATAGTCCCAAGGGACGCAGCGGGAATCGGACACAAGTAACAATATATGGACTCATATAATGGGGAATTCAGGGGGAGACTTTTGGTGTTTTGGGAATGTTACCTAATCCGGGGATAACGAGAAAACGAAAATACCAATTACAAAAGGATACAATCAAAATACTTATAATTTTTCAATAAATTTTTTTAATCTTTGTAATTATCAATAACACAACTCTCTCGATGCAGTTGAGAATTCGTGTTAGAGAGAGGAGCATCGCTAGAAAAATTCAACTTGGATCATGATGTATCGCCTAAAGCTATTTTATTTTTATATTAGATACTTCTCGGGCAACTAAAACGTACTATGTCAAATATTAATTTAACATGTTGTCACATACTGGAGTCTTGCGATATTAATCGTCTCACAGTTCCAGACTGAAAACACAATTTAAAACTGTGTCTCCACCGGGAATCGAACCCGGGACTTTTGGATCAGCAGTCAGATACTCAACCAATTGAGCCACTAACGCCGGCAATTGTCGGTATTGAGTAGGTATTAAATTAAATATTCTATATTACATATATGTCTAGATATGTTTACAGCGGCGGTCGGGGATCCGGGGTAAATTGCTTTTTTTTTGGGTAATAAGGAAATTTTTCTAATTTGCTATTTCATAAACGTGTTAGTATTTCTACAAACTTAATCAATTCAGGTGCTACTTACATCAAAAAGTCACAATTTTGAAGTAATTACATCAAACATTACGCAAGATCATTTCTCCAAAAACTTTTATGTTTGATCCAATATGAGAATTTTATTTTGTTTGGCTATTACATACTTAATTTTTTCATGTAATTTTTTTTATTCTCCGTGTAAATTAAATTCAATAAATAATGTTTATTCAAATATACATTGATTGTCTTCTTTTCAAAATGGGGGAAAGGGGTAATATCGACTTGCGCAAAAAAAATATTTTGGGGGTAATGGTTAAAAAAGTTCCCTGACCGCTGGTTTATAGGAATAATTTGAAGGTCATACAGGAGAATTACATACATAAGATGACGAAAATTCATTTCCCATAATATAAAGTTATTTGGATAATTTCCTCATAAGAACTATGGTCGTAAAGTTTTGTAAATAAAGGGAAAGAAGAATTTATTACTCCGTTCTTCTGGCACTTATCTCCTCCTTAACACATTCATTAGAATAATGTGTGTATCACAAAACAGAATTTAGCATAATTTAAACATTACTTTACGCAAAAATGTATTATTATTATAAACAGAATGGTGGTAGGTAGAAATTTTGAAATATGTGCAAAAATAAAAATGGTGGTCGTAGGAAAAAATATTTACAGGTCTGGGCACATCACCTGTAAATATTTTTCAAATAAGATTATATTATTACATATTATATTTTGCCCGAGAAATAATTTAAAATAAAATAAAAATAAAATACTCTTGTGTAATTTTCAAGTGACTAAAGAAGTTTTATATATTTTCAAATCTAGGTATATATCGATAAATATTTTCAAATAAAGGTATATATCGATAAATATTTTCAAATGTAGGTATATTACGATAAATATTTTCAAATGAAGGTATATATCGATAAATATTTTCAAATGAAGGTATATATCGATAAATATTTTCAAACGTAGGTATATATCGATAAATATTTTCAAATGAAGGTATTTATCGATAAATATTTTCAAATGTAGGTATATATCGATAAATATTTTCAAATGAAGGTATATATCGATAAATATATTCAAATGAAGGTATATATCGATAAATATTTTCAAATGAAGGTATATATCGATAAATATTTTCAAATGTAGGTATATATCAATAAATATTTTCAAATGAAGGTGTATATCGATAAATATTTTCAAATGTAGGTATATATCGATAAATATTTTCAAATGAAGGTATATATCGATAAATATTTTCAAATGTAGGTATATATTGTTTTCAAGAGCATCAAGTCGAAAATGGTGATTTTTTCTTCATTTTAATAATCACTCCTTTGTTTCATTTTAATAATGAAGAAACTTATGTTATCCGGAAGAATTAAATAGGAAAACCCTACCTCTCACCATTTTCTAGGGATGTTTCCTTTTGTTTATAATGATAAAATAATCATAATAAATAAAATGAACTAAAATAAAATGCATACTTATAAACAAGCATTTATTTGCTTATTTTAGGGAACGCAGGAAGATGTACTTGTTTAACAAGGATATATTCATTTAAAAAAAAATCATTAAAACTTTGTCGGCTTTCGTGGCTCAGTTGGTTGGATATCTGACTGCTGATCCAAAGGTCCCGGATTCGATTCCCGGTGGAGACACAGTTTTCAATTGCTTTTTCAGATTGGATCTGTGAGACAATTAATATCGTAAGTCTCCAGAATGTGGCAACTTGTTATTGGGTGCGTGTTAAATTAATATTTGACATAGTACCTGTTAGTTGCCCTAGAAGCAATATTAAATAAATAAATAAAGAAACTCAGGTTAACTTGGGGCACATTCTCCGTAACAATAAATGCGGTCTACTGCGATTCACCATGAAATAACAAACTGAGGATAGTCGCGGTGTGGATAGAAGGCAGTTGCCTTGGCTAAGAAACATCAGGGAATGGATCGGAGTCCACAGATTGGAAGAGCTGTTCCGGTAAGCTCTAGACAGAGATGTCAGAGTGGTAGTCGATGTCGGGGGGACCAGACATGGCACAAAAGAAGAAGAGGACATTTTTTAACATTTTTATTATTTTATGATATTGGTAAACGTTGCGCAAGCGCATAAAGTGATCACGCAAATCAGCCGATGACAGTTCGTTAACCCTGTAGGTGCCTTGATTTCCCGGTTATCCCTTAATGTTCCAACTTTGTATCTATTGAGATATTGCTCTCTGGCCATTCATGGACTCCGGCTTCGATCTAGAGAAGAGAGAACCCTCGCCATCCCATCATATGCCACGGCTTTCTATTCATCATCCTTTACTGTCCATGCTGCCCGGTTATGAAACAACTTGACCCTTGACATTAGAACTGCACCAACGTTAACAACCTTCAAAACTGGACTAAAGCGCGCGCTCCTACTTTCTATTTCCTAACAAACATACTTCCCATTTATTTCCCTATTCTTGTAGTTAGACATATCTCCTCACCCTTTTTTCCCTTCCCTCTCATAGTGTTGTAACAGGTTTCTTCTAAGATTTGTTTAATTGTCATTGATTTACATATTTTTATTCTTCTTACTTTCTTGTATTCCAACTGTCGATTCGTTCAAGAGAATGAAATTCTTTTGAAGGAAGAGACAGTTAAAATCCAAAACGCATGTATGAAAGAATTGTATGCAGGGTCTACTTTTATCACGGCTTTTCCAACTTTGAAGTCAAAACACACCAATTTAGAGGCTTCACAGCATATATGTTCCATATACGGATTTAATCAGAATTCGGAGTAGAACATTTCGTGTGTCTGTGTATGTGTGTCTGTGTGTCCATCCCCCCTTATAACTTTTGATCCGCTCAATTAACAGAGCCCAAAATTTCAGAATATATAAACAGTTATAGGACTACAAAATTTTATACTCAGAATTTTGAATTTTCGTTTCAGTCAGGGGATATCAACTTTTGAATTTTTGGTTTATTTTTCCATATATCTCAGAAACCATAAGAGCTAGAACACTGAAAATTGGTAAAAACATAGACAAATACAAAATCTCTAATTGATTTTTAAAAAAAATTCCAGGGATCCCAAACATTTTTTATTAAGAAAAATATTTTTTTATGACAAATTTTTATAAAAATTGTATTTAGTGACGACATTGCTTCATACAATTTGTATGGCAGTCGCCTATACACAATATGTAAGAAGACTTAATAGTTTGATAAATCTCCAAACATACATACAGAACCATCATGCTGTTTTCATATTACGGGTAGGAAAAAAAGACTGACCTCCATACTGTCCTATCTTGACATACATACCAACATGTGTTAAACTTTCAATAAATTGGATTTATGGGTTTATAGTTTGATTCTTATTCTTCAACTATACATACTATCACTATCGACAGTTGGATCTCATGTGTTACATGCAACTTGTTATATGTAATATGTTTATAGTTTTATGTAGGTTTTATATTTTTGTACATCTTCACTCACAATTGTTACTAATCGAATTTCTTCTTCTTCAGATCATTGTATAAAACTCTGTTAAATTCTTTATTTCCATTACATTATTATTTAGTGTCACCAATCTCCATTTATTCAGCAATTATTGTTATTTGTACACCTACATGTGTTGTATAGAAAACAAAATATCTTTAATATTCAATAATTTGGATTCATGAGTTTATAGTTTGGTACTTATTCTTCAACTATACATACCTACTATCGCTATCGACAGTTGGATGTCATGTTTTACATGCAACTAGTTTTATCAAATTTGTTACACGATCTTTAACATTGCGACAGCAACAATATTTATTAACTGGTTTAATTGTAATGTTGTTCGAAATAATAAATAAACATTGACCATGTAAGTAATCTTCTATTTAAAACCTTTCATCGCTGTAAATACAGTATCTAATTTTGAACTAACAGACTTTAGCTATATCATATTTGGAGATAGATGGTAAGATAGTAATTTTTTATAACACGTACATAAAACAATTTTAACCTTTGATATTTAATTATTTTAAATAACTAATAAACATATACTACCAAAACATGGTCAGATATGGTAGACAAAGAAGACGATGGAATGGTCGCATCGAATGCAAGACTTCCAGGTATCACTCTTTAGGGGTACCCAGACGGTAGAAGATCTCCGAAACAATTGTGAATCGATTTAACATCATAAGACTTATTCAGCGGCATGAAGAGATCTCAGGATCTTCACGAAGGAAGAAGATGACTGTTCTTCCCCCACCACCACCCGTTCTGCTTATGGGGACTAATAACGGACCCTTGCAAAACACATAAAGAACATACGTAGTCCGGAGAACTCTAAAACCTTGCAGACACTGCACTTAATGTGTCAAAGAGAGCTAATCATGTGGAAACAACTGGCTCACTGCTCAGTGATAGTGAAGATAATAGTGCACCGAATTTAAGACAGAAAGTCTTGAAAGCCCTAAATTTTCTCTTCGTGGCTACAAGATCCACATGTCCAATGGGTCCAAAGAAATTCCCTCGGACATCGTCGTAGAGTTCTCGTCGGAAAGTTGACACGGAGAAGTAAGTGCATTCCCATAGGATAGCTCAGAAGTCTGTTCAGGGTTATCACAAAGGTGACATGAGGAAGAAACGGATAAGTGAAAACGAGAGATAACTTTTGGAAGAAGACTAGGTACTTTTGTTTCGCAAGGCAAGTAAAATTTTGATTGATTAATCAGGAGTTACTAATTCTGTAAAATCACCAACCTCAAACATTCCTCGTGAGGTTGGTCTCATATATTATAAAGTGTATAGATATAATGAATAAGTAAGTATAAATATAAAAATAAATAAATTATTCATCTCGAAAGACAGCACCAGCTTCTTGCTTTCACTATAATAAATCTACGAGAGAGAGACATGAGGAAAGAAAAGGAAAGGAATGGGAGGGGAAGACAATAGTCGTAGAAGATTCCACCAGGAAAAATGCGGAGATGGTCTCAATTTATGTTAGTGTAGTTTGTTATTCAGAATAAGCTGACATGAAATGGGAATCCTGGATTATGTGGTACACCAGAGTACATCAGAACAACTGGAATGAGGAACCATTTATCTTGACACTAAAACTGCATAATTTAAAAACTACCGTTTTCATACCAACCAAGGAAACCCACAATGTACATATACAGGAATATTTTGAACATAACATTTTTTATATTTATTTTGATCACTGTTGGAATAGGCCACTTGTTTTATTTTTAGGTACCTACTCTAGTTCGTAATATTAGTGATGAGCAAATACAAGATCAAGACCGGGGTCGTCCTGGTCTTGATTTATGACAAAAAAAAACATCAATTTATAGTATTGTATTGATAGTACGTAGTTAATCGCTTTATTTATAATTAGAAATTAATTATAATGATCAACGAAGTTTGTATTTTATAGAATTCCATTATAAATCATGTATATTAAAAGTAAACCACTTTTTGATTCTCCATGAATTTTATTACGTGCGATAGGCCTACATAATTAATCTATACATTTAAGTAAAATTTGTCCACTTGTTTTGAGTGAGCAGATTTTTGCCAAACCGGACACGCATACTCCGCAGCAGACAGACACAAACCCTGCGCTGAAGCTATAAGTATCGACGGTCTTGCCCCCCATGTAGTCCCTGTCAGTTTTCGTATAATGTTGTTTCTTGCACATACTTTCTGCTTTGTGTTCATACAATGCTTCTTATATGTCAGTGCTCTATCTAAGGCAACCCCTAGATATTTTGGTTTATTGCAGTGTTTCACTGTTTCTCCCATCCATTTCACGTTCAGCTCTCTGGAGGCATCTCTATTTCTCAGGTGAAAAGCACAAAGTTGTGTCTTTCCTGGGTTTGGTTTGAGATTATTTTCCATATAGTAGTCTCCAAGTGTCTGCAGTGATTTAGACAGATTTTCTTCAACCATCCGGAAGGTGTTCTCTTGAGAAGCTACAGCAGTGTCATCAGCATATATAAACTGTTTAGTGTTTAAGCCATTAGTGGGTTAGTCGTTGGTGTAAATATTATACAGAATGGGTGCGAGTACGCTTCCCTGGGGTAGTCCATTCTTTTGGGATCCCCACCTGCTGTTTCTTCCTTGTAGGGTGACATAAAATCTTCTATTGGTGAGGAGCAGGGCAATAGTCTGCATGAGTCTGCAGTCCTTTGTTTGATTGTAAATCTTCTTGAGGAGTTTATTGTGGTTGACTGTGTCTGCTGCGGAGTATGCGTGTCCGGTTTGGCAAAAATCTGCTCACTCAAAACAAGTGGACATAGCAATCAATGAAATGTCACGAACAGTATCAGGATGCTTAAAGCCAACACCAACTGGGAAATTATACCCAATTGTCGGAATTGCTCCACCCCACACTCGACGAAGGACAGCTGCAGATGCAGAGAGGTACAAACAAACTCATGATCGTAGGCACCCTCTATATCACCACCAACCAACAGCCTCACGTTTGAAATCCAGAAACAGCTTCATTAAAAGCACCTCCCCGATTGAAAATTCACAAAAAAGGAGAGAGGATCTGTGGAAACAGGACCTTGGAGCGGGGCTGTGGATGCATCCACGTGAGGGTATTCCAATAGGAGAAGACCTTCCCTATTGTATATGGACTACCCTCAACAGATTAAGGGTCGGTGTCACACGATGTATAGTGAACCTCGCAAGGTGGGGGTACCTCTCTGAAGATGACACTCTATGTGACTGCGGCGTAACCCAGGATGAGAGTCACCTTCTGATATGTCCACTTATGGGGGAAGGATGCACCCCTGGTGACATAATTATGGCAAACGACAAGGCGATAGCAGTCGCTGCATATTGGAGTGGCAGGGTTTGAACCAGCCGGACACGTAAAGTAAGTAAGTAAAATTTGTAAAAATAGTCATAAGCTAGTAAATGCCCTAACAAGACGAAATAGACCTATCGCACATAATAAAATTCATGTAGAATCAAAAAGTGGTTTGCTTTTAATTATAGACATATGTAGTAGAAATTAATAAGTTCATAAAATCGCGAGATTCTTGCATTAAGGCCCTTGTATACCCTGCGTATACGGATGTACACCAAAATGCACACTAAATTACCTTCTAATGTATAAATACCGAAAAATATTTTGTATCACCTGATATGTGATGAACAAAATTTTATCGTGCAAAAAAGGTAAAATTAAAAGGTTTTTTAAATAGCATGAATAATTTCTTATTAAAATATTATAGTAACAATAAACTCAGCCGGTTGAATTTCATATTCTCTTTCGATTGAGGTAAAAATCTTCTTCATTGGCCGTGTAGTTTTTAGTAACGTACAATAAAAAAATAAAAAAGGGTTTACTAAAAGTAATTTGACTAGAAAAGTATAGAAAAATATTCAAATGAAAAAAAAACTCATGCAATAGAATAAAGATGTGAATACAATTTTTGTTCTAAATAAAAAATTTAAACTGCTTGCCCTAGAACAGGATTTCCTAGTTGGGCAGCAGGAATCTACTTATTGTTGTCATTATACATAAATAGGACGATCACCGGAACGGTGAGGCCTACCCCCCTCCCCTGGCTTCTAGTTCTGTCTAACATAGCCCCCCCTGAGCTTCGCAGATCCATGGCAACTGTTAACTTGATGGACAAGATAAAAAATAACCCATCACTACCAGCTCATCAAGACATCTTCCAACATCCCGCCAGACGACTGAAGTCCAGAAGACCAATATGAACCATGGAAGATGTTAATTATAACATAAAAAGTGCATGGAAACAGAGATAGACAAGTGCGGAATGCCACAACAAGTCCCTGATTGCGGATCCCACAGTGCAAGTCCCTGGCTTCTACCTGCCTAGAAGACTTTGGGTTCAACTCAACAGAATCCGCACAGGCCAGGGGTGCTGTAACTACCTTCTCTGGAAGTGGGGGGAAAGAACCTCTCCCAATTGCCAATGCGGAGCGGAGACTCAGACGGTGGCACATTTGGTGGGGGAGTGCACCTTACACGGATTCGAGGGAGAGATGGAGGACATCCACAGACTCGTCCCAACGGCGGTCGACTGGCTATTGACAGCAGAGTTTCGACTTTGAGCCAAGCAGATGCCGATGCCATACGCAAAGTAAAGTAAGATTATAAATATGGTTTGATAAAAGGTAAATAAATAAAATAATAAATTATTTATTTCAAAGACGTATCTTTTGAGGGTACTGGGGAAATTATTTTCAAAATATACCATATAGCCTACTATAGCCTCTTAAGAGGGCATATGCCGTTTATAAATAAATAAATAAATAAATAAATAAATAAATAAATAAATAAATAAATAAATAAATAAATAAATAAATAAATAAATAAATAAATAAATAAATAAATAAATAAATAAATAAATAAATAAATACATAAATAAATAAATAAATAAATAAATAAATAAATAAATAAATAAATGAATATAA